>OX384030.1:44736466-45176466 GCA_947534325.1 Agonum fuliginosum | reverse complement strand
GAAAATTGACTTCTCGGACATGTTACAGATTTGCCCGTCAATAGATATTGTAGGATGCAAATGTACAATAAATGTCGGCATTATTTTGATTATTGTAATTTATATACCTCAAACTCCTACTGTTGCAAATTTAGAATTTGTATTAGACTTTTTAACAGATATGTTTTTAAATAGAACCAATGTTTTAATTCTAGGAGATTTTAACATCCCGCATTATATTTAGCAATATAACGATAATTCACTAATATCGGTAATTACTAACTTCCTATCACTTTTGAATATGGAACAATACAATAACATTTTAAACGAAAATATGAGAATTCTTGATCTCGTATTTTCATATTTTAACTGTAAAGTCTCTAAAGAATTATTGCCACTGGTACAAGAGGACACACATCATCCATCTTTGAATGTGAAATTTTCTGCAAATAACTCAGAGAAATCTTATAATTTTCGTAAATCAAACTTTCATAATTTATATCAAGCAATCTCAGATATTGACTGGAGTGTATTACAAAGTATTTATAATGTTGATGATGCTTGCAATATTTTTTATGATTTACTATATAATGTACTTAACACCAACGTCCCTAAGACTAATAATCGTGCTAAAAAATATCCGCCTTGGTATACGCCTGATATCATTCCTAAGCAGCACAGTCTGGAAAAATTGGCAACCACAGCTAAAACAAGGCTGTTAAAACGTTGTGGCAGCCTTGTTTTAGCTATATATTAGCTTAATTTTTAGCTGTATTTTGTGTTATTTTTTTTGTCCAAATAAGTGTTATCGCAAACTAAATTGCAGCTATATTAACCATCCAACCATTTTTCTGTCTGTAAAGTTCGCTTTACAATCATCAAAAATGCAAAAATACAGCCACAGCTTTATTGTGTACAATTTCAGCTGTAAAATAGATTTGATTACTAACTTATATAGAAAAATAACAGCTAAAGCTTTATTTCTGTATTGTGGGCTATGAAATGTATTTTACAGCTATAAGTTTATACTAACAGCTGTCGCAATATGTCCATAATTTTAGTTGCAAAATGTATTTTAAAGCAAAATATAAATACCAAATCAAAACTTTAAAATTTGTACGTAATTTTGGTTATAAAATACATTCTGAAGCTTAGAAAGTCTACGAAATTTTCTACAATTTTAGATGTAAACTATCTGTTAGTTATATTCTTAACTGACAAAGTCAAAGCCAAATTTAGTCGGTATCAAGTGTATCAGAGAATACCGAAGTGAGTACAAAAACAACACTTTAAAATAATGAACTTTCAGTCAACCTGAATATTTACAAGTACAGCCACAATTCCAAAACTGACTGTAACTGAGCCAAGTCAGTGCATTGCTTGCTACTTTCGGCGACAACGTATTTCCAAATACTTTGGAAAAACTAGTTTGGATGAAAACTCAGATGAACCTATGTGTTCCAATAATTTTCGGGAAGAAGACCAAAATTGTATTGGCCTAAGTTTCAATACTATGCTTTTTTACCACACAATTTTGTTTGGATAACGTATGTCAATTCGGAACACTGTTGGCATCTTTTCTAAGAGCTACGCCCTTCTTACCCGGAAGCAAAAACAATATTGCATTTTTCTCCCAGTTTTCAGGCACAACACAAAGTGTCATTTCGTTGTCTTCTATTGTTTGTACAATTTTGAACATTTAACTTGAATAATAAGGTAGCCAGATCTTATGCAGAGGTTATGTTTATATTTTCATATAATTACTGGTAGGTAGCTGCAGTAGGGATGAATATAACTAGATGGCTGCAGTGACTATTCTTGCAACTATTTGGGTTTCGTATGTAAATTATTGTACATCATTTCAGCCAAATAGTTGTTTTCTAGTATATTGCAAATACATTGCCAACCATATTACAACCAAATAACTGTATAATCCAAATGGCTATTATTGGGCAATATTTCATTCCACAAAAGCTATATGTCTGTATTTCAGACAAGTAGACATCTTTTTTAATCAAAGTAGCCGTGAAGAGAGACAGCCATTTTGAAAATAAGAAAATTTTACTTAAACAAGAAGTATTTAATCACTATTAAAGCTATTAAATGTATTTTACAGCTATAAGTTTATACAAACTAACAGCTGTCGCAATATGTCCATAATTTTAGTTGCAAAATGTAGTTTAAAGCAAAATATAAATACCAAATCAAAGCTTTAAAATTTGTACGTAATTTTGGTTATAAAATACATTCTGAAGCTTAGAAAATCTACGAAATTTTCCACAATTTTAACTGTAAACCATTTGTTATATTCTTAACCGACAAAGTCATGGCCAAATTTAGTCGGTATCAAGTGTATCAGAGAAAACAACACTTAAAAATAATGAACTTTCAGTCTACCTGAATAATTACAAAAACAGCCACAATTCCAAAACTGACTGTAACTGAGCCAATTGTTGCCATCTTTTCTAAGAGCTACGCCCTTCTTATCCGGAAGCAAAAACAATATTACATTTTTTCGGGCACAACACAAAGTGTCACCTTGTTGTCTTCTATTGTTTGTACAATTTTGAATTTGAACATTTTACTTGAAAAATAAGGTAGCCTGATTTTATGCAGAGGTTATGTTTATATTTTCATAATTACTGGTAGGTAGCTGCAGTAGGGATGAATATAACTAGATGGCTGCAGTGACTATTCTTGCAACTATTTGGGTTTCGTATGTAAATTATTGTACATCATTTCAGCCAAATAGTTGTTTTCTAGTATATTTCATTCCACACAAGCTATATGTCTGTATTTCAGACAAGTAGACATCTTTTTTAATCAAAGTAGCCGTGAAGAGAGACAGCCATTTTGAAAATAAGAAAATTTTACTTAAACAAGAAGTATTTAATCACTATTGCTGCATTACACATAACGGAAAACCATTTGTAACTTGATATTTTTGCATTGTAAACATATAAAAACTATAATTAGCCATAAAGAAAAATTAAATTAATTTCCATATTAATAAATAAATAACTAAATTATTGTTATTTTCGAAGCGCATCTTTTATTTCGAAGTATCACAACTACATTTAACGACCAAATTATGTTTCTTGTAAATTTTGAGTATTGTAGGGTGCAAATTTTGACTTATAATCTTTATGATTTTGATATAGGTATCACGTATATTTGTAAGTTTAGCTTCTTAGGTACACGCATAAATATGTAACATATGACATACAAAATACAGCTATTATATCTACGTACTACAACCAAATAGTTATTTTAATGCCAAACAACTAAATGACTGTATTTTGACTGTATTACTTGCCAAGTGGTCACAGCTAAATGGCTGTGACAACATTTTCAAAGCAAGAAAATGTTTTACCACTTTGGCTATGGCAACTCTTTAACAACGTTATAATTACGCTGCGATGCCAGCTGCGGTAGATATATTGCTGTTATTATTTGCTGCAGCAACGTCACCGCAGCTTTTTTACAGCTTCGTGTGCTACTTGGGTTGCCAATATTAAATCTAAAAATAAATTTTACAAGCTGTACAGAGATACGAAAAATATTCTCTATCTGGAGCAGTATAAACATTGTAGGTCTAGAGTAAAATTTCAAATTAGTGAATCATACAAGGAATATTGAAATAAAACAGAACATTCAATTACTACAGATGCGAGTCACATGTATTGAAAACCAAAGGTAATACTAGAATTCCAGGTGTTGTGAATTACAATGAACGAAGAATAGATAACCCTATAGATATTATCAATACTGTAGCAGTGTCTATAATGATAATAACAGTAATAATACACTTAATCCTAGCTTTGTTGAAATTAATCATTTGCAATCGATTATTGTTAAAGAAATATCTGAAGATGAAATTATGTCAGCAATTAAAAAGCTCAATAATAAAATTCGACCAAATTCCGTCTTTCATAATCAAAGATTGTGCATATTATCCCATTATGCACAATATTTAATATGAGTTTATCTACTTGTATATTTCCATCCGTTTGGAAATACGCTAAGGTCTGTCCAATATTAAAAGGTGGTAACCCAGCTGATGTTACAAATTATAGACCAATAGCAATCCTTTCAAACTTTCAAATAAATAAGATCTATGATCTTAAAATATGATAATATTTTTAGATTTTTTCTACGCTATATGCAAGTTAAAGCATGAAATTGAAAATTTAAAAGATAAGAGTTTAATATTTTTAATATGTTTTAATTTTAATCTGTAGATTAAATCGCTTGAATACTACGTATTTTTTCTTATTTTAGGTAATGTAATACAACAATTATATATTTTGTCTAATATTGATCTTTTTACGATCTAAAGAAAATTGATCACTTATTTCTGATCTGATCAAAGAAGAAAAGATCCTATCATAAAAATTGATCTATGATTTGAGCTAGATCATATTAAACGAGAAGATCTTGCTCTTGTTCTAGATCTATTTTAAAAAGATCTGTTACAATACTGGTTATAGCAACCAGCCTGCATTTGTTGCAATAAATTTTTATTTTTAATTTTTAGAAAAAACTGGACAAGAGAGGAGGAGATCGTCATTGTGCGGTTCCTCCTCGACCAAGAGGAAAAAAAATTACACGATAAAAAAAATATCTGGACAAGAATGGAAGATGCAAACGTAAGTTTTATTCATTAAAATATTACATAAACGTAACACTTAGTTTAATTTATAAAAACACGTTTTACTGTGGAAATGCGAATCTATCAATTTACAAAATTCCTTCATTTCAATGTAATAAGGGGTTGACACTTTGTGTGAATATTTCTATCTCGTCTGAATTCTGAGGTTAAATTCGAAAATGAAAATAAAAGTCGTATTCTAAATATTTTAAAATACATCTTTCATAAAAATCAGAGGTATTCTTAAGTGTTTGTGACAAAACATGCTGTTATTTATTTTTACAAACAAGTTTATTTTTCCTCCCGCTAACTAACTCTATCGGAAATTCTGGGACCCAACCGACTGAACCCGATAGACAATGGAAACGGTGCATCCCGACATCACAAAGGACGCTGATATTACAGGAAAATCATGACCGCCGGACACATGGGGGTAGCAAAAACGCTCAGTCGTCTGGCAATCCGCTATTATTGGTCAGCCAACAAGGGAAAAGTGGTAAAATGGGACCACCAACAATATCGCAACCATGGGAGGTCGTTGCCACGGACATCATGGGCCCATTTCCTCGTACCCAAAAAGGTTTTGAATACGTTATTGTAAATGGACAGAATGCCGGCCCCTGCGACGGGCCACCGCCACCACAGTGATTCAAGCGTTGCGAGAACTCGTGATTTGTCGTTTTGGGTGCCCCAAAATTTTAATTTCAGACAACGGGACCGAGTTCAATAACAGTGCGCTACGAAAAACATTGAGTATGTACAATATCCATCACCGCCTAACTCCCGCCTATACCCCACAGGCGAACCCGGTGGAAAGAGTCAATAGAGTACTGAAACCGATGCTGGCACAGTTCTGCAACGAAAACCATAGAAAGTGGGAAACGTATCTGCCGGAGTTTATGTTGGCCATAAACACAGCTCGTCATACTTCTACCGGTTACTCGCCCGCATACTTAAACTTCGGCAGAGAACTCGTACTTCCCACCGAACTACCAGTCAGTAGTCCAGCCACTTGTGACGAGACGGATGCCCAGATACACGAACATGTGCAAAGGTTGAAAGTACTAAAAGATGCACAAGAATTGGCAAAAATCAATATTGCAAGAGCGGCCACTAAACAAGGACACCACTATAATCTCCGGCACCGAGACACTAAGTACCAGCAAGGTGACAAAGTGTCATCTGCAGCTCGGGGAGTAGCAGCTAAACTGTGTCCATGGGTGGTAATTAGGCGTGTTTCCAAGCTACTATACGATTTAAAGAGCAACAAGAAGACAAATATACATGTAAAGGACTTGAAGCCCTACCACGATAGTCAAGACAACCAACCGCAGGAAGAGGACGCCGTTTCACAAGAAGAAAACCCGGGATAGGCTCAGTTCCTTCTCTCACGATTCCTATCCACACGTACCCAGGTACTCGGGGCCGTAGACGCTGGTAGCACATCGTTACCATTAGTCAAGACCTCTTTTCGTTTTTTAGTTTCTGCTAGCTGCCATGGAAATCGACGTCAGATAAAGCCGGTAACCTCCTCGTTAAAGCATGCCCGAAGGCCACGGGCAAGAGACAAGAGACCAGGTGCCGTCACCCACAACACCGCCAAGGACTGAACCTCAGTCCTAGCCCACTAGGACCGTTTTTATATTTTATGTACACACACACACACACACACACATGTAATTAATTTATTTTTTTAAATGTCTTTTTTGTCTTTTTAATGTGTTTTTAATATGTAATAAATTAATATATATCTTTTAAATGTGTCATATGTATAAAATAAAATATTTATTATATAATATATATAAAAGTATTTATTGCTGACTAGTAATACATACAGTGTGTTTACAATATTTGTGTATCTACATATCTGAGCTAGCCCATTTCTGTAGTCTTTTATATTAATTACATATTTGCGTTACTAATTTTGTTGTTCCTTTGCATGTAATTTGTAGGAAAAAAACAATTTGAAACAAAAAACCTACACTTTATAATAGTTTGTTTATCTAACGGTGTACATCTATAGTATTGCATGTTTAGTTCTTTTATGTTTGTATTTCTTATAATTTAAATTAAGAGAGTTTAAGTCATATTGTCCTATTTATTCTATAAGTGGATTTGGATTTAATTCACACCTTGAAAAGAACTTTTCACTTAGTTTTAGCACCAGTGCCAAAATTGATTTCACCTTTACCGGCGACACCACCGACACCAACAGCACAGGCAAAAATAAATTTTGCATGAGGCACTTCTGGAGCGATATGGGCCCAACCCTGCAGAAGCAAGCCCAGATTTTTACATTTGCCTGGACACCTCACCCCTACCCAAGACGCCCGACCGACCGGTGACACCACGGACGCCGGTCATGGGTCGAAAAAGCAAAACCCCGACACGACTTTCGACCCCGAAAGTGACGGCAAGCCTGCAGAAACTTTACGTCGATATATATATATTTACATAACTATTTCGTACATAGAGACTTGAAAGCTGTAAATTTATTTTTCATTTCAGATGAACAAGCAGCTGGATTTTAATATACACACACACACACACACTTTATTTATTTTTTTAAATGTATATGTAATATTTTTTAATATGTATATGTAATATAATAATATATAATGTCTAGTATCTGCAGAAGACCAATTTTTAAATATTTTTATCTTTGGACTTAAAGCCCTGTTCGCACGGCGATCTTTGGAGATTCTACGGAGAGTTAAAATCCTGGCAAAGAAGAAGTTTTTTTTTCTTTCTAGTGATAATTACATGGTTTTGAAGCAATCAATAAATTATAAATTCTTCTTTTCCAAGAATCATTAGACATAGAGACTTGAAAGCTGTAAATTTATTTTTCATTTCAGATGAACAACAAGCTGGCCTTTTTTTATTTTAATACACACACACACACGCACACTTTATTTATTTTTTAAATGTCTTTTTAATGTGTTTTTAATATATAATTACATGGTTTTGAAGCAATCAATAAATTATAAATTCTTCTTTTCCAAGAATCATTGAAGATTCAATTTAGCAACACCGTAAGAAGTAGTAACTGCACTGAAGTCTACTATAGCATCAAGTTATAAAGGACCAAAAAAGAATAAGGACAAATTAAAGTGCCATTTTTGTAAGCAAGCAGGGCATTTCAAGCAGAATTGTGAAAAGTATAAGCAGTGGCTCAAAAAGAAAGAATCAAAGTCACAAGAAGCAAATTTTGTTCGACATAAGGGATTCGCTGGAGTTCAAATTGCTTTCACATCAATACATGGATTATTATCAGAATTTGATTGGTGCATTGATTCTGGGGCAACTTGTCACATCAGCAACAACAAATCATTATTCTCCACTATAGATACTTCAATTCAAGTGGAGATAATGGTTGCAAACGGTGAGAAATTATTTTCTCAAGGAAGTGGCAAAATAGAAATTATAACAGAGATTGAGAATATAATCTATAATATTGAAATTCAAGGTGAATTATATGTTCCGAATTTCAAGAGAAATTTGCTATCGGTGCGAAAATTAATTGAGAAGAATTTGACAGTTAATTTTCAAGGAAACGAATGCAAGATACTCAAGGAAAGTATCGTCGTTGCAAAGGCTGAGATCAAAAATGGTCTATTTATTTTAAAATAATATCATAGAGCTTATTTGGTAAACAAATCATCAGAAAAACTATGCATCCATGATTGGCATCGTCGTTTGGCTCATCGTAATTTGGATGATGTGCGTAAAATGAAAAACTATGGCCTGGAATTCATGAAGTGATGATTGTGAGCCATGTTTACAAGGAAAAATGTCAAGATTAAGTTTTCCAAAGAAATCGACAAATCCAGCTTAAGAAATTCTTGATATCATTGTAAGTGAATATTTTTAATATGTTTTAATTTTAATCTGTAGATTAAATCGCTTGAATACTACGTATTTTTTCTTATTTTAGGTAATGTAATACAACAATTATATATTTTGTCTAATATTGATCTTTTTACGATCTAAAGAAAATTGATCACTTATTTCTGATCTGATCAAAGAAGAAAAGATCCTATCATAAAAATTGATCTATGATCTGAGCTAGATCATATTAAACGAGAAGATCTTGCTCTTGTTCTAGATCTATTTTAAAAAGATCTGTTACAATACTGGTTATAGCAACCAGCCTGCATTTGTTGCAATACATTTTTATTTTTTATTTTTAGAAAAAACTGGAAACGACAGGAGGAACTCGCCATTGTGCGGTTCCTCCTGGACCAAGAGGACGAGAAACTGCACGATAAAAAAAATGTGTGGGAGACGATGCAGGAGGCGGAAGTAAGTTTTATTCATTAAAATTTTTATTTTTTATTTTTAGAAAAAACTGGAAACGAGAGGAGGAAATCGCCATTGTGCGATTCCTCCTCGAACAAGAGGACGAAGAGAAACTTCATAATAAAAAAAATATGTGGGAGACGATGCAGGAGGCGGAAGTAAGTTTTATTCATTAAAATTTTTATTTTTAATTTTTAGAAAAAACTGGAAACGAGAGGAGAAAATCGCCATTGTGCGATTCCTCCTCGAACAAGAGGACGAAGAGAAACTTCATAATAAAAAAAATGTGTGGGAGACGATGCAGGAGGCCGAAGTAAGTTTTATTCATTAAAATTTTTATTTTTAATTTTTAGAAAAAACTGGAAACGAGAGGAGGAAATCGCCATTGTGCGATTCCTCCTCGAACAAGAGGACGAAGAGAAACTTCATAATAAAAAAAATGTGTGGGAGACGATGCAGGAGGCCGAAATAAGTTTTATTCATTAAAATTTTTATTTTTAATTTTTAGAAAAAACTGGAAACGAGAGGAGGAAATCGCCATTGTGCGATTCCTCCTCGAACAAGAGGACGAAGAGAAACTGCATAACCTGAAGAATGTGTGGCAAAGCATGCAGGAGGCGGAAGTAAGTTTTATTCATTAAAATTTTTATTTTAAATTTTTAGAAAAAACTGGAAACGAGAGGAGGAAATCGCCATTGTGCGATTCCTCCTCGAATAAGAGGACGAAGAGAAACTGCATAACCTGAAGAATGTGTGGCAAAGCATGCAGGAGGCGGAAGTAAGTTTTATTCATTAAAATTTTTATTTTTAATTTTTAGAAAAAACTGGAAACGAGAGGAGGAAATCGCCATTGTGCGATTCCTCCTCGAACAAGAGGACGAAGAGAAACTTCATAATAAAAAAAATGTGTGGGAGACGATGCAGGAGGCCGAAGTAAGTTTTATTCATTAAAATTTTTATTTTTAATTTTTAGAAAAAACTGGAAACGAGAGGAGGAAATCGCCATTGTGCGATTCCTCCTCGAACAAGAGGACGAAGAGAAACTGCATAACCTGAAGAATGTGTGGCAAAGCATGCAGGAGGCGGAAGTAAGTTTTATTCATTAAAATTTTTATTTTTAATTTTTAGAAAAAACTGGAAACGAGAGGAGGAAATCGCCATTGTGCGATTCCTCCTCGAACAAGAGGACGAAGAGAAACTTCATAATAAAAAAAATGTGTGGGAGACGATGCAGGAGGCCGCAGTAAGTTTTATTCATTAAAATTTTTATTTTTAATTTTTAGAAAAAACTGGAAACGAGAGGAGGAAATCGCCATTGTGCGATTCCTCCTCGAACAAGAGGACGAAGAGAAACTGCATAACCTGAAGAATGTGTGGCAAAGCATGCAGGAGGCGGAAGTAAGTTTTATTCATTAAAATTTTTATTTTTAATTTTTAGAAAAAACTGGAAACGAGAGGAGGAAATCGCCATTGTGCGATTCCTCCTCGAATAAGAGGACGAAGAGAAACTGCATAACCTGAAGAATGTGTGGCAAAGCATGCAGGAGGCGGAAGTAAGTTTTATTCATTAAAATTTTTATTTTTAATTTTTAGAAAAAACTGGAAACGAGAGGAGGAAATCGCCATTGTGCGATTCCTCTTCGAACAAGAGGACGAAGAGAAACTTCATAATAAAAAAAATGTGTGGGAGACGATGCAGGAGGCCGAAGTAAGTTTTATTCATTAAAATTTTTATTTTTAATTTTTAGAAAAAACTGGAAACGAGAGGAGGAAATCGCCATTGTGCGATTCCTCCTCGAATAAGAGGACGAAGAGAAACTGCATAACCTGAAGAATGTGTGGCAAAGCATGCAGGAGGCGGAAGTAAGTTTTATTCATTAAAATTTTTATTTTTAATTTTTAGAAAAAACTGGAAACGAGAGGAGGAAATCGCCATTGTGCGATTCCTCCTCGAACAAGAGGACGAAGAGAAACTTCATAATAAAAAAAATGTGTGGGAGACGATGCAGGAGGCCGCAGTAAGTTTTATTCATTAAAATTTTTATTTTTAATTTTTAGAAAAAACAGGAAACGAGAGGAGGAAATCGCCATTGTGCGATTCCTCCTCGAACAAGAGGACGAAGAGAAACTGCATAACCTGAAGAATGTGTGGCAAAGCATGCAGGAGGCGGAAGTAAGTTTTATTCATTAAAATTTTTATTTTTAATTTTTAGAAAAAACTGGAAACGAGAGGAGGAAATCGCCATTGTGCGATTCCTCCCCGAATAAGAGGACGAAGAGAAACTGCATAACCTGAAGAATGTGTGGCAAAGCATGCAGGAGGCGGAAGTAAGTTTTATTCATTGAAATTTTAATTTTTAATTTTTAGAAAAAACTGGAAACGAGAGGAGGAAATCGCCATTGTGCGATTCCTCCTCGAACAAGAGGACGAAGAGAAACTTCATAATAAAAAAAATGTGTGGGAGACGATGCAGGAGGCCGAAATAAGTTTTATTCATTAAAATTTTTATTTTTAATTTTTAGAAAAAACTGGAAACGAGAGGAGGAAATCGCCATTGTGCGATTCCTCCTCGAACAAGAGGACGAAGAGAAACTGCATAACCTGAAGAATGTGTGGCAAAGCATGCAGGAGGCGGAAGTAAGTTTTATTCATTAAAATTTTTATTTTTAATTTTTAGAAAAAACTGGAAACGAGAGGAGGAAATCGCCATTGTGCGATTCCTCCTCGAATAAGAGGACGAAGAGAAACTGCATAACCTGAAGAATGTGTGGCAAAGCATGCAGGAGGCGGAAGTAAGTTTTATTCATTAAAATTTTTATTTTTAATTTTTAGAAAAAACAGGAAAAGAGAGGAGGAGATCGCCATTGTGCGGTTCCTCCTCGAATAAGAGGACGAAGAAAAGCTGCATAACCTGAAGAATGTGTGGCAAAGAATGCAGGAGGCCGAAGTAAGTTTTATTCATTAAAATATTACATAAACGTAACACTTAGTTTAATTTATAAAAACACGTTTTACTGTGGAAATGCGAATCTATCAATTTACAAAATTCCTTCATTTCAATGTAATAAGGGGCTGACACTTTGTGTGAATATTTCTATCTCGTTTGAATTCTGAGGTTAAATTCGAAAATGAAAATAAAAGTCGTATTCTAAATATTTTAAAATACATCTTTCATAAAAATCAGAGGTATTCTTAAGTGTTTGTGACAAAACATGCTGTTATTTATTTTTACAAACAAGTTTATTTTTACCTCCCGCTAACTAACTCTATCGGAAATTCTGGGACCCAACCGACTGGTCAGAAACTGAACCCGATAGACAATGGAAACGGTGCATCCCGACATCACAAAGGACGCTGATATTACAGGAAAATCACGACCGCCCGACACATGGGGGTAGCAAAAACGCTCAGTCGTCTGGCAATCCGCTATTATTGGTCAGCCAACAAGGGAAAAGTGGTAAAATGGGACCACCAACAATATCGCAACCATGGGAGGTCGTTGCCACGGACATCATGGGCCCATTTCCTCGTACCCAAAAAGGTTTTGAATACGTTATTGTAAATGGACAGAATGCCGGCCCCTGCGACGGGCCACCGCCACCACAGTGATTCAAGCGTTGCGAGAACTCGTGATTTGTCGTTTTGGGTGCCCCAAAATTTTAATTTCAGACAACGGGACCGAGTTCAATAACAGTGCGCTACGAAAAACATTGAGTATGTACAATATCCATCACACGATCTGCGGATCAAATGAACGCCCGCTTCCGGGCACATATTATAAAAAATTTATCCAAGGAAGTGTATACCGCCTAACTCCCGCCTATACCCCACAGGCGAACCCGGTGGAAAGAGTCAATAGAGTACTGAAACCGATGCTGGCACAGTTCTGCAACGAAACCCATAGAAAGTGGGAAACGTATCTGCCGGAGTTTATGTTGGCCATAAACACAGCTCGTCATACTTCTACCGGTTACTCGCCCGCATACTTAAACTTCGGCAGAGAACCCGTACTTCCCACCGAACTACCAGTCAGTAGTCCAGCCACTTGTGACGAGACGGATGCCCAGATACCCTAACATGTGCAAAGGTTGAAAGTACTAAAAGATGCACAAGAATTGGCAAAAATAAATATTGCAAGAGCGGCCACTAAACAAGGACACCACTATAATCTCCGGCACCGAGACACTAAGTACCAGCAAGGTGACAAAGTGTCATCTGCAGCTCGGGGAGTAGCAGCTAAACTGTGTCCATGGGTGGTAATTAGGCGTGTTTCCAAGCTACTATACGATTTAAAGAGCAACAAGAAGACAAATATACATGTAAAGGACTTGAAGCCCTACCACGATAGTCAAGACAACCAACCGCAGGAAGAGGACGCCGTTTCACAAGAAGAAATCGTACCCGGGATAGGCTCAGTTCCTTCTCTCACGATTCCTATCCACACGTACCCAGGTACTCGGGGCCGTAGACGCTGGTAGCACATCGTTACCATTAGTCTGCGACCTGTGGGGCGAACAAGACCTCTTTTCGTTTTTTAGTTTCTGCTAGCTGCCATGGAAATCGACGTCAGATAAAGCCGGTAACCTCCCCGTTAAAGCATGCCCGAAGGCCACGGGCAAGAGACAAGAGACCAGGTGCCGTCACCCACAACACCGCCAAGGACTGAACCTCAGTCCTGGCCCACTAGGACCGTTTTTATATTTTATGTACACACACACACACTTAATTTATTTTTTAAATGTCTTTTTAATGTGTTTTTAATATGTAATATGTAATATGTCAATGTATAAAATAAAATATTTATTATATAATATATATAAAAGTATTTATTGCTGACTAGTAATACATACAGTGTGTTTACAATATTTGTGTATCTACATATCTGAGCTAGCCCATTTCTGTAGTCTTTTATATTAATTACATATTTGCGTTACTAATTTTGTTGTTCCTTTGCATGTAATTTGTAGGAAAAAAAACAATTTGAAACAAAAAACCTACACTTTATAATAGTTTGTTTATCTAACGGTGTACATCTATAGTATTGCATGTTTAGTTCTTTTATGTTTGTATTTCTTATAATTTAAATTAAGAGAGTTTAAGTCATATTGTCCTATTGATTCTATAAGTGGATTTGGATTTAATTCACACCTTGAAAAGAACTTTTCACTTAGTTTTAGCACATAACTTTTAATGTAGTCTATATTAAATGTCTCATGTAAAAATATTTATTACGAAATGTCTAGTATCTGCAGAAGACCAATTTTTAAATATTTTTATCTTTGGACTTAAAGCCCTGTTCGCACGGCGATCTTTGGAGATTCTACGGAGAGTTAAAATCCTGGCAAAGAAGAAGTTTTTTTTCTTTCTAGTGATAATTACATGGTTTTGAAGCAATCAATAAATTATAAATTCTTCTTTTCCAAGAATCATTGAAGATTCAATTTAGCAACACCGCAAGAAGTAGTAACTGCACTGAAGTCTACTATAGCATCAAGTTATAAAGGACCAAAAAAGAATAAGGACAAATTAAAGTGCCATTTTTGTAAGCAAGCAGGGCATTTCAAGCAGAATTGTGAAAAGTATAAGCAGTGGCTCAAAAAGAAAGAATCAAAGTCACAAGAAGCAAATTTTGTTCGACATAAGTGATTCACTGGAGTTCAAATTGCTTTCACATCAATACATGGATTATTATCAGAATTTGATTGGTGCATTGATTCTGGGGCAACTTGTCACATCAGCAACAACAAATCATTATTCTCCACTATAGATACTTCAATTCAAGTGGAGATAATGGTTGCAAACGGTGAGAAATTATTTTCTCAAGGAAGTGGCAAAATAGAAATTATAACAGAGATTGAGAATATTGCCAATATTAAATCTAAAAATAAATTTTACAAGCTGTACAGAGATACGAAAAATATTCTCTATCTGGAGCAGTATAAACATTGTAGGTCTAGAGTAAAATTTCAAATTAGTGAATCATACAAGGAATATTGAAATAAAACAGAACATTCAATTACTACAGATGCGAGTCACATGTATTGAAAACCAAAGGTAATACTAGAATTCCAGGTGTTGTGAATTACAATGAACGAAGAATAGATAACCCTATAGATATTATCAATACTTTAGCAGTGTCTATAATGATAATAACAGTAATAATACACTTAATCCTAGCTTTGTTGAAATTAATCATTTGCAATCGATTATTGTTAAAGAAATATCTGAAGATGAAATTATGTCAGCAATTAAAAAGCTCAATAATAAAATGACTGAGGGATTCGACCAAATTCCATCTTTCATAATCAAAGATTGTGCATATTATTCCATTATGCACAATATTTAATATGAGTTTATCTACTTGTATATTTCCATCCGTTTGGAAATACGCTAAGGTCTGTCCAATATTAAAAGGTGATGTTACAAATTATAGACCAATAGCAATCCTTTCAAACTTTGCAAAAAATTATATTATATAATAGAATATATCCGCAAGTCAAATTGTTAATATCCCCATATCAGCATGGTTTTACCGAACGCCGCTCAACCTTAACAAACTTATGTTGCTTTACACAGTACACCTCTGAAGTTTTGGATGATCGAGGCCAGGTAGATGTTGTATATACAGACTTCAGTAAAGCGTTCGATAAAATAGACCCCGAAATATTAATCACAAAATTAGCCAGACTTGGATTTAATATACACCTGCTACTTTTAATACAATCTTACCTAATAAATATGAAACATTATGTCTCTTATAACGGAATTAAGTCAGATTACTTTAGTGTAACATCAGGAGTTCCGCAGGGCTCGAATCTAGGTCCACTGATGTTCTTACTATTCATTAATTACATATGCGAAAATATAGATTGCCACATTTTAATGTTTGCGGATGATGTGAAAATATTTACATCTATAGCCTCGAACTCAGATTGTGTCTGTTTGCAAAATAATATAAATGTAATTCAGAACTGGTGTGATATAAATAAACTTTATTTAAATATAGGTAAATGTAAAATAGTTTCATATACTCGTAAAAAAATATTATTCATTTACGAATATTCCATTAATGGTCATCCCTTAAGGGGCTTTTATCACAGTAAAAAAGTATTTAACAAATTACTCCCTACCTATTAATCCTATAAATCTAAAAAAAATACCATATAAAGATAAAGTTTCATTTTGGTCGTTGGTTCCAACCAAAGAGCGATGAAGAGGGGGAAATTTTGGCCGAAAATTCCGACCCAGAATGTACAGATCTCTAATTCTTTAATTTTAATGCACAGGAATATTGTCTGAGACATGTGTGGCCACGAAAATTTATTATTATTATTATTAATGCACAACGTCCAACAGGCCAAAGCCCAATAACAGGACTGAACAAACGAAATACAAAGATATTACATATACATGAGAAATACAATAATAAGTTACAAATTATAATACATAATCATAACATGATACGTTTAAAAAATTTACTAGGCGTAAGATGGAAAACATCAACATTCATGTGATAAATGAACAAAAAAACCTGCTACGAAGGCTCTAGATAGCGAGAGTATTGATGTAATTAACTTAGTCACGCCAAACTGTCCAGGAACAAAAAAATCAGCTACGCAGGCCCTAGATAGCGAGAGTATTGTTGTGGTTAAGGGGCTTTTATCACAGTAAAAAAGTATTTAACAAATTACTCCCAACCTATTAATCCTATAAATCTAAAAAAAATACCATATAAAGATAAAGGCAGTAAAAATCTAGCTACGTTGTCGAATTTTTTAAATTGTTATTATGTTTATTTATAAACAATTAAATAACAATAATTCTGAGAAAAACTCTTCGTAAGTTTGATTGCATTGTAAATTTAAATGTTTATATCACATTATGATATAAAATTTTCAAATAGTAGTCGAGTAATTTGTTAAATAAATTTAAACATTGTATGCGCGCTAGCCAATCAAATTGAGTATTTTCTAAACAAAAATGGAGCGAAACATAGCAATTAGATAAATAGAGACAACATGTGCTCATAAAACATAGGCTGTCAGCGCGGATACCTGAAATAACAAGGATTTGTGATATAGCAGCGCTGAGCGATAAAACCCCCTTAAAACACGTTGACTGCTATACATATCCCCGGGGTCCTGTATCGTTCATTCCGTAATGACGGTGCTGTTTTTCAGTGATCTCTTCTATAATACGAATCGTGTAGAACGTGTATTTCTTTAAAGTTTTTTTTGTTACAAATAGCGTTTTCAATATCTTTTATTGCACTTCTTGTGTGTGTACATTTTTCATTACATATCCCCGGGGATATGTGCCGCACTCTGGTAATGTGCGATTACTTACATGCGGTACATATCCCCGGGGATATGTACGATTTATTTCATCTGAGCATGCGCAAATGCTGGACTGTCAAACGAACTGTCATTACGATCATTCGTTTGTCTTACGTTAGTGTTTTTGTTGTGTGAATTTTTGCTGTCATGTCAGGACGTAGTAGACATATAGTTCAACTTGCTATTGAACAACTAAAAAAATCAAAAGAAATTGAGACAAAAGATGTACAAACAGATGAAGATATAGTTATCAATGAGCCTGAACCTTCGGTGAATATTGTGGAAGATAATCATTCAGATTCAGAACCTTATAGTTCTGATGATTCATTAAAAGATAAAACATATGAAGTCTCTTCAGAGATAGGATCCAGTAAAGGTGAATCTGATGTTGACGAAACAGAAAATGAAACTGCGGTTTTTAGTGATTTGCAAACAAGTGGTACATCGACACCAAATATTGATGGTGACTTTTGGCATGATATAAAAATTCCTTCTACAAATTTCAGTTTTATTGACGAACAGTGTAAACTGAATATAAATATCAATTCTAACCGTCCAAATCCAGAACTAATAGATGTTTATAATTTATTTGTGAACCAAGCAGTGTTTGATGTCATTGTCAGGGAAACAAATATCTATGCCACCCAGAACGTTACTGGTAGTTCAAGAAAATCAAGAGTTAATTTATGGACCAATACCAATTCAAATGAAATAAGAAAATTTTTGGGCGTATCATTAGCTATGGGATTAGCTCAAGTACCAACAATAAACCAATACTGGTCAAAGGACAACTTATATCACAACAAGTTTATTTCGTCTGTCATGAGTAGAGATAGATATATTTTATTGTTAAAATTTATTCACTTTGAGGACATGAGAAGGCAGATACAACCAGTATGCTTTATAAAATAGACAATATTTTATCAATAATAATACAAAACTATCAGAATGTTATGACACCAGGAAGAAGTCTTGTTATAGACGAATCTATGGTACCTTTTAGAGGAAGATTACATTTCAGACAATATATACCAAATAAAACACATAAATACGGTGTAAAATTGTACAAACTTTGTTCTCCAGAAGGGTATACTTTTAATTTAAAGGTCTATACTGGGAAAGGAGACACAAATAGTGAAATTGGTCACTCTCAGTCCATTGTTTTTAAACTTCTGGATTGTGTGAATGACATAGCTGGGAGAATACTGTATGCTGATAATTTTTATTCCAGCTATACACTTGCAGAAAAATTATTCACAAAAAATTGCATTTATTGTGGTACGTTGAGAATTAATAGAAAAGGAACCCCAAAAGTATTTGCTAAGAAGATGAAAAAAGGAGAAATTTACGGGCAAGAGAAGAATAATGTAAAAATCATAAAATGGGTTGATAAGAGACCAGTGCTAATGGTTACAACAAATCCAATTCATGATGATACAGTTATTCAGACAGGTATCTACACAAAATGAATTATGGTTTTTTATATTCTTGAAACACTTTTGCTTATTTTTTTAGGAAAAAGAAATAGACATGGCGAAGACATACTAAAACCAAAATGTGTTATCGATTACAATAAGGCGAAGAAAGGTGTTGATATAAGTGACCAAATGTCTTCGTATCACTCGGCTCTACGGAGAAATATCAAGTGGTATAGGTAAGTAATAGTATTTCTAAAATATGTCAATATATTAATTTTATAACTTTTCCAGAAAAGTTATTTTTGAAGTTTTGTTGGGAACAACAGTTGTTAATGCTTGGGTGGTTTATAACATAATATCAAACACAAAAATTGGAATTACCGAATTTAGAAGAAAGCTTGCTGAATCACTAGTAAACTCAACTGAAGAAGAAACAAAGGCACCAAAAAAACGAAAACACACATTTGTGAGACCAGAAGGACCTGGAAGAAAGAAGAGGAAGCCCTGCAAAGGCTGCTACGATGAGTTAAGGAAAACGCTAACGAGTCGGGAGGCCGATAAGAAAGTAAGAAGAATATGCAGCTATTGCGCTGATTGCGAAAGACAACCAGGGTATTGTTTGCCATGTTTTAATGAAAAACATGGATAAAACATTATTTATTTATAATCATAAGCATTATCATACGTTATAATGTAATATTAATACATTAAATAAACTGAATTTGATTAAAAAAAATATTTTATATAATTTACACATATTTCTGGTAATAAACACTTGGGAAAAAACGGTTAGAATGTAAAGTAGTTTGAAGTATAATTTAACGAGATCTGCGACAAAAAGTCTTAAATATTGCTTTTTACAATCTGCAAACATAACAAAAGTTGTTTATGAATACATATCCCCGGGGATATGTACCGCTGGAAGAGACAGATTTGATACATATCCCCGGGGATATGTAATATGCTTATTTTCAAAGTACCCTTTTTTAGTGCCGCAGTCAACGTGTTAATGAGATCAGATTCTACTAAAGATCTTGGAGTGCTGTTTGACAAATTATTTACATTTATTCCCCACCATCAAGAAGTTCTTAAGGAAGCTAATAGAATGCTAGGGTTCGTAATAAGGTGTACTAAATCCTTCACTTACAAACCAGCATTAACAACATTGTATTACGCATACGTTCGTTCTAAAATAGATTACTGTTCCATCATCTGGAATTCATATTATGTTAATCGAAAGTAAGCACTAGAAAGCATGCAAAGGAAATTCTTGAAATATCTTTGGTTTAAGGTCTACAAGGTACTGATCACTATATTTTACTTAACGAATTCGGCTTTTGTCCATTAGATATCAGTTGTCAAATTTGCTCTTTAAAATTTCTTTATAATCTGCTTCACAATAACGTTGATTGCTCTGATGTACTCTCAAAGTTGAATTTTGTTGTACCGAGACTTTCCTCCCGTTCATCTGTAACTTTTTATTTAACCACTGCCAAAACTAACATACTGTTCAAATCTCCTATTTATTTTATGTGTCTCAATTATAACTTAATTTGTAATTCGTGCGATATATTTAATTGTTCCCCGCATACTCAGTATGTATGCACTTAAATTGCTTTAGTTAGGCATTGAGAAAAAAATTTCGAATTTTTAATTCATGTGATACTATGTATATATTTCATTGTTTTCTCTTATACTTTAGTCATAGTAATTATATATTTATATTTTATACAATATAGAAATACAATGTATTATGCCATATACTCTGTAATTGGGTTCGCCTGTATGAGTATTATTTATAAATAAATAAATAATTTTCATGCAGGCATACAAGGAACATTCGCAGCAGTACGACAGAAATTCTGGCCACTTAAGGCCCGCAATGCTATTAAAAAATGTATTAAAAATTGTATTGTATGTTTCAAGGCAAGGCCGATTATTCTAGAACACAAAATGGGAGATTTACCGTCAGACCGAATTCAACAGACACGTCCGTTTCTCAACATCGGAGTCGACTATTTTGGGCCATTTACAATTTATGAAGGCAGCAGACGCAGCAAAACAATAAAGTGAATGGAGCAATTTCATATGCATGGTGACCAAGGCAATTCACGTAGAATTGGTTTCAAATTTGTCGTCTGAAGCACCTTGAAGCGGTTTATTTCCAGAAGAGGGAAACCACACACAATAAGTTCGGACAACGGTAAGAACTTTGTCGGGGCAAATCGTGAAATTCAAGAAATTTTCACATTAATGAAGAAACAAGAAACTCAAGATGATATCACAACCTTTTTAGCCAATGAAGGCATAAGATGGAAATTTATTCCACCCCGCTCACCACATTTTGGTGGAATTTGGGAAGCTGGGGTCAAATCCATCAAGCATCATTTAGTACGGATCACAGGTAACGATACCTTTAACTTTGAAGAACTAAATACACTCTTAATCCAGATAGAAGGTATTTTAAATTCCAGACCACTCTATCCTCTCACATCAGATCCTAACGATATGTCATTTTAAGTCCTGGTCATTTCCATCGCAGAGCATGATCTCCTGGATGTCCCAATATTATATATTTACACAGTTGGCAAGAATAAAAGTGTCTCAATACTTAAATACACAACAGAAGTGGCGACGAGGATTAAAGTACGACATAACAACAAAGAAGACGCGTAGTAAGGTTAGAAGCGCGGGAAAAAGCTCTGAAATTGTGGAAAGGAAAAAGTCTCATATAAAATACATAATAGGAAAAAGAAGTCTCAAGCTCAAGTTTACAAAATGACTGATCAACTCTCAGTATTACTTTCACAATTTATCCAGCAACAAAGTCAACTTCTCGAAAGGTTTGGAACAGTTTCTGCACATAACCAGCCACCCGAACCGAACATATCTGGAAGAGTAGCCTCTCAAACACTATCGTTTGACTCATTTGATGAAACCAAAGAAGAATTTACAAATTATCGACAGCGTCTCGAAAACTACTTCTCACTAAAATTAATCACTGGTACAACAGTGGACGCAGAAAAAACAAAGGCACGTGTATTAATAAATTGTATCGGATCCAAATACTATCAACTTCTCGTAAGTCTAATTTCGCCTGACTCTCCTGTCGATAAAACTTATTACGAATTGGTTGAACTAATTGAAAAGCATCTTTGCCCCAAACCAAATGTTTATATTGAACAACATAAATTTTTATCACGAATTCAACATCAGAATGAATATATTGCTGCCTTGCGTAAATTAACAGCGACTTGTGACTTCACATGTACATCGCAAGATTGTAAAAAGTCAATCGCTCATACATTTCTTAGAGCACAATTCATTAGAGGAATAGCGGATACGAGTATTCGTGAAAAGCTACTCCAAGAAGTAGATCTTACCTTTGACAAAGCTACTGAAATCGCAATAGCCCTAGAAGCGTCCAAGGAAGGAAATAAAGTACTATCCACCGACTCCAATGTAAACAAACTCAAAATTACTCATTCACGCCAAAATAAACCAACAAACAGCTCAAAACTTTCATTCAAACGAAATTGGTAAATCATCTCATAGAAGTTTAGGATTCATCTTTCGCAACTCACGTAATTTTCGTAACGCTTTTACTCTAATATCTTTATACAACTGCTTTGTGCGTGCCAAACTGGAATATTGTTTCCTAGTCTGGAACCCACTATATACAAATTCAATCAGGGCAATTGAGGCAATACAAAGAAAATTCTTACGATTCTCTTGGTACAAACTAAATAAAAATGTACAGTATCAATCTGAGTTCCACTACGATATTGCCCTGAAAGAATTTAATATAATACGTCTTGAAGATCGGAGAACCCTACAATCTTGCACATTTCTTTTTAACTTAATAAACAATAATATTGATGACTCCCAGCTACTTTCACTTATAAATTTTCATATTCCTCGCACAAATAGTCCTAGGCATAGGATTCTTTTCCATACCCCTCTGGCAAAAGTAAACTATGAAGCAAAATGTACAATACGACGTATATGTTCTATATACAATGAGATCTGCCCTAAATGTGCAGAATTAGACATTTTTCATGATAGCTTAAGGTCCTTTAAATCAAAAATACTTCGTTCAATATCTCATAACCGATTATCTACAATGTGTAAAAATATTATACCAAGTTATTATGTTATTTTTCTTACTGTTACTTACTTTCTTTTTATCAAATGTATTTATACACCCTCTGTAATTGGGACATGCGTCCTGTTGAGTGGTGTTTCAATAAATAAATAAATAAATAAATAAAAACTTCACAGTCAAAGTCACACGTAAACTATCAAGAGCTCGGCATAAGTGGTTTATGTTTGAGGTGCGGATACAACAATCATTCAACCCGTGATTGTCGCAAGAACCGAGAAACATTAACATGTTTCGAAGGTCTGTATAACAACTTTAACAAAAAGCAAATCTAATTATAGGAATCCAGCATCCAGAAAAGTAAACGTAATCGAAACACACAATCCTGAACATTCATTTGACGACACGCAAACCAATGACGATGATCCATATTGTATAAAAATGGTGAACATTCAACGGGCCTCAATTGTCTCAGAAGATAAAAAGTTCATGGTCACATTGAAAGTAGGCTCAAAATTGCAAACATTTGAAGCAGACACAGGAAGTCCAGTATCGCTTATAAGCAAACAAGATTTTGATAAGCTTTGCCCGGAGTACACAATAAGTCCAACATCAATAATCTTCCGCACATTTACAGGAGAAAATTTCTCTCCACTAGGAGTAGTTAGAGTTCCTGTTGAATACAAAAATAAGGAATCAGAAGAAGACTTATATATTGTTACTATGCCAGCAGCCCCGCTACTAGGTCGAACATGGCTACATAACCTCAACATCGATATTCAGTCAAAGATGCCTGATTCTGTATTTAATATTGCATGTACGGATGCAGCCCGTCTCAAGGAAGATATCTTAGAAAGGTATGCCGACACTTTTAAAGAAAAAGTTGGGAAAATTCCTAATTTTGCATGCTCTCTAAAACTGAAAAACGAGAATATCAAGCCAATTTTCGTAAAATATCGCCCTGTACCTTATGCTTTACAAAATAAGGTAGAGGATGAACTAGACCGCCTCGAAGCAGATGGAATCATAGAAAAAGTCGATTACGCTGAATGGGGAAGCCCGTTAGTTGTTGTACCTAAAGCCGATGGTAAAGTTAGACTATGCGTGGACTACAAACTCACAATAAACCAATATTTACAAGATTATAGATATCCAATACCCTTAAGGGGGTTTTATCGCTCAGTGCTGCTAGATCACAAATCCTCGTTATTTCAGGTATCCGCGCTGACAGCCTATGTTTTATGAGCACATGTTGTCTCTATTTATCTAATTGCTATATTTCGCTCCATTTTTGTTTAGAAAATACTCAATTTGATTGGCTAGCGCGCATACAATTTTTAAATTTATTTAACAAATTACTCGACTACTATTTGAAAATTTTATATAATAATGTGATATAAACATTTAAATTTACAATGCTATCAAACTTACTAAGAGTTTTTCTCAAAATTATTGTTATTTAATTGTTTATAAATAATAATAATAACAATTTAAAAAATTCGACAACGTAGCTAGATTTTTACTGCCTTTATCTTTATATGGTATTTTTTTTAGATTTATAGTATTAATAGGTTGGGAGTAATTTGTTAAATACTTTTTTACTGTGATAAAAGCCCCTTAACCACAACAATACTCTCGCTATCTAGGGCCTGCGTAGCTGATTTTTTTGTTCCTGGACAGTTTGGCGTGACTAAGTTAATTACATCAATACTCTCGCTATCTAGAGCCTTCGTAGCAGGTTTTTTTGTTCATTTATCACATGAATGTTTATGTTTTCCATCTTACGCCTAGTAAATTTTTTAAACGTATCATGTTATGATTATGTATTATAATTTGTAACTTATTATTGTATTTCTCATGTATATGTAATATCTTTGTATTTCGTTTGTTCAGTCCTGTTATTGGGCTTTGGCCTGTTGGACGTTGTGCATTAATAATAATAATAATAAATTTTCGTGGCCACACATGTCTCAGACAATATTCCTGTGCATTAAAATTAAAGAATTAGAGATCTGTACATTCTGGGTCGGAATTTTCGGCCAAAATTTCCCCCTCTTCATCGCTCTTTGGTTGGAACCAACGACCAAAATGAAACTTTATCTTTATATGGTATTTTTTTTAGATTTATAGGATTAATAGGTTGGGAGTAATTTGTTAAATACTTTTTACTGTGATAAAAGCCCCTTAAGGGATGACCATTAATGGAATATTCGTAAATGAATAATATTTTTTTACGAGTATATGAAACTATTTTACATTTACCTATATTTAAATAAAGTTTATTTATATCACACCAGTTCTGAATTACATTTATATTATTTTGCAAACAGACACAATCTGAGTTCGAGGCTATAGATGTAAATATTTTCACATCATCCGCAAACATTAAAATGTGGCAATCTATATTTTCGCATATGTCATTAATGAATAGTAAGAACATCAGTGGACCTAGATTCGAGCCCTGCGGAACTCCTGATGTTATTTTATATAATAATGTGATATAAACATTTAAATTTACAATGCTATCAAACTTACTAAGAGTTTTTCTCAAAATTATTGTTATTTAATTGTTTATAAATAATAATAATAACAATTTAAAAAATTCATCAACGTAGCTAGATTTTTACTGC
The DNA here is from genome assembly GCA_947534325.1 of Agonum fuliginosum. Lineage (NCBI taxonomy): Eukaryota > Metazoa > Arthropoda > Insecta > Coleoptera > Carabidae > Agonum > Agonum fuliginosum. The sequence continues at coordinate 45,151,047 of OX384030.1, read as the reverse complement.
CTTTATCTTTATATGGTATTTTTTTTAGATTTATAGTATTAATAGGTTGGGAGTAATTTGTTAAATACTTTTTTACTGTGATAAAAGCCCCTTAATAGAGGAAATATTGAACAATCTGCACGGTGGTAAAGTTTTTTGTGTTTTAGATATTCATAAAGCATATTTACATATCCCAGTAGACGAAGGAAGCCAGAAACTACAGGCTATTACAACACATCGTGGAACTTACCTGATGAAACGACTCTCATTAGGAATCAAATCAGCACCCAGTGAGTTTCATAAAATTATTGACTCTGTTTTACAAGGACTCCAAGGTACAATTGCATATTTCGATGATATTGTCATCTGGGGGTTAAAGATTAGATGCATGTTTAACACGTCTGAAACAGTACACTTTTCACATCAGAAATAAACTATTTGGGCCACATTATAAATGCAGACGGAACTCGGAAGTCACCGGGGAAAGTCGAAGCAGTTAAAAATGCTCCAAGCCCTAAAAACATCGAAGAAGTACGAACTCTGATTGGGTATGTTTCTTACTACTCTAAATTCATACAGAATGTCTCTACAATCATGGCTCCTATATATAACTTGCTTAAGAAGAAACAATGTTTTAAATGGACCCGTGAATGTCAAGAAGCATTTCTACAAATCAAGAAAGCTATAACCAGTGACATCGTTTTGGTTAGATATGATCCGAAGCTACCGCTGATTCTCTCCACAGATGCTAGTCCAGTAGGATTATCAGCTATTTTATCTCACATCATTGACGGAGTTGAGCGACCAATTTCATTTGCATCTCGTTCACTGACAACATCAGAAAAGAACTACTCACAGTTAGATAAAGAAGCGACTGGAATATATTGGGCTTTACACAGATATTATACGTATGTATATGGAAGAAAGTTCACTTTAGTGATTGATAATAAACCTCTCACTTATATTTTTAATCCAAAAACAAAACTTCCAGTCATTACTGCATCAAGACTACTAAGATATTCGATTTTTCTAGCAGGATTTGATTACGATATCAAGTCGATGGTATAGCGCACACTTGTGGTAAGTGCTGATTTCATAGTTTTGCAGTAGATCAATTTAAAGATTTAGGATAAATTATTAAGGAATACCGAAAGTCAACTATGTATATTATTGTTGCTATTTGTTGCTTGACTACTCTAGAATAGGATATTATTATTTTGACTTTTTTTCAATTATTAGTTTTCATGTACAACATTATTATGTAATAAAAGTATTACATAATTTGCACTTATCCCTTTTGGTAACAAATATTATTGCACTTAACACTTTTGTACATTACTTTTTAACTTAGAAGTCATGTTTCGAAGGTGCTATGTTTTGAATAAATTATAACATTATACTTCTTTAATTAGTATTTTCAATATGTAATTACTAATTTTTTTTGCTGCCAACATTAAAGACACAAATGTGTTAAGTGTATATCTAACACATATTTATGCACAAAATTCAGCACCTATTCAAATGCACAAATGTGTTAAGTACTTATTTACCACAAATGTGCACGGAATTCAGAACCTCTTTTAATGCACATTTGTTGTAAGTGCACTTACCACATATTGCTGCACAAAATATTTGGATTTGTGTACTTACAACCAATTTTAGGGCTGTGTATCTTTGGCAGTATCAAACCGTCAGTTACCACAAGTGTGCTATATCATCCTTGTACCTAAACACATCATATTGCTCATTTTTTGCCAAAACTGCACTTAACACAATTGTGCGCTATACCATCGAAGTATAAACGCGCTGAAGATCATGCTAATGCAGATTATTTGTCGCGTGCTCCTTTGCCAATAGTTCCAAGATCGGAAATAGATGAAGATTACTCTATATTTAATCTTACCAATGCACAAATTTCAACAGATATTATAACACATGAAACAGTTCGTGAAGAAATAAATAACGACCCTGAATTAAAATTATTAAGATCTGATTTAATGAACGGATCAACTCCAGCTACAGAATATAGCCTTCACGATGGTATCATTTTTCGAGGAGACCGAGTTGTCATCCCACAATCTCTTCAACCACTGATATTACTAGAACTACATTCCACTCACCAGGGGATTGTCCGGATGAAGTCATTAGCCAGACGCTACTGTTATTGGAAATACATAGATAAAGACATTGAAGGTATTACTAAATCATGCAGAATATGTTCCGATCTTAGGAATAACCCGCAAAAAGTACCCCTTCACACATGGGAAACACCACAGAATAATTGGGAACGCATACACATAGATTATGCAGGACCATTTTTAGGCTATCAATTCTTAATAGTTGTAGACAGTTTGTCAAAGTGGCCCGAAATTCGTGTCACTAAAGCAGCACCTACTACAGAGTCAACTATTAATATGTTGCAAGAAATATTTAGCCGTTTCGGAATTCCTTACATTTTAGTGTTATAATATCTAGGTTATCTTATAATTATTTAATTATCTTTTGTTCGTTTCTATTTACTGTCAATATTCTTGTTATTCAATTCTGTAAACGATAGTTTAATTTATGTTTAATAAAGCCTATTAATTCGGGCCTACATTTTACTACAAGTTATTAAACATAAATTACGTAAAATGGACAAGTATTTGAAACCTGAACGATTTGAAGTAGATCCATCGACTGCAAATGATAATAGTGCTGCATGGATACATTGGAAGAGAACTTTTATTAATTTCATAGGAACAGCAACAACCTGGCGAAACAATAGATTTGTACCTGCAAGCACTAAAAATACTTTCAAAAGATTGTCAGTTCACTGCAGTTACAGCTGACAAAAATGAAAATGATTTTATTAGAGATGCATTTATCGCTGGTATCTCAGCAGCTGGCATACGCCAGAGATTATTAGAAAATACAAAACTCAGTCTTGAAGAAGCTTACAATCAAGCTAGAGCACTTGAACTTGCACAGATTCACTCCGAAAGTTATACAGCATCCTTATGTACTCCCAATATTTCGGCAACATCAGCTGCCACTAACAATATTCTTAAAAATAACTCCTGCTACTTCTGCGGAAGTAAGCGACATCCACGCATAAATTGTCCTGCATACAAAACGAACTGTCTCTGTTGCGGAAAGCGTGGACATTTTGCTAAAGTATGCAGAAGTAAATTAGTTAAAGAAAATTCAGTTTCAGCTTCTACAGACTCATCTATTATCGAAGATATATCATGCGTACTATCGGCTGCTACTACATTGGATAAAAGCTCCATATCTATATACGTAAACGGACGACCAGTAAAAGCACTGATTGATACTGGAAGCACAGCTTCATCAGTCACTGTGTAGTCAAACACTACGGGTTCCCAGTAGAACCTTGGCAGCAAAATGTGACTATGGGTTCGTCATCGCTCGTCTCCAACGTTAGCGGTGCTTGCTTTGTTAATATGGAAGTTCAGGGCTACAAATGGAATAATATGCGACTTCTTATTATGAAAAATCTCTGCACGGAAGTAGTCATTGGCCATGACATCTTACAAAATCATTCTACTTTAGAAATGTCATTTGGTGGATCCAAACCACCATTAAAAATACGTATGCTTGCTGAAGCAAAGATTGAACCCGTCAGTTTATTTTCAAATTTGATTCCCGAGTGTAAACCTATCGCTATTCAATCAAGAAAATTTTCTAATGAAGACAAAATTTATATTGAGAAAGAGATTCGCAAGCTGGTTGAAGATGGAATAATTGAAGAAAGCAAGTCTCCTTGGCGTGCTCAAGTACTCGTTGTATCAAGTGAACATCACAGAAAACGTATGGTTATTGATTATTCCCAAACAATTAATCGTTTTACTCAATTAGATGCATACCCACTTCCAAATATTGAAGATATCGTAGCTAGAATTTCGCAATTCAAAGTTTTTAGTAAAATAGATTTGAAATCAGCATATTATCAGATACCTATACAATCTCACGAGAAACAATATACTGCATTTGAAGCTTGCGGAAATCTGTATCAGTTTTGTCGTATTCCATTCGGTGTAACTAATGGTGTGGCTTGCTACCAGAGAACAATTGATTCTATTATTCGAAAAAGAGATCTACAAGGAATATTCCCATATTTGGATGATATAACCGTTTGTGGTGTTGACCAACAAGATCACGATGAAAAACTACAGAAGTTCCTCAAAGTTGCTGAAGAGTTCAATCTAACTCTAAACAAAGAAAAGAGTTCATTCAACCTTACTAAAATCAATATATTAGGTTACAGCATACATAATGGTATAGTGAAACCAGACCCAAATCGGCTTCAAGCTCTACTCGTCATGCCTGTACCGAAAGACTTCGCATCTTTGAAGAGAGTTATTGGTCTTTTCTCACATTACTCCAGATGGATACCCAATTTTTCCACTAAAATTCGGCCAATAACTGCTACTGAAAAGTTTCCTCTAAACTATTCACAAATTAAGGCTTTCGAGATAATAAAACAAGATATATCTAAATCAAGCCTTTGTGCTATAGATTCTAGTATACCATTCACCGTCGAAACCGATGCTTCAGATTACGCTATTGCTGCATCACTCACTCAAGCAGGAAAACCTGTCGCTTTCTTCTCTAGAATGTTGTCCGAATCTGAAAGAAAATATCCAGCCATTGAAAAAAAAGGGTGTGCAATTATTGACTCTCTGCGGAAATGGCGACAATTTCTTATAGGTAGGCAGTTTAGACTTATAACTGATCAAAAATCTGTGTCATTTATGCTAGACCAAAAACATTCTTCAAAAATCAAAAATGAAAAGATTCAACGTTGGCGTTTGGAACTATCAAACTACAATTTTGATATGACTTATAGACCAGGTAAAGAGAATGTAGTAGCAGATGCGTTATCTAGAGAAACCTGCGCTGTAATCACCAATAATTCTCTGATGAAATTGCATGAGTCCCTGTGTCACCCTGGTATTACACGCATGGCACACTGGGTTCGATGCAAGAACATGCCTTATTCAATTGAAGACGTGAAACGAGTAATATCATCGTGTCGGACATGCGCCGAAATAAAACCAAAATTTATGAAAAGAGAAGGCAGTTTAATTAAAGCTACAAAACCGTTTGAACGAATATCACTCGACTTTAAAGGACCAATTCCCTCAACGACAAAAAATAAGTATCTACTTACAATAATAGACGAATTTTCAAGATTTCATTTTGCTTACGTTTGTGCAGAAGGGTTCAAAGCTTTTTGCAAACGAAACGGAATTAACCATAAAACAATTGCTCCAGGACATCCGGCAACTAATGGACAAGCCGAAAGATTCGTGCAAACCACGGTAAAAGAGAAGTAGGTTGGGACACTTCCCTATAGTTCCCATTATAAATAGCGGTCAAAAATTTTCCTCCTGAAATTAGCTCAATAGATGTCACTAGTGCATTACCACTCTCGACTTATCAGCGTTTATCAAAGATATCTATGCACAAATTTGATTTTTTTTACAAATTGAATGACAAATGTTTCATATTTTGACATTTAATGTCACAATTTGAATAAATATTTAATAAAATGAGTAAATGTTTCGTGCCTCAATGTACCTCTGAGTACAATCCTGGTAACGAAAAATTCCCACTATTTTGTGTACCAAAATGCAGTGAAAGGTTGGAACAGTGGAGGCAAGGTGAATCACTGATGATAACAAATAAAATTTTAATACCTAAACACGTAACAAAACACTTCGCAGAAAATAATATATTAAAACGCTGGAAATCAGGAGATGTTAGTATATTTTAAATCTATACATTTGTATTAAAAAATATTAAATAATGTATTTTTTATTATGCAGATTTGTTTCGAGTATAAAATTCCTCGTTTGTCACGTAGTGCAATCCCTACTTTTTAAAAATTAGATGGTGATAATTTAGAGACACAATCAAAATTTGTCATTGAAAAGAAAATCTTTTATTTGCTATGAGAGAAATTCAAAATTGCCCAAAAGTTCTAACAGTAATTCATAATTTTACATGTATTGATCAAAATCGTCCGATAGTGCCAGTCGAAGCTATTATTGATACAAATAATGATACTAATACCAATTTAGTCATGTTTAAGATTTGTCAAAAGTTTGACATTTTTATTGTCAGTTGTAATTAATAAGGTTATCAATAGATGTCTCTACTGCATCATCCCTCTTCTCATAGCGCACTAGAGAGTGACTGTTTTTTGCCACGCCGATAGCTCAAGTGTCCCAACCTAGCTGTCTAGTAACCGTGGTGCAAACGTTTAAAAACAGACTAAAATCATTAGTGAATGAACCAGGTACGATCCAAGAAAAGTTAAACAAAATTCTATTTTATTATCGAGCTACACCGTTCGGCAATGGTGAAAAATCTCCAGCAGAACTTTTTCTTCAGACGAATTTGCGAACCAAACTAGATTTGCTAAAATGTCAACAAAATCCAGTTAATATGTTCAATTCTAGAAAGCAAATCTTACCACCCTCAAAGAAATTACGCCTGGGAGAAAGGGTACAAGTGAGGAACTATGCATCATCAAATAAATGGAGGTATGGCACTGTAGTCGATATATTAGGTCAGTTGCATTATCTTGTAGAAGTAGACGAAGGGTATACTATCAAGCGACATATAGAACAGCTGAGAAGAACTGAAGTTCCACCACCAAACTTAAGTAACGAAGCAAAAAGTAAATACTGAAAGCTTAACTGCTCCTGTGATAAAATCTCCTACACGACAACCTGAGAATGAAATCATCTCCGAAGAGCAAAACACAACTCAACAGTCCTCAAGTTGTCCTGAATTATCAGTTTCTTCTGATGAAACCAGTCATCAAAACGCTCCAGCTCAGATGGCATCACCACCCAAAGAGTGTCATCCCACCCCCGATGTTACTGTACAACAAGAAGGAAGGGAATTACGGCGTTCAAGTAGGATAAGAAAACCGACTGTTAAATTAAATTTATAATTATTTAATATGTCTAAATCCTTATAATTATAATCTACGCCTGGGAGAACTATTATATATTTACACAGTTGGCAGTAGTAAAGTTAGGGAATATGGTCAACAATGTCACTTTCACATGTTTTTGTTGTGTTGCTATGTAATCAGTGTACGGAAACTCGTATACGAACCGCTGTAACCATCACGTTTAGTTTTAGTACCCTCGCGTAGATGGCAGCTGCGTTCAATTTCAAAGTAATTTCAAATTGCAAAGAAAAACCGCGTGAAAACTGCAGAAGTGATGACAGTTGTGATGTTGACAGATGAAAAAGCAAAAAGCTAGTGTGCGAAGAATAAAATGATGTGAAGTGGATGTGATAATGTTGATTGGTCAAGATAAGTTTCGTGCATAATCATTGCTCCATGTTTGTATTAGATTATAAATGTGGACAATCGTTAATAGGAAATTTTTGTTACGGTTATTTTGGATATTGCCCAGTAAAGTAAGCTGTTGTAGGTAAATAGTTATTAGCAAGTTCAACAAGTTTTTACAGGAAAATAGTTATTTATATCAGATATTTCATTTATACTTCTATTACTTATACAGTTTTATTCCAAAACAAAATGAAGTAGTATTGTAAATATAGGGGACGGTAATGTAATGTCAGCTATATTTTTATTGTCTCAATGTCGATATTATTGAATTTATGAGTTATATTATAATAATATGTTATGTTTGTTGTTGTTGTTTTCATTACTGATTACTGAAGAAAATTGTAAAAGAAACAGGATTGGATAAGTTTCAACTTAGTTATAAAAAATATTCATCCAAATGTATATTTAAATAAAAAATAAATATATGATGTTAAATTTTTTGTTTAATTTATTATTATTCCTTTATTTTAAAAGTATTTACTGGGCTACAAAAGCCTGGATTTTATATTAGTAGGCGGACCCTCGTAGAGATGGCGCAAGTAGCACGGTTACAGCTAATATCATTGCAGTCGACTATCTAGACTCTTATATGGTTTGTGTATGTAATGTTATATCAATTTTTATAATAAATAAATTGAATAAATAATCTATCCAAGAATAAAAGTGTCTCAATACTTAAATACACAACACCCAATTAATCGTTTGTCTCATTGGCAGAAAATTCAACATTTCTGGTCTAGGTGGACCAAGGAATATTTAAACCAACTGCAAGAAAGAAGCAGATGGCAACAACAATCCAGTCAATCAATTCAGGTTGGTGATATAGTATTACTGAAGAAAGACAACATTCCGCCCTTGAAATGGATCACTGGACGTGTTCAAGAGCTTCAGCCAGGCGCGGACAACATTGTTAGAGTTGCTTCAGTTAAAACCAACACTGGTCTCTTTCGCAGAAGCATCAAGAAACTATGCAAATTACCAAATGAATTGTAAATAACACTAAAATTTTGTATGTATTATTTTATTATTGAAATTTACAAGCGTAATATTTCAAGGCTGGGAGCATGTTAGGAACTTTCAGTCTATAGTTATTTAATTTAGGGATATTCAGTTATTGTAAAGTAGTCATTTTTCAAAAAGGAATGTAAAACCGTTGTAACGAAGTAGTGGGAATAAATATTCAGTAGCACGCACATCAGAAATAAAAAATATTCAGTCATTACATTCATTGAAGCAGCAATTATTCTTCAACCTAGCGCAGTATAACACGCAAAGAAAATAATATCCAAACATACCTATTATACTGAAAATATTATTATCATTATTTATTTATTTAACTGTAAGTTACTGCGTTCTGACTTTTGTTTTAATATGCATTTTCTGTTTGTTTGTAGAATCTTAGTACAATTACCTACATTGAAAAAAAAAAAATAATTTAAAAAAATATATTTTGTTTTATTGCAGACCTACTAAATTAATCAATATGTATCAAATCGTAATCGGCAATTATCACAATTGATAATCGTAATCGCATTTATAAAAGTTAGAATAGTAGCATCACTGCCAAGAACACATTCAAAGTCTAGGACTATTGAGTTATTATCGAAAATTCATTAAAAATGTATCTCATATAACAAAACCTCTTAACTAACTTTTTAACAACACGATTTACAAATACGATGACGGCCTAGCCATGGGCTCACCACTCTCACCACCATTGGCGGAGTTATTCATGAAAAACTACGAAACCAACATGTTCGAGCAACTTCCAGCAGCATCAGATAACATCGGCTTCTGGTTATGTGGACGATGTCTTATGTTTGTGGAAAGGTGACTTAGATAACCTAAACTAATTTCTTGTCGACCTTAATAATCTTCATCCTAATATCAATTTTACATTAGAAACAGAAGTTAACAACAAAATCAACTTTCTAGATTTAACAATTAACCGCCATTCCGATAAATTTTCATTCGAAATCTTCAGAAAACCCACACAAACAGACGACACCATTAATAACCTCTCTTATCACTGCCCTCAGCACAAACATTCAGCCTTCAATGATTATATACATAGATTATTTGCTACACCTCTAGAACCTAACAATTTCCAAACAGAACTCAATATTATTAAACAAATAGCCTCAGTTAATAACTTTTCCCACAGTCTTATTGAGGAACTAGTTAACAGAAAACAAAATTTATTAAATATTCAACAAGCCTACAGCATTAATAACAATAATACACCTATATTACCCACATCATTAAACAATAACGATAAACACTTCTTTTGCTTACCCTATATTCACAATCTAAGTCACAAAATTACCAAAATACTACGCTCCACAAACATAAACGTTGCTCTCAAAACATATTCTAACCTCAAAAAAGAACTCTGCAGGAAAATCGACACTGTTAACCCTTTACATCAGAGTGGAGTCTACAAATTGCATTGTGACACCTGCCAAGCCTATTACATTGGTATGACAGGCAGAACCTTTAACACCAGATTTAAAGAGCATAACAGATGCATCAACAAGAAATCCGGGAACTCCAACTTTGCGAGCCATTTCTACAACAACAACCACGTTTTCGACATTAATACTAACTATGAAATTCTACATATAACGGACAACTACCAGAAGAGAGTTGGCTTAGAAGTCCTGTAAATTGCACGACATGCCAAATTGCAAGATGGTCTCATACTTAATGAACAACTAGAATCAGAAAACCATCCTCTCTTAAATAAAATTATTTAAACTTCAACTACCAACTGGTTTCCCTAGCTCTGTACTATGTAGGGTTTTTTTTACAAATATTTCAACACGCCGGAAAGTTGTAGAGGAACGCTTACACCGGAAGCCTTCAGTGTTCACCATTCCACGGCCGATACATGTGGTTGCTGCTGCTTCAGCTTGCTTTCTACGTCCACATGTTACAATTTTCACTTTACAAGATTATCTCTCGACGTTTATTCAGTCAACTGTACATTAATGTAATAGTGCAGGCGCTGAGAAACATTCCGTTTGAAAAAACCGATGACCTCATTCTGATTGATGATTTGAGTTTAGAAAGAGTTAAAAAACGATATTGTGGAGGTTGCCGGACGGAATTATGGTCCAGTTTTTTTTTTTCGGCCCTATAATAGGAGTTTTCGGTTCCATCGTTCTCAAACCGTTTCTGGCGCTTCAGTTATAGCCACGAAGTGTAATAAAGACAGGAGATGACACTCGATTGTTGACTATGTCACACTTTTTGACTCCACGAGCAACTAACTTGGAGGGGAGAGGGGGAAGTTAGAAACATATGAATGAAAATTCAATTAAACTTGTATTTTATAATAAGTTTCTTTATTCAATATTACCTATTGAAACTATTATTTTTAACACGAACATCAATTTTAAATAAAGATTTATTCACTTGTGTACTAGATAGTTTTAAAATTATTGTGACGTTTCAGACTCGCAAAAATAAATTCATAACATCATGTTCTTATTATTTCAAAATTAAATAAAGTATAATATAAAGCACGTAAATAAAGTTTATAAATACCTATGACAATAGGTGGCCTAAATAAAGTTTATAAATACCTATAACAATAGGTGGCCTAAATAAAGTTTATAAATACCTATGACAATAGGTGGCCTCCTCTCACCACCAAATTCGATTGTGTCGGAGTAAAATTGTGTTTTTTTTCTTGTTCGCAAAATAAACATCAGCTTGTTCAATTTGTTTGCACGTATGCTCCAACATGTTTAAAAATCAATGCTGAAACAGAAGTTTTCATTACCGGTGGGTACGAAGACCCCGAAAAATGCTTCAAGCTCCAAGGTAATAGTTTATCCGAAGTCGTAGACTTGAAGTCCAATCACCTAGAAGCAGATTGTAGAATGTTCAGCCATATATTTCATGCTGTTCGTGGAGAGATTGAACAAGTCATTATAAATAGTACAGATACCGATGTTTTCGTACTTACCATTCACTTTTGGCATAAACTTTCTAACATTGGTTGTCGAGGTATTTGGTTTGAAGGATCGTACAAAAAAAAATCTTTTAAGCTGTCATTCAGCAGCTGAATCACTTGGCGAAAAAATTTGTAATATTTTACCCGCGTTACATGCTTTAACAGGTTGCGACACGACAAGCCGATTTGCGACTAAAAAGCAATGTATAAGCGCTGCATCCGAAGAATTCGTTCAGGATGTTCTTTCTATTTTTGCAAATAACTCCGAAACTCCGATGAATTTTAATGACATTGAAAAAGTTTGCACTTATTTATTTGCGAAACAAAAAACTACAGCAGATGGACTGCGTTTCAAGCTAATTTCTCGTAACATCGGTTTCAATTTCAATGTATCCAAAGTTATTTGCACTTCTGATGCTTTGTATTTACATTGCTTAAGAGCTGCAGCCCAAACATATTTGTGGAGAAATTCCTTAGAACCAACACATGAGCCTCTGAATTTTTTCCAATTCGGTTATGAAAGACGAGATGGAAATCTGTACCCGGTGAAAATGGCAAAACCGCCTTTGCCAAATTCTTTAATCAGACCTTGCAAATGTAATGCTGATTGCAAAACAATGTCCTGCAGTTGCAAAAAAAGCGACATTAATTGTATATCCCTTTGCAAATGCATCGGCAATAATTGTCAAAACTTACCAGAATAAGAGTAAAATTTTGTTATTTTTCACTACCTACTTATTAATATGTAAACCACTTTTTTTTAAATGATTAAATTTGTATTGCATTATCATCGTGGCGTCTTTCATTTCATACCTTACCCAAAGAACCTTTTAATAGTCAAGAACAACGTTTTTTTTTCACAGCTACAGCGATAAAATGGAAAACTCTTATTATAGGGCCGAAAAAAAAAACTGGACCATAATTCCGTCCGGCAACCTCCACAATATCGTTTTTTAACTCTTTCTAAACTCAAATCATCAATCAGAATGAGGTCATCGGTTTTTTCAAACGGAATGTTTCTCAGCGCCCGGTCTATAAGTCTATTGTTTTCACCAACAATTTTTACTTTAATTTGTTTTCCAAAAATTTTTTGTAACTTATTATAGAATCCTTATATTATTAATTTATTGATTGACTTAAAGTATGTAATTGAGCTATTCACTACTACATCAGTGAGGTTCACAAATATCATTATTTATTGTTATATATCGTATTATTTCACTGACAACATTTTCTCTTCTAGTCTTCAGCCTGAAGATGAGAATCTAAATTCTCGAAACCGGTAGCACATAAACTGCAATAAAGAGTGAAAGTTAAGACTACTCCAAGGAGTTTTTTGTTATTTCCTTATCTTAACTAAATGTTTGAAGAGAAATGAAAAACTAAATTATAATAATCCGGAATACATAGAATGTTTTAACACTTGTAAAAATCTGCTAATTAATGATCCAATACTCCAATACCTGATCAAAACGTTCATTTCAGTATAGATCCCAAATTAAAACTTAAACACATTGTTGATGACCTGCTCAATAGCAAAAACAACATTGCACACTGTATTTCAGTTGATAACAAGTTATCAGCAGGAATAGCAGAACAGTTAGAAGCTAAATTTAAATGTAAATAAAATTGGTGCAATAAAAGCCCAACATATAGGAAATAATAAAATAATTATTTTATTTCAATCACTATTCAGAACCTAAAATGAAAAAGATTGAAACTTGTCTAATTAATTTAAAAGAATTTTGCGGACTTAATCTAATTACAAAATTAGACATTCCCAAAATTTGTTCTGGCCTAGGTAGAAATTTGTTTAAAGAAATTGAATCTTTGCAATCACAAACATTGAAATTACAATTTATTCCCTCATGCCAGACGAAACGCTTATCTCAAAACACGCTAATACTATCGCTAACTCAAGTTTAGACATAGGAACCTTACATTCAAACGCAGAGAATCCAATCATAGGTATTACAATTACGGAAACACTTGTAAATTCCCCAGCCGAACCAAAATTTAAAAAATTCACTCTGATAAAATGAGTATTCCTTTACAATTATCTGACACTTATTTCGAAAATGATGTCATAAATTTCATTAAAGAATTTATTGTACCTAGAGTAAAATATTACTTATATTTTGAATAACCCATATACGAACGATTTAGTAATGCACTTCAAAAACATTTTGAAAGTCTGAAATAATATTTGTTAAAAGCAACATTAAACCAATTGATGTAGGTAGAAGATCAAGAAAGAATTTTGCAAACTATAGCAAATTATCACGAAGGCAAAACTAACCATCGAGGTATCAATGTAGTCCATAATCCAATAAAAAAGAAATATTAAAGGCCAAATCAGTTAAAAAGCATTACTGATTTCATTAGTCAGTGCGAAATATGTTTAACAGCTAAATACGAACAAAATCCTATAAAACCTAAACTAAACATAACTCCAACACCAAATAAACCTTTTCATATTGGTTTGTTAACACACTCAGCTTTGAAAATTCAAAATTCTTAATGATAGTTGACGCTTTACCCAAATACGGACAAGCATATAAAGTAACTTCGACAAATGCTATCGAAATTGCGAACAAACTAACAAAATAGTTTTCTCATCACAGTATCCCCAATTTATTAATATCAGACAATGGCCTAGAATTTAAAAATAACCTCGTTAAAGAATTACTTTCCCTTCATAAAATTGACGTATGCTTTACAAGCTCATAAAACCCAAATTCGAATGGTATAGTTGAACCTTTACACGCTTTACACTCAACTTGAATAGAACACATTCGGTTATTTAACATGCAAGAACAATTATTTAAAAATGAAATTATTGAAAATAAAGTTCACTACGGAGTCTTAGCTTATAACAACACTAATCATAGTACTACTAATCTAAAACCAACCTAAAATATCAATAGACACTCGATATAGAACTTAAAAAACAAATTACTCAAGAATATATTCAAAACCATTCATTTTATTAATTCTTATGTTGAGAATGATCTAAAATTATATAAAACTTCAAACATAAATGTGAAATGAGAAGAACTCTCTGATATTCCAGAAACGATTTTTGTCCAAAACAAAAACAAAACACGACAACCAAAATTTAAAAAAGAAAAACTTAAGAAAGTAAACGAGAATTTAAAAATAGGTACCTATAGTCGAAATTCAATCAAACGACAAAAAACAATCCAAAATACACTTATCACAGTCACTGAGGACTTAATACGAAAATTTTAACAAACAATATGTTAACCTTTCACAAACACTTGATATCGACAATACGTTTGCCTCAGAATTTGTAAATGATAATAAAATTATCAAATATAATCGAAAGTCACTTTTTAACCCACTCAAAAAGTAATAAATAAACTTGGACTAATTAACGCATAAGTCAAAAAAAAAGTATAACTGGACACTTGGATGCAGAAGATGAAAAACGGTACTAAAAAATTATTAATCATTTGCAAGAAACTCAATTCAAATTAAATAACCAAATAAAAACAACAGTATTCTGTTAATCAACAAATGATAGAGTTTTTTTTTAAACTGTTGATACAATTAGAGATAACGAAAAAATTCTTAAATATAAAATTGAGCAACTTATTCAGATCATTATTGGCAGAACCGGAGATCGTAACCGATTTGTAATAAAAGATGTTTATCATCAATTTAATACCCTATTTACCTTAATTATAAATACTCTTCAAGACATTCGTCTACCTTTTGTAAATTGCATAACCATGCATCCAAGCATTATCAAAACACATGACTTTTACACTGGATTTCAAAATTTTATAATATCGAATTACCATTTAATATACATAATGAAAACATGCTAGAAATGAAAAATTAATTTTCAATTCATTCTATGGAATTCTGTGTTGTGTTTTTCAAATGCTTCTGATTTTATTTTCAAGATAATGTTAGTTTTCTATAGCTCAATGTGTTGCAAATGGATTTTCACAAAAATAAAAAATTAAATTTGTATACACATAAAAAACCTTATATAAAATTAAACCCAAATTATGCTCGAGACCGCTAAAGCCAAATACAAAAATAATTCGAAACACAAAGTAAATAAAAAAACACAATAATACAAATAAGTCAAATACCAATAAACAACGACAAAATACTATGAAATAATTTTTAAGTGAATCACATTAATCCTAAAACACCAATGTCAAATGATTCCAGCTAACAAGAAATTCTAATTTATTAATGTGATTCAAAAGCACATAGGCGCGAACTAAACCTGAAAGAAAAAGAACAATGAATATATATTAGCCCTAATGCACCAAAATACAATGAACATAGCTAACAAGAACAAAATCTAATTGCTAATATATAATCTAATACGCAAAACCCAAAATTTAAATAATAACTTTTCTAAACACATAAATTTCACCAACAATGACAAAATAATATTAACCCAGTACGTAACTATGCGTCTAAACAGACATCAATACCATAATACTGAACCAAAATATAAAATAACTTTTTCGACGTACCAATGCTGATATTAAATAAAATCCTGTACTCAACCAGATTATATTTGACAAACCTTCAATTGATTTAACATAACGTATATTATATACTTTTCAAGATCAGTCACCAAAATGAAAATTAAACAAAATCAGAAGCAAACATCGTTGAAATAATACCATACATCGTAAACAAATATATAAATAAGCATTTCAATATTAAATAATCTTCTAAACATTTGACGTAAACATTAAACAGAGCAGTTTAACCCAAGAATAACTAGACTTCGTACACCATTTGATATACTTCGAAATCTTTGAATTATAACCAACACGAAGATTGGAAGAATTGCGACCGTAAAAAGACAACGATCAACGGAACATTAGGTCGACCAGGACAACTGAGACAGGAACAAATTAAGAAGGAAATAAAAATATACCAGGATGACTGGAAATGGAATGTTGGGTAAAAAATACTTCTTACATTCCTGGATATTCACTCCCCTTGGAGTGGAATGGTTCGGGGTACGGCCCTGAATCTTCGTTGCCACCTAGAACGGTCCTGGATCTACTTCATTGTTGACTTCAAATTTGATTGTTGTGAACCAGCTTCTTTGTTACGTTGGCGTTTCATTGAGTATATTGTTACTTTCTTCATTGTTGAGCCGAAAAAAGGATGTAGTCAGTCATTGTTGTCGCAGAAATGTTTGTAGTAATACTTGAAAATCTGTAACAAAAAAACAATATTAAAATGTGAGAACATTAATAAACAATCGATATTGAATTGTTTTAACCCCAATCCTATTTCAAACAACAGTATATTATTCTTAAACACAAACATATTCGGACAGCTGTAATAGTTCCAAGAGACGCTTTCAGCATAAATTTTTATTTAAAACTATTGCAGATGCCCAAATATATTATATTGTTCAAGAATAATACAGTCAAATTGATTCCCTATGTTTCATTTTAAAAAGAACGCTGTAATACATTGCTGTCAAATTCGAAACCATGCATACGATAAATTCCATGTTTCACGTTAAAATAAACTCACTGTATTATTTGTTAGGCTTAGTATTATCAATTTACCTGTGGATGACTTGAAATTTGGTAGATAATAGCAGATTCGTGAGATCGTTGAGTAGCACAGGTTCTCTTCCATGGCCGTCTATTCGATTATTCTGTTTCTGTTCACTTTCGACAAGAAGGCCATGATTGGCTGAAATATGAGGCGTATGATTTGGGCTACTCTGATTGGCTGAGCGGAGTTGATCTGCGCATGACAGGATGCATGTTTTGTAAAATCGAATGAATAAATTGACTTTATCTAGACAATACGCGTATTATTTATTGTAATATTATTAAAGTATGTTATGAAATACATTTCACTTTACTTACCTTCATAAATAATATCAAGGAACTGCTGAGTAAATCTCCAAAGCACATATCAAACTCACTATCACTGTTGCCAACTGTAGCTGTCAAACCGGGTAGTGTTGCTAACAGTGTGAAATGGACTAAAACTGTTTATTCTTATATAAAATTTCATTTAATATTTCCCTATTTTCTATTATTATAATTAGCAAAAGGATGTTTCAATAACTATACGTTTTTATTAAATGTTTTAGAAATACGTGTTTTTCTCGCGCATTCTACTGGTCCTTTTGAGAATTAAAATCGCGGTTGTGCCGTGTAACGTACACGGTGTAAGCAACACAACATTACTTTATACATTATGTTTGCCTATGGTTAAGGCTGAACGTTTGTCCATAACGTTCGCTTTGTTGTGTAACAATGTTCAAATTGCACATAATAATAATCTTTATCTACAACAAGAGAATAATGTATTCATTATATACGTGAAAGTAGTATAATAAACCCCTCCATAAGGACACATTATGAAATAATGAATTCATTATTTCACACTGTTAAATAATGAGTACTTTATTCTTTCGAACTGTCAAAATTATTCGGATGAATTGTCAATTTTTTGAGGTTAGGTTAATGTGAATACAAATTTGTAAATAAGAAATGTTGCTTTATTAAAAAAATCGTAGATAAAACGTCGTATTTGACTCGCAAATAATGGCTATAATTCAAGAGGATGAAAGGTTAATGAAAATTGCTTTTATTTCTAGTGTTAAATTGATGTATTTTAGAATTTAATGTAAAGTTGTGTTTATTTAAGTATAGGTACATATTTACAAATTTCAAAAATATAAAGACCGTTAACAGTTAGTATCTTAAATTTTGTAAAAAGAATCCTACAAGAGAAATCACGTCTAACATGAGCTATGTATTTTAGAATTCTTTTTTGACACAAAATACTTCAGACAAAGATGAAGAACTGGATCCATTCGTCAAAAAGCAAAAAGAGCCTGTAAAATGCAAGAAACATAACATTATTGATAATTGTTAATTTAAATAAAAATAGTAAATTATTACCTTACACAATTACAATTCATATTGTAGCCGGAAATCGTTTTCTGCGACCGGAAACAGCAAGGATTCTGGATTTCACTGGTTGAAAACTAAATGAAAGTACTATTATGTACAATTGAAAAAGACTATGGGACAGATTTCTTAAGAAATTTATTTCTTGGCAAAGTACTAGATGAATCAATTAGATTATGATTATTTAAGCGCTATATTTATGAGTATAAACGACGCATCAAATCTTTGTTATATTATTCTGAAAAGCATCAAGCTCGAAGTATATGGAAACATAATAATCAACTAAAGAATTGTAATAGTTTTTGTCAACATTCCACTGTTTCTGGTAAACATATTCATTGTCCATTTATAATTCTTGATCCCTGATTGAAAGGAATAAAATATGATTGGTAGTATTTGCATTGGCCTCCAGATTTCGATGTCCTTAGCTTTTACTGTTCGTACAAAATACGAATCTGCTAAGTCAAATTTGCACAAATGGTTAAAATGGATTTAAGAATTCGTAACTATGTAAACGAATACAATACTTCCTTACAAGATATAGAGATGTATTTTTAAGTTTATTTATACGAAAGCATCTTAAAGTTTGAAGAATCTTATTGTATTGTATGTATGAATTTATAACCAAAGAACTACATTTAATAATCTCCGAGTAATAACAAAGAAAAAACGACATTTGCAAAATGTTTCTATATATTTTCGAGAGCAGTACTTACCAAACAGAGCATTTAAGAGATCGTAAGTTTTTCTATTAAGTTAAACTCAAACTTTGTAGGGCACCAAATAAAAGCTAATGTATGTTATGTTTTATTTGCCGAGCATTGGACACGATTCAAGTTCATGTTTCAGTCTTAAAATACCTTCGAATAGTTCGTCTGATCTTTGGCATAGTAATGAAAGAATTAACATTTCTTTCTACTTACATCAGTATTACTTCAGGCCTTCAACGCGCCTCTAATTTTAAATGACGTAGTATTCCATCAAAATTGAGTCAGCACTAAATATCTTCTACAATAACGTAAACAAAAAATCAGGATTTCAACACACGTTGGGAAGAAAAATAAAACCGTAATAAATGGGAAACACTCTATGTTCGAGAAGTCGAACATTTTATGAGCACATAAAATGGTATTGGTTTAAATAGGTTTCAAGCTATTGCATTTTAGATGGTAAAGGTGGTTCCATGTGTAAGCATTAGCAGTTGCTAATTTTGATACTTAAATTGTTCTAAGATTCTCAAAGATTATTCGAATAACAGTAGACGTTTAACAAATTTCTGGTTTATTATTTTATTAATTTCCTGTGTAAAATAAAAAATCTGACGTGGCCATCACACAACCTTCCGCCATATCTAGACTTTAAACAGAAATGTATACGTACAATCCGGTGCCCATTTAAAATATACAAATAAAAATCTAAAATATTCAAACACAGAAATTTGCAAGAGAACTTCATGTACAAAATCTAAAATGATTGGACTAAAATAGAAAAATGATTTTCGCAAAAGTCGAAGTTGATCAGCAGAGAACAGCAAAATGTACCGACTGATCATCTACTAGGAGTAATAAATGCTGCAAGAATTCTCTATAAATTTAATTCTTTTTTCCCTGCTGTTCAAATTTCTGTTAACCGTAGGCTTCTTCTGCGTCTAATAAAACTTCATGTCGTTTCGCTCTATAGGATAAATTATTATTTTTATCTATATACCGATACAGTCTGAAATGGTAGTTACAAATCTTTCAAATCTTTGGTCCACACGCTTCCTTCAACTTTAGCACCATGATGTATGTACGCGTACCCATACACAATGCTTTATCTAATTATATATTATTATTATTATACTACTTTGTTAATATTAACTGATAAATAAATATTTTGTACTTAATGCAATGTTTTATTATTTCCTTCATAAATTTTAATAATTTAAATAGGTAAATAATTCGCATGAGATTCATTATACGCCTGCTATGATCCTCACTACTTGAATTAGTTCATGGTGCCGCGTATAGATGGCGCCAAAATCAACATGATAAATTCAAAATAGCAGGCTCGTGTCTCTTCTTCATACTGTTTTTGTTCTGTGGTTGTAGTTGTATCTAGCTTCATACGTAAGCATGTGTCAAGGAGTTTATGAATAAAATAACTTTGATAATTACTAAATTGAATGTTATAATTATCTACACCTATGTACTATTCCCATTAACATAACATGGTGTCAGAATTGTTTTCTCAAGAATAGTGAAACGTTGCTTCATCATAAATATTGAGCAAAAGTTTACTGAGTTCATCATAAATATTGAACAAAAAGGAAAAATGGCGATATCAAATGAGGTTTTAGCAGCACTAATAAAACAACAAACAGAAACGATGTCGTTAATGAGTGAACAGATACGAGTTTTAACTCAACCAAGAATTGATACAAAACCTCAAAATATTCCATTTCCAGCCAACTTGGAAGTTGATGCAATCAAACAGATGAACCATTCGAGGAGTACTTAGTAAAACTACAAAAGCTAATACGAACATGCGAGTTTGGAGCTTTTGAAGATGATTTATTAAGAGATCGAATAGTACTAGGATGTAGAAACAAGTATGTTCGCAAGAGATTAATGTCTAAATCGGATTTAACTTTAGAGCAAGCAATAGAAATGTGCAAGATTGAAGAAATAACAACAAAAAGACTGAATGATATTGAGACTGAAGAAACCAAAGCAGTTAATAAAATTTACAAAGATTCTGAGGCAAAAAAATGTAAATTTTGTGGTAAGAAACATGTATTTGAAAAAGGTCGTTGCCCTGCCTTCGGCAAAATTTGTAACAATTGTGGAGGTAAAAATCATTTCGCTTCTGTATGTAAAAAGAAACTTGAGGATAAGAAGAAGAAAGAAAATGGTGAAAATCCAAAGAAAAAGCATAATAAAGTCAAAGAAGTAAACTCAAACAACGAGAATGAAGAATATTATGTGAGCGAAGAGGAAATCGAGAGAATCGAAAAGATTATAGACAATTCGAAAAAAGGAGGTAATGTTCAAGCAGAACTTGAGTTTAAAATAAACGACATATGGACCACGGTAAGATTCGAACTAGACACAGGAGCAAGCGTCAATATAATTGGTCATAAACAGTTAAGCCTGCTATGGAATAAAAAATGTCCAGAACTAAAGAAATCAAATCATCGTTTACAAAGTTTTGGAGGTACAAATATTCCAATAAAAGGTGAAGTAAAACTTACATGCAGAAACAAAGGTAAAATATATTTAATAATTTTTCAAGTAACTGAAGTCGATCATGGTCCATTGTTGTCGGCAAAAACATGCAATGTATTACAATTTATAAAATATTGTAACTTAGTAATAGATAATTACAGAAACAATAACCTAGAATCAGTTGACGAAATTGAGAGAGGCAAGAGACAAGCGGAAGCCATTATAAATAAATATGCGGATACATTTAAAGGTTATGGAGCGCTACCTGAAGAAGCAGATTTCGAAGTAGATGAGAATATAAAACCAGAAATTCAACCTGCAAGACGTATTCCCATGGCTTTACGAGATGACTTAAAAACCGAATTAAATAAATTGGTTACAGAAGGCATAATCTGTAAAGAGAATCAACACACAGACTGAGTGAGTAATATCCTGATGGTAAAAAGAAACTCATCAATACGTATATGTTTAGATCCAATACCACTTAACACAACACTTAAAAGACCAAACTATCAGTTCACAACCCTGGACGAAATACTACCAGAGCTAGGAAAGGCAAAAGTATTTACAACAGTCGACACAAAGAAGGGATTTTGGCAGATAAAACTCACAGAGAAAAGTAGCAAGTTAACTACTTTTTGGACATCCTTTGGGAGATACCGATGGCTACGATTACCTTTCGGAGTAGCTCCAGCCCCCGAAATATTTCAAATAAAAATGCAGAGAATTCTACAAGATCTAAAAGGAGTTGAAATTTTAGCAGACGACGTTATTATTTACGGCTGTGGTAATACAAAAGCTGAAGCTATTTTAGATCACAATATCAACCTGGAAAAACTATTACAGCGTCTACAAGAGAATAACTGCAAACTTAATAAAACAAAACTTAAGTTATGCGAGGATTCAGTGAAATTTTATGGACACATACTTACAGATCAAGGTATAAAACCAGATGAAACCAAAGTATCAGCAATCAAGACTTATTCAAGACCTAATAACAAGAAAGAACTAATCCGATTTCTAGGTATGGTCACATATCTAAGCAGATATATACCAAATCTTAGTACAGAGGTGACATCTTTAAGAAAATTAACTCTAGATGCCACTGACTAATATAGAGGAAAAAGAGTTCACAAGAATCAAGAATATAGTAGCTGATATAAGATCCTTAAAATATTTCAATACCGAATTACCTTTAACTATAGAATGCGACGCCAGCAACCACGGATTGGGTGTAGCAGTATTTCAAGAAAACAACGTAATTGGATACGCCTCCAGAACACTAACTGCATCGGAGAAAAATTATGCACAAATTGAGAAGGAGCTTTTAGCCGTTGTATTTGCATGTTTACGTTTTCAACAAATAGTAATTGGAAATAAGAAAACGACAGTAAAAACTGATCATAAACCATTAATTCAGATTTTTAAGAAACCACTGTTACATGCACCAAAAAGACTACAAAAATGTTAATGACTATACAAAGGTACAATTTAGAAATTCAGTTCGTAAAAGGTAAGACAATGTTGTAGCAGACGCATTGTCTCGAGCACCAATGAAATATGAGCCTAACAAACAGGAACGAGAATATAAACAAATATTCAAGATAGAAGAACGAGAAAGGGAGATTTGTAAATCATTTGAAGCTGTAGACATAGTAAAAAACTTGAGCCTTACAGAAAAAAGAATTATAAATATAAAACAAAGTACAGCTGAAGATCCAGTTATGCAAAATCTAGTAAAAACAATCAATCAAGGATGGCCAAGATACATCAACCAAGTGTCAGATGATATATACAAATATATTTCAGCTATAGACACGAACTTAGCACTAAAGATGGCCTAATATTCAGAAATGACCGAATACTTATTCCTATGAAACTTAGAAAACTGATGATTCAAAAAGTACATGTAAGCCATAATGGAATCGAAGCTACTTTGAAGCTAGCAAGGAATAATATATTTTGGCCAGGAATGAGCACAGAGATAAAAAACCGAATACAAGGATGTGATATTTGTGCAAAATATTACAATTCGCAACAAGCAACACCGATGACGTCACATGAAATTCCACAGTATCCTTTCCAATTGGTTTCCATGGACGTTTTCTTTCTCAATAAAATCAGAGTATTAGTAACAGTAGACCATTATTCCGATTTTTTTGAAATGGACGTATTAAAAGATTTAACACCTGCTGCAGTAATACGAGCTTGTAAACAAAATTTTAGTCGACATGGAATACCACAAAGAGTTTGCACAGATAATGGCACTAACTTCGCCAGCAAAGAATTTCAACGATTCACCACAGATTGGGACTTCGAACATGTCACATCTTCACCACATCATCATCGCGGTAATGGGAAAGCCGAATCAACAGTGAAGATCGCTAAAAGAATTATGAAGAAAACTCAAGACAGAAGATATATGGTACGCACTATTACACTGGAGAAACACTCCTAACAAAATTAATTCCAGTCCCGTACAAAGACTTTTCTCCAGAATCACTCGTTCCAGTATTTCAACTATTCCTGAAAATCTAAAACCTAAAATTATTCCAAACGTCAGCGGGAAGATAGAAGAAAACCGAAAGAAAAGCAAATATTATTATGACAAAAGAACCAGAGAACTACCAGAGTTGAAGATCGGACAGCAAGTGGTCGTACAAGTTTATCCAGATCAAGACAAAAGGTGGTCACCAGGAATAATTCACAAGAAATTAAATGACTCATCCTATGTAGTAGAAGTAGAGGGTTGTACATATCGTCGGAATAGAACTCATATTCATTCACACGGGAATCTTAAAAATCAAGAGGAAGAAAAGAAGAAAACAGATGAGAAGCCAAATAGCGAGCTGAACATGAATTCCACAACAGGCGAAGACAAACATCCATCAGTCCCTGAGAATCAAGAAAATAAACCAGATACCCCAATCAAATTGAAGGAATCAAATGTACAACCGCAGACTTCAAATTTGAATCAAAGCATCAGACCGACTCCAGAGCAAGCAACCCACGAGCGCCCTCAACGAACTAAAAGAATGCCTGAGAAACTTAAAGACTACGTTTTAAATAAATAATATTTTGTATTAATTATCTTTAGCATTATGTTTGTATTAGTTTATTTTGTTATGAAAGAGAGGATGTTATAGGGACATATGTTTACAATAGTAAAGGTTGGCAACATACAAGCCGCCAGTTGTAGTTGTATGCTTCATACGTAAGCATGTGTCAAGGAGTTTATGAATACAATAACTTTGATAATTACTAAATTGAATGTTATAATTATCTACACCTATCGTGACACCTATGTACTATTCCCATTAACATAACACTGCGGATATTTTAAGCAGCTTCGTTTGATTAAGGAGGTACACTCGGGTGGTGAGGGGTTAGGGGAATGTCTTATGCTCGCAATGTATTTCATATCAGGGTTACAACTTATAAAAAATAATAATAAACATTTTTTATTGTATGTAAACGCAGTCTATTCGCATTTTTATCTAATAAAATGAGATTTAAATCAATTAATTAAGCATATTATTAATTTTTATTATGTAAAACTTGTTTACTTACTTACGCTGTGCTGTTCTTATGTCAATCTGACAGATACTAAAAATGAAGGTGAAGAGAATTCTGCACTTGAAATTTCATACAAATCGTTAGGTATAAATTATTTATCATTTGTACACAATATACCTTTCATTCTTGCGAAAAACTTGTGATTATAGATAGATAAGGTTTTCTTCTGGTTAAAATTCAAATTTCGCGCTTTTCAACGTTGGCGTGTCTATATTATGTTTTTGCCTGTATTCTCCAGTAGGAATAAACGCCAGTCTTTCGATTAAGAATTCTTGTTAATTACGTGGTAAATGATGCTTGTGTTACTTTTATCCGGTATTTGAGATAGTAATGAACGTTTTAAAGAAGCAATTGGAATTTTCTTTCATTTCGTTAAATGCTTTTTACGTTGATTTAAAAGTACTCCCATAAGAGGCCATGTAAAATGTAGTTTTTACTTCCTTGTACGGAGTAATAAGGAAGTATTGTAATCGCGAAAAATTTCGGTTTTCAGATTTTGATGGAAATATCCGTTTTGACCTTTTCTGAATCCATTATGACTAGTTTCGTCGTGACGTCTGTACGTACGTACCTACGGACGTATGTATGTCGCATAACTCAAATACGGTTAGACGTAAAAAGTTGAAATTTTGTATTTAGGACTGTTATAGCATCTAGTTGTGCACCTCCTATTTTTGGTTTCAATCTATAAACCGGAAGTAGTACTTTTGTCAAATATTTCGATAAATATTTAATTTGAGACAATTTTTTTTATTTTAAATGAAAGATTATGTGATTATTACCTACAATCGGTATTTTATAAATATTTTTGTATCTGGTATCATTTAAGAATAATTAAAGTATATATTTATAATTTAGTATTTCGGTATCTTGTAGTCCATGATCGATTAACATTTGTTACTACGTAAAATTTAAATGATTATGACATGACAGTGACAATAGTAAAATATGCTTTATAATATCTTCTTCTGCAGTTTAAATAAAATGACTAAAATATATTTGTGAGTATAGTAGCAGTAGTAGTAGTATTTATATATTAATATATTTGTATAATAAGTTAAAAGAATTTTTCATATTTTTTCCCCCCCCTGGCTTGTGGTACAGAGCCGATTAGCCATTGTCCGATAATTTTGTATCCTGTAATGTTGTGATAGTTTAGTGTCG
This sequence comes from Agonum fuliginosum, assembly GCA_947534325.1. NCBI lineage: Eukaryota > Metazoa > Arthropoda > Insecta > Coleoptera > Carabidae > Agonum > Agonum fuliginosum. The sequence continues at coordinate 45,124,830 of OX384030.1, read as the reverse complement.
CATGGAGTATGAAGCTTTTAAATTTTTGTGCTCACGTGTAGTTGTAATTGTTGTAGTGTGATTATGTTAGTATTGGATATCATATTATAATGTTAGTTGATTGTATATACGTTAAAATAAGTTCTATTATTTTCTGATTATTGTATGATAAGAGAGTTGCAATTGAAGTTGGCAGTGAAATTTTTAATTTTAATAAGTTGGTGTACAAATCTTTTTGTTGTTGGACATAGTAGGGGCACTGGAGAATTAGATGGTTACTATTAGCAATTATGGGGATCTGTGGTGAGAAATTACAGTAGGGAGAGTCGTTTAGATTTATTTTGTAGAGGTGAGCTGGTGTTCTGTTATGGTTAAATTTTAGCTGGGTAATTTGTATAATTTCATGTTTATTCAATGTTGTGTTTGCGAACCATGGTTTCTGTGTTAATTTATTAGTGCAGGTGAAGTAGGTAGTGTATTCCTTTACTTTTACTTGTTTCTTGGAATTGGTGTTGCCACTCGGCAAAATGTTGTTTGTAGCTAGCCAATTTATAGTCTGCTGCAGGTATAGGTGTGTTGAGAGGCATTCCTTCTGTGACTCCTTTTTTGGCGCCTTCATCTGCAACTTCGTTGCCTGTTATTTTGGCATGTCCTTTTATCCAAATGATGACTATTTTCCTGTTTGCAGTAGTTATGGCGTGGAGTAGAGACTAGAGAGATTATGTTATATATAGTTATGGTATTTTTTGTATTAAATTCGGGATTTTTAATAGCGTGTATTGTGCTTTGGTTATCGCACATGACTGTGCAGTGATTGAACTGAATGTTGTGAAGATACTCCAAGCTTTTCTGAATTGCTATCAATTCTGCATTATAAATAGTAGATATTAATTATGGTAGTTTGAAACTTCTCGATGTTTGGACTTGGGGATCGTAAAAAGAGCAGCCTACCCCATGCTTAGTTTTGGACCCGTCAGTATATAATTGATATGTGTTCGGGAAGTGTTCATTTAAGTTTTGTTGGAATATGTTATTGATACACGTCTTGTCTAGGTTATTTATGATGTCTATAGGTAATAATGTTAGTGTTACAGATAGCAAAATTATTTGGTAGTGAGTAGAGAAATTCTTGTTGGTAGCATGGTGGTTTTTCGTTGGATTCTATAGGCTCATTTTGGTTTTTATAGTTCAGATATGCTTCAACTAATGGATGTGATTTTTTCAGTACCCAATACTGGGACATCAGATTATCGGTGCTTAGTTTGTGTAATTTTGTGTGTATGTCATGTTTGTTTAGTGCGGCTAGATTATAATAGAACCGATCCGCTAGAATTTTGGTTCTTAAGCATAATGGTGGAATGGCGGTTTCTGCATGTAGGCTATGAGTTGGAGTAGACGGTAGAGGGTAGAGCTTTGATGCATATTCTGAGGCATTTGTTTTGTGTTACTTGTAATTTGTTCAGCAGTTTGTTTGAGGCTGTGCCAAATAAGAAGCTTCCGTAGTCAAATCTGGATCTGATAAATGCTTTGTATAAGATGAGGGCCGTATACGGGTCTGCTCCCCATTTATATTTGCAGGTGGTACGGAGAATATTTATGGCTTGTTCCGCTTTGCAGATTATGTATTTTATATGTAAACTCCAGGTTAGTTTGACGTCAAGTATCATTCCGAGGAACTTTACTTGTGTTTTTATCGTGTATGTGTATGAACCTAGCCTGATCTGTTGAGGTGTGATGCCTAGTCTGTGTCTGGTAAATACTATGACAGTTGTTTTCGCTGGGCTTAAATCCAGGCCATTTTCAAACAGCCAATTTTCTAGGTGTGACATTGCTGCGTGTATTGCAGTTTGATTAGTCTGACTTCATCTTGAACTAGTGTACAACACTAAATCACAGTATAAATAAATGTACAGTAGCGAAGCTCTTATCGCTGCCTTTGTTCTTTTTAGATTGGGTTTTGATGACCTTCAGCCATTTTGTTATTCAGTTCGTGGCGGAAAATTCAAACCAGTATCAAATTAAAAGTTCAGGAGTCAGTATGTCAAACGATATTTTTCAAACATAAATAAAATTTATATACTATATTGTACTCATGTAAAAATATAATCAAATATAGCGACAATATGAGGATATGAAAGATAAATATAAATATAATATACTTACCTCTGATAGTAGGTTGAACGTGTACAAAATTTCTTATTTAATTATATTTATTTGTTTTTGGAAAATAAATAACAACAAATTAAATTAATGAATATTTTTTATTGCTGTAAAGTTACTTTATTATTAACTTAGCAAATATAAAATATAGTTGAGAATATGTTCAATTTAAAATAAAATCTACTGTTTTCTAGTAAAATTTACATATGCGATAAGATAATTCTTTTTCTGTGCCCTTTTTCTGCTTTAAAATTTCTATTTATAAATTTTAAGGCATAAAAAAGTCTTACTCTGCTATACAATTTAAATAGATATTCTTTAGGGAAATTAACACAAGGATGCTGAAAATCGATAATTTTGATATTAGTAACTATTACTTGAATAACATTTTTACTCAAAGCAAATGTATTAAAGTTTTTGAAAAACCAGTTATCTAATTTGTTTACATAAGTAATAAATGAGTCGTGTGGCATATACAAATTTCCGAAAGTATCTTTATTTGCGTTTAGTGGGTGCGGTACGCAAAAAAACCTTGCATTTCGGGTTAGAAGCATGAGATTTGGCACACATGTTCTTTATAGTCCAGTAACCTTGTCATGGTTATAATGGGCCTAAGTTGCATCAAGTGGTGGTAGTAGGTTTCTATTTTTTTTCTTGTATAGGATGTGACTGAGATACAAAATCCAAGTTTTCGACCTCGGCAACCCTCCGGAACACTTTTGAATATCTCAAAAACTGCTAAATTTTTGCACTTTTTTCGGTTTCTTACCATTTTGACTATGAAGGAGCACGATTTCGACAAAAACCATTCTACACATTTTTAAACTAGATTAAATTGTCTACAATCTAAGACTAGAATGGGCTCGGTAGTCCTAATAGTTTCCGAGATACAGCTTTTCAAAGTTTGGCAAAATATACAGATTTGAAACACCAACCGTTTCTCTCTACAAAAATTTTACTATATTCTCTCGCGGAAGAACTTTAAATTTCAGCTCAAGAAAGACCATTGAAAATTTTTGACAGAATGTATCTTATAGAAAAAAGTACGAGGAATACAGTGCTGCAAACCGGAAGTCAATATCATTATTCGTTCAGATATTATAGTTAATTAAACACAATAAACAAAAGAATAAACAAAATTTTTACTATATTCTCTCGGGGAAAAACTTTAAATTTCAGCTCAACCAAGACCACTGAAATTTTTTCGCACAATGTATCTTATAGAAAAAAGTCTTCAATCCTGCAAACCGGAAATTTCTATCATTATTCGTTCAGATAATATAGTTGATTAAAAACAATGAACAAAAGAGTAAACATAAATTTTACTAAATTCTCTCGCGGAAAAACTTTAAATTTCAGCTCAAGGAAGACCACTGAAAATATTTGACAAAATGTATCTTATAGAAAAAAGTACGAGGAATTCAGTGCTTCAAACCGGAAGTCAATATCATTATTCGTTCAGATATTATAGTTAGTTTTTCCCCGAGAGAATATAGTAAAAAATTTGTTTAGTCTTTTGTATATTGTGTTTAATTAACTATAATATCTGAACGAATAATGATATTGACTTCCGGTTTGCAGCACTGAATTCCTCGTACTTTTTTCTATAAGATACATTCTGTCAAAAAATTTCATTGGCCTTGGTTGAGCTGAAATTTAAAGTTTTTCACCGAGAGAATATAGTAAAAATTTTGTTTATTCTTTTGTTTATTGTGTTTAATTAACTATAATATCTGAACGAATAATGATATTGACTTCCGGTTTGCAGCACTGAATTCCTCGTACTTTTTTCTATAAGTTGCATTCTGTCAAAAATTTTCAATGGTCTTCCTTGAGCTGAAATTTAAAGTTCTTCCGCGAGAGAATATAGTAAAATTTTTGTAGAAGAGAAACGGTTGGTGTTTTAAATCTGTATATTTTGCCAAACTTTGAAAAGCTGTATCTCAGAAACTATTAGGGCTACCGAGCCCATTCTGATTTTAGATTGTAGACAATTTAATCTAGTTTAAAAATGTATAGAATGGTTTTTATCGAAATCGTGCTCCTTCATAGTCAAAATGGTAAGAATCCGAAAAAAGTGCAAAAATTTAGCAGTTTTTGAGATATTCAAAAGTGTTCCGGAGGGTTGCCGAGGTCGAAAACTTGGATTTTTCATCTCAATCACATCCTATACAAGAAAAAAAATAGAAACCTACTACCACCACTTGATGCAACTTACGATGTACTAGTTTACTGGACTATTAGGTGAAAATGAAATTTTTTGCCCGCAGTTCCTTTGAAAATGTCCCTTCGGATACGAAATTTGGACCTTTTTGTGAAAAATGGGTAAAATTTTGTATCACTTGATAATAGGCCGATTTCAATGTACCAACAGTGCTTACCGCATGAATTTGCAACGTTGAGTCGATATATATAGCCAACTATCATCTATTTGTCAAATTAAGGCCACTAAAAACGAACTTTCTAAAAAAATGCCCAAATTTTTGATTTGGGCAATATTTTAATTGCAGTACTTACTAGGGTATCGAATTCGACTAATTCTAACCCACCAAGCATGTTGGTAATATCTGGTAATCGATCAAATTGACGGTAGACCTGTGGCGTAGTCAGAATCGACCAATGAGGGTAAGTTCAATTTTCTAGGTTTAGTTAATAAACCAATTTTATAGTTCAAAGCTTACTTTTTGCATAAATTTGCAACGTGAATTCTATATTTGTAGCAATTTTTCTTGTATTTATTAAAATAAAGGCACTAAAAACGGGTAATTTTAATTTCTGAATTGACTTGCACTTTCAAGGGTATCGAATTCAACTAATTTCAACCCGCAGATCACATTGGTCATGTTGGATTAACGTTAAAAATTATGATAATGCAGTGGCGTAGCCAAAAATGGCCAGAGGAGGGTAAATGCTGAAAATAAAGAGGAATTATTTAGTTACCTTGCATCCACACTTGTAAATTTTGTAAACGAAGTTCATATAGTCACAAACGTTAAAGTGTCTAAAATGAAAATTCCACTGATAGTCCAGGCGAACTAGAAAATTTGTATATGGGGTCGGCGACAAAACTCAAAGAGAATATTTTTTTCATAGGAATGTTGTAATTGACTTCCTAATTAACATACTAAAAGTCCCCATCGATCCGCCTTGTGCTAAGTCCACCATCTTGAAAAAATGGTGGAACAAGACGACTTTTCTCCGGTTTTTTGCAATTATCTCGAAAATGGGTAATTTTAAGCAAAAATCCCTAATACCAAACAGAAAGAGCATGAAATTTCCTTCAAGATAGTCCCATTTGTTTATACGTTATTTATACAGTTTTTGAAAAAATCGTAAATAAATATTTTTATAATTCTAACAATCTAAGCCGATTTGATTAAATCATGATTTTTTTCTCATATTACACAAAAACGACTGTAATTTATTAACGGATAATAATTTCGAATTCAGGATTTCAGTATTCGATTCTTAACATATTTTTCTATAATAATAATTTCAAAATAGACATTTTAAGATTAAGATATTGACTTCCGGCTTTCAAAATCTTAGAAAGAAATGTTTCAAAAATATGTTGCTGAAAACTGAATGTGAATATCTTTGTCCGTTCAGGAAAAACAGTTATTTAAGTACAACTTTTAAAAAATATATTAAAACTTTATTGATCTCTCTCCAAGAAAATCTTAAAAATTCGACATGATTCAAACCATTTTAAGTTTAAAAATAATTTTAATTATTATAAAAAACTCGAAAAATCCAATGCCACTAACCGCAAATCGATATCTCAATTACTTCAGAAATTACAGGTGATTAATCATATTTAATAATAAAAATACTAAAATTTCTTAATTTTCCCGTGTACAAATTTTTTAAATTTCAACTTAATCAGGGCCCTTGAAATTTTTTAAATAATTTTGCGTAGTATAAAAATGCAGGCTTATTCACTTTTTCAACTGTGTCACTACAGGAAATCAGCAACATAGTTAACACATTACATTCTGATTCAACAGGAACTGATAAAATAAACCTAAAAATGCTTAAGTTAATATTTCCTTACATTATTCCACAAATTACTCATATAATAAATTCTTGTCTTCTAGATAACACTGTTCCGGATATTTGGAAGGTGGCACTTGTGAAGCCGTTAGAGAAATGTAAAAATCCTTCTTCTTTAAATGATCTCAGACCGATTAGCATTTTACCTACTCTTTCAAAGATTCTGGAGAAAGCTATGGTAGCTCAAATTAACTCATATTTGGCAGCCCATCGTATTCTTCCTGACATTCAGTCAGGCTTTAGAAAAGGTTTTAGTACTACTACAGCTCTCCATAATATTATTACTGACATTGTTTCGAATATTGATCAAAATAATTTGGTACTTTTGATATTACTTGATTTCAGCAAAGCGTTCGATACTATTAATCATGATTTAATGATCGCAAAACTGAAATATCTAGGATTTGATTCTAACAGTAGAGCATTACTTTCAAGTTATTTAACGAATCGCTCTCAAAAGGTGTGCTACAACAACAATACATCCACATCATTACAATTATCGAAGGGTGTACCACAAGGTTCTATTTTAGGTCCCCTTTTGTTTTCAATTTATATATTTGACTTGTGGAAAAATATCACATCCTGTAATGTGCATATTTACGCAGATGATACTCAATTATATTTTCCTTTTAAATCACATGATGTGGATGATGCAATTGTTAAAATAAACAAAGATCTTGCCTCTATATCTGAATATGCTAGGAATAATTGCCTTATATTAAATGAACGAAAATCGAATGTTATGTTTTTTGGAAATAAGAATGCCCGAGATACTCTTGTAGCATCCAATAAAATACAAATTAAATTAAACAGTACTTATATGCCAATATCGGAAAGTTGTAAAAACTTGGGCCTGATTCTAGATACTAAGCTTCGATTCACTGAACATGTAAATCTCTTATTAAAAAAGGCTTATTTAGCTCTAAAGCAACTGTTCATGAATCGCTTTGTATTGTCTCGAAAACATAAAATAATTTTGGCAGAGAGTCTTGTACTTTCTGTATTCAGCTACTGCGATTCTGTTTATGGACCATTCCTTACTGTTCGAGATTGTGCTAGAATACAGAAAGTGCAAAACTCATGTGTAAGATTTGTACTGAATGTAGGTAAATATGAGCATATCTCGGGTCATTTGAGTGCATTGGGGTGGTTGAACATGAAAAATCGAAGGTTTTTACATTCTGCGTGCTTAATTCATCGTACTATTCAATACAAAACTCCCTCCTACCTTCTTTATAAGATCTCATTCAGGTCAAACCTGCATGCACATAATCTGAGAGATAAATATCTGCTACATATTCCTAAACATAAGACAACTCTGTTCCAACACTGCTTTAGTTTTCAATGTCCTGCTGTATATAATGATTTGCCAATCTATCTTAAAACTGAGACTGTCTTAAAGTTTCCTAAGAAATTGAAAAATTATCTTCTACTTCAGTCATGTTAAATTTATTATTTTTTAATTTTAGGCCTGTTTATAAATCGTCTCTGACTCTTGATATTTAATAACTAATAATTATTACATTACTAGTGTTACAATTGATATTTTACAAGTATAATGTGTGTTGTATGTATTTATTTAAATATGTATGAATTTATTGTATTTTGAGATAAATCTGTATATTTGATGTGTAAAATGGTTAAGTGTAAGACCAGCAATTTGCTGAACTTTGCCAAATAAAATTATTATTATTATTATTATTAAAAATTAGTGTGTCTGAGACCGGAAGTCAATATCTTAATCCGGAGAGAAATTAAACACAAAATTTTAAATAAGTGATTAATAGTTATTTAACAAACTAGTGTGTTAATGAGGGCGATTAATAATTGAGACTTTTTAACGCGTGAGAGAAGCGAACGCGTTAATTGTTGAGATTATTAATCGCCTATTAAGGAGGTTCCCTAGACATTTTAAAAAATGTTCTAATGCAACCAAACTTTGAATTTATGTTGTCTGTGTCATAAAAATGATACCTGAATTTTTTGGAAATTTTTGACCACGTAGTTTGAACGAAATTAATTGTTAAATTTTAATATTTTGCATGGGCTCTTATGGCTTTCCATTAATTTATTAAATAAAAAGATGTTAGAAATGTTCTATTTACTTAATTTTTGGTATATAAACGTATGCAAGCACGGACATCAATTTCCCAAAATTTGAAGAAGGTTGACCACATAGTTGTAACAATATTGTTGTTGTTGTAAAAAAATCTTCAAGCATTTTTTGATTAGTGAATTAGAAATTATTGTAAAAATATATCACCGCAACTGAACGAATTGCAATATCAATTAACACCCGTTGACCGAATTTTGTTTTACATTAATAAAAATATTTTTATTAATTAAAGGCTGATATCTGAGTACGCCACTGCATGTGTAGGGAACCTCCTTAACACATGAGTTAGTTACAATATTTTTCCGTTGGTCATACCTTTTTAATTTGAAAATATTTCAATTTTAGTCCATAACAAATTAGGACCGCTTTAAATGTTCACCACAATTGGATCGACAACAATGGACAACTCAACAATAACAATCAACTGTTTTCAGGGAGAAGCGGGTGCAGTCAGTTCACTTAATATTGATTAGCAATACTAAATCCTAAGGTTTTTTCGTTTTTAGAATATTGTTATTATTTTTATATTCATTTTAAAGCAATTCTACATAAATATTATTTACCTAGAAGTGTGAAAATAATTTCTTTTAATTCTGTTTTGTATTTTGGTAAAACTTAGAGCTGGTCAATATAATACAATATTACGTGTATTGAACGCATCCAATAATGTATGATTTTTTTACATTAATGATACTCATTATTAAACGATCAACGGAAAAATATATTTTTGTGATTTTGAAAATATGTTTAAGTTTTTTCTAAACTGGCGTCTTAAAATGTCTATTATTAAATTATTATTATAGAAAAATAAGTTTAGAATCGAATACTGAAATCCCGAATTCAAAATTATTATCCGTTAATAAATTACAGTAGTTTTTGTGAAATATGAGAAAAAAATCATGATTTAATCAAATCGGCTTAGATTGTTAGCATTATAAAAATATTTATTTACGATTTTTTCAAAATCTGTATAAATACCGTAAAAACAAAAATGACTATCTTGAAGGAAATTTTAAGCTCTTTATGTTTGGTATTTGACATTTTTGCTTAAGATTGCCCATTTTCGAGATAATTGCAAAAAACCGGAGAAAAGTCGTCTTATTTTTTCAAGATGGTGGACTTAGCACAAGGCGGATCAATTACAACATTCCTATTAAAAAAACATTCTCTTTGAGTTTTGTCGCCAATAGATGCTAGTTCGCCTGGACTATGATTTAAATAAGATCTCTTGCACTCATATGGAGGAAGCAGATGGTCGCATAATCTTACATGTCCGCGATATGGTTCGTCATGGGGCTACATCTGTCGTAATTCGATGCTCTGACACCGACATTCTTGCTATTGCCGTTTCATTCTTCCATTCTCTTACTTACACTTACAGATCTGTGGATCCAGTTTGGTATGGGGTCTAAACGGCGATATATAGCTATCCACAAAATTGCATGCGCTCTTGGTCCGAAGAAGTCTGAGGCTCTTCGGGGATTTCACGCCTTCACTGGCTGTGACTCGGTCTCATTCATCACCTCAAAAGGAAAGAAAAGAGCATGGACAGCCTGAACAGAAGACCATATGACTACTGCTTTTATAAAGTTAGGTCAGCCATTGTCCCTTAATGAATAGCTTTCTGCAGTCAACATACTTAGCCTGGAGAAGTTTACAGTAAAGATGTACGATGCTCACTAATCTTACAAAGGTGTTGATGAGTTCCTTTGCACGCCCTACATGCTGGAGTGCATCTCAGAGTAAATCGGCGGCAGCAACACTGTAGTGTCTTACAGTCTGACTTGCAGCCTCATCTGTCTAGATTCTTAAAGCAGACCAAACGAGTGGCAATTCTGTCCATAAAGGAACCAGACCAGCCTCGGTCTTAGACCAACCCCATTGTAATTAAATTTATCTGCTTGGCCCCATAAATACCCAGCTTGGTAAGCAGCCCTCTTTATATGCTGTTTTAAAGCATCTGAGGTAGGAGGAATCATGGTGATTGGCTTCTCACCACTACAGAAAATTTTCTGCCTCGCCTCATCAACACCTTTGGAAGAACAGTGAGCATCGTACATCTTTACTGTAAACTCCTCCAGACTCAGTATGTTGACTGCAGAAAGCTGTTCATTAAGGACGTTCACTACCAAATCAAGTTTCTATAGATGATCATCAAATTTTTACTACGTGTTAAGAATGATCTAATACATGCACAGTTAAATTTTTATTACCGTCTGACGTCCAGAAAATGAGATATTCGCCTCGAAAGTCTGGCATTTTAACACGTGAAGTATAGGACGGAGGCTATCAAAACCAATGTTTTAATTGATAGCTTTATTTTTCTGCCATATATTTTAATAAAAAAACTAATACAAAGTAGTTCAGTATGTTTCGAATTTTATGTCAAACGACGAAAACGATCTGACGTCCAGTTTCAGAGTAATCGTATTTTAAAATGAGCTGTAACAATGACCTCGACAACGAAAAAACTCGACGAAAAGAGGCAGCGGCAACGCTGCACGCTTCATGTTTACGTCGCGGGGAGGGAATAAAATTGCGCCAGTAGGCGATTGGTAAATCATCAAAATTCTAAATAACATTAAAGTTTCATGTTAGGGGCTTGATATTCCGTAGTTATAATTATTTGAACATGATGACTAAAAAGTAGTATTGAAGTATTGAACTCAACAAAGTATTGATATTTCAATTTATATTTTATGATTATATGCTGTATTTGAAATAAACATACCTACATAGATACTTGGATTTAGTTCTGTAGTATTTTTTATTTTTACACAACTTTCTGAAAGTTTGTATCAATCTATTACTTACATAGATTTATTATTATTTTAATCAATAGTTTATTAGAAATGCAGTTTTATGAACAACTTATAGCTAAAATAACAATCTTTGAAAAGATTATAAAAAACAAATAAGTGAATATGTAAGATCTTGTTTACTAGTAATCTTATAAGATTCAAATTTAGGTTTATTTGTAGTTGTAAAAAAATAATTGTTAATCTTTTTTTGAAAATTATTAAAATTTAAATATTAATTATCAAATATAAATTAATAATTAACGGCATCCAACGAGCCTTTATTTGGTTTGATTTGTTTATTTAGTTATTTATCTTCAAACCCAACTGACTATAATTATGAATCCGATAATAGTGTAATTGCAAACCGGGTCAGTCTTATGAAATTAATAATAATAATAATAATACGTAATAATAATAATAATAATAATACGTAATAATATTGTTATTATAATTATTGTTCTCCCTTCTCTTTCGTTCCCAGTGCAACGTTGCCAGCTTGCATTTACACCGCTTAGTAGCTGTGTGAGTGCACACACACTATGACACACGGCGTAAAGGAAGTACAGTCAACTATAAAAAAAATTCTTTAGAAACCGGTTATCATGCGCTGTAAATGTTCAGCGCGCTCAAACTTTTGGGCTTGATTGTAGGTAGTGAACGTCCTTAAGGGACAATGGCTGACCTAACTTTATAAAAGCAGTAGTCATAATATGGTCTTCTACGACGGTATAGAAGGGTCAGGGTAAATATTTTTTTATATTGAATTTCCGACTTTTAAACTCGGGATCCCGACTTATAAACTCGGGATCTCAACTATTTAATCCCGAGATTAAAAGTCGGGATCCCGAGTTTAAAAGTCAGGATCCCGAGATTAAAAGTCGGGATCCCGAGTTTAAAAGTCGGGATCCCGAGATTAAAAGTCGGGAACCCGAGTTTAAAAGTCAGGATCCCGAGTTTAAAAGTCGGGAATTCAATATAAAAAATATTTACCCTGACCCTTCTACGCCGTCGTAGTCTTCTGTCCAGGCTGTCTATGCTCTTTTCTTTCCTTTTGAGGTGATGAATGAGGCCGAGTCACAGCCAGTGAAGGCGTGGAATACTCGAAGAGCCTCAGACTTCTTCGGACCAAGAGCGCATGCAATTTTGTGGATAGCTAATAGCTATATATCGCCGTTTAGACCCCATACCAAACTGGATCCACAGATCAGTAAGTGTAAGTAAGAGAATGGAAGAATGAAACGGCAATAGCAAGAACGTCGGTGTCAGAGCATCGAATTACGACAGATGTAGCCCCATGACGAACCATATCGCGGACATGTAAGATTATGCGACCATCTGCTTCCTCCATATGGGTGCAAGAGATCTTATTTAAATCAGTGGAATTCTCATTTGTAGATACTTTAACGTTTGTGTGGATGCAAGGTAACTAAATAATCATTATCATAATTTTTAACGTTAATCCAACATGACCAATGTGATCTGCGGGTTGAAATTAGTCGAATTCGATAACCTTGAAAGTGCAAGTTTTTTTTTTTAGAAAACCCGTTTTTAGTGCCTTTATTTTAATAAATACAAGAAAAATTGCTACAAATATAGAATTCACGTTGCAAATTTATGCAAAAAGTAAGCTTTGAACTATAAAATTGGTTTATTAACTAAACCTAGAAAATTTAACTTACCCTCATTGGTAGATTCTGACTACGCCACTGGTCTACCGTCAATTTGATCGATTACCAGATAATCGATTACCAGATATTACCAACATGCTTGGTGGGTTAGAATTAGTCGAATTCGATACCCTAGTAAGTACTGCAATTAAAATATTGCCCAAATCAAAAATTTGGGCCGTTTTTTAGAAAGTTCGTTTTTAGTGGCCTTAATTTGACAAATAGATGATAGTTGGTTATATATATCGACTCAACGTTGCAAATTCATGCGGTAAGCACTGTTGGTACATTAAAATCGGCCTATTATCAAGTGATACAAAATTTTACCCATTTTTCACAAAAAGGTCCAAATTTCGTATCCGAAGGGACATTTTCAAAGGAACTGCGGGCAAAAAATTTCATTTTCACCTAAAGAACACGTGCCAAATCTCATGCTTCTAACCCGAAATGCAAGGTTTTTGCGTTTTTTCGTGTGTACCGCTTGTACTATCAAGTGCAGTACGTTTTAATATATTAGAACTTTATGCAAATGGTGTGACTTTTTTAAATCCTTTATATTAACTTCACCGTCTTGTCTACGGCAAAATAACAAAAGTCAATAATGACCCACTTCCCGGGATCCTATCGAGCTGAAATTTAGCAAATATACTTTTGTCACCTAACAATGCACTTTGGCAAAATTTCAGATTATCCGCCATCTTGAAACGAAATGGTGGCTAGCTATCTCAAAATGTACTGCACCGATTGCGGTCAAATTTGGTACAGTAATAGTTAAGAATCTGTCTTGAAACATAGGTACCATTAAAATGTTAGTCTGCCATCTTGAAACAAAATGGCAGCTAGCTATCTCAAAATGTACTGCATTGATCTGGTTCAAAAACAAAAATTTAAATAAATATCGATCGAGTCTCATATATAAAGGATTTATAGTGAAAAACTTTGTTTTCGCGGGTTCATTTTTTGTCGCTGGCTCTTATAGCCCAGTCAATCTAGACAAAAATTAGCCAAACCTAGAAATGGAAGATAGAATTCTAATTTTTTGCACAGATGTTCCTTATAACGTAGTATAACTCTCCTAGAAAGTCCCAAGGTTACCGACGCTTGCTTCCCTCGGGAGAGGCCAAAAGGTCCTAAGGGATGGCAAATCATATATGCAGACATAATCTCGTATAACTTTCGATCGGAATGACGTAGACACGTCAATGATAGCTCAAAATGTTGAGAATAATGTGCACTATACACGTAGATACTCAAAGCTAAATATTATGCCATAATAACCGGTCTAACAACTCCAGACACACAAAAGTGGTTAACGCACAAAATAATTTACGCATTTCAATTATATATTCTTATTATGATCAAATAACATGGTTCTACATTATTTTGTATAGAATAGATACAGAGAGTGACGTGTATAGTACCGGGAATAATATAAAAACAAAAGAAAAATTATATAAGTGTACAATTTTACCGATTATGTACAGAGGTAACCCAGTCAAATGATAGAAAATAAGGAATAGTCTTGGGATTGTTTTGAAATTTTTATTATTAAATTCTTCGAACATTTCTGTATAAGACAGATTACTTTTAAAAAAATTTGAGGGCCAAATTTACGATTTTCTACGAGAGAAAATTGAAAAAATCTTAGTTTTTTAATATTTTTTGTGTTTAATGACCAGTAACTTCTAAACTAATTAAATTTTTGATTTCCGGTTTCTTTTATCAAATTTTGAGAACGATTCTCTATAAGCTAGATTATTTTAAAATTTTGTTGAGGGTCTTTGTTAAGCCAAAAAATAAAGTTTTTCTTCAAGAGAAAATTTAGAAATTTTAGTTTTTAAAAGTTTTTTTTGTGTTTAATGTCCTGTAGTTTCTGAACGAATACAAAATTTGATATCCGGTGTCTTTTACAAAATTCTCTGAACGATTCTCTATAAGATAGATTATTACATTACAGACATTACAGGTCATTAAACACAAAAAAATTTAAAAAACTAAAATTTCTCAATTTTCACGCGGCGAAAATCTTAAAATTTTGGCTTCACTCAGGCTTTTAAGATAAAAATAAAATAATTTATCTTATAGAGAATTCTTCAGAGAATTTGATAAAAGAAACCGGATATCAGAATTATTATTCGTTCAGAAACTACAGGTAATTAAACACAAAATAAATATTAAAAACTAAAATTTCTCAATTTTCTCGCGACGAAAATCTTAAAATTTTGGCTTCACTCAGGGTTTTAAGATAAAAATAAAATAATCTATCTTATAGAGAATTTGATAAAAGAAACCGGATATCAAAATTTTTATTCGTTCAGAAACTACAGGTCATTAAACACAAAATAAATATTAAAAACTAAAATTTCTCAATTTTCTCGCGACGAAAATCTTAAAATTTTGGCTTCACTTTGGCCTTTAAGATAAAAATAAAATAATCTATCTTATAGAGAATTGTTCATAGAATTAGATAAAAGAAACCGGATGTCAAAATTTTTATTCGTTCAGAAACTACAGGTCATTAAACACAAAATAAATATTAAAAACCAAAATTTCTCAATTTTCTCGCGACGAAAATCTTAAAATTTTGGCTTCACTCAGGGTTTTAAGATAAAAATAAAATAATCTATCTTATAGAGAATTCTTCAGAGAATTTGATAAAAGAAACCGGATATCAAAATTTTTATTCGTTCAGAAACTACAGGTCATTAAACACAAAATAAATATTAAAAACTAAAATTTCTCAATTTTCTCGCGACGAAAATCTTAAAATTTTGGCTTCACTTTGGCCTTTAACATAAAAATAAAATAATCTATCTTATAGAGAATTCTTCAGAGAATTTGATAAAAGAAACCGGATGTCAAAATTTTTCTTCGTTCAGAAACTACAGGTCATTAAACACAAAATAAATTTTAAAAACTAAAATTTCTCAATTTTCTCGCGACGAAAATATTAAAATTTTGGCTTCACTCAGGCCTTTAAGATAAAAATAAAATAATATATCTTATAGAGAATTGTTCAGAGAATTTGATAAAAGAAACCGGATGTCAAAATTTTTATTCGTTCAGAAACTACAGGTCATTAAACAAAATAAATTTTAAAAACTAAAATTTCTCAATTTTTTCGCGACGAAAATCTTAAAATTTTGGCTTCACTCAGGCCTTTAAGATAAAAATAAAATAATCTATCTTATAGAGAATTGTTCAGAGAATTTGATAAAAGAAACCGGATGCCAAAATTTTTATTCGTTCAGAAACTACAGGTCATTAAACACAAAATAAATTTTAAAAATTAAAATTTCTCAATTTTCTCTTGAAGAAAAACTTTATTTTTTGGCTTAACAAATACCCTCAACAAAATTTTAAAATAATCTAACTTATAGAGAATCGTTCTCAAAATTTGATAGAAGAAACCGGATGTCAAAATTTTTATTCGTTCAGAAACTACAGGTCATTAAACACAAAATAAATTTTAAAAACTAAAATTTCTCAATTTTCTCGTGACGAAAATCTTAAAATTTTGGCTTCACTCAGACCTTTAAGATAAAAATAAAATAATCTATCTTATAGAGAATTGTTCAGAGAATTTGATAAAAGAAACCGGATGTCAAAATTTTTATTCGTTCAGAAACTACAGGTCATTAAACACAAAATAAATTTTAAAAACTAAAATTTCTCAATTTTCTCGCGACGAAAATCTTAAAATTTTGGCTTCACTCAGGCCTTTAAGATAAAAATAAAATAATCTATCTTATAGAGAATTGTTCAGAAAATTTGATAAAAGAAACCGGATGTCAAAATTTTTATTCGTTCAGAAACTACAGGTCATTAAACACAAAATAAATTTTAATAATTAAAATTTCTCAATTTTCTCTTGAAGAAAAACTTTATTTTTTGGCTTAACAAATACCCTCAACAAAATTTTAAAATAATCTTACTTATAGAGAATCGTTCTCAAAATTTGATAAAAGAAACCGGAAGTCAAAAATTTAATTAGTTTAGAAGTTATTGGTCATTAAACACAAAAAATATTAAAAAACTAAGATTTTTTCAATTTTGTCTCGTAGAAAATCGTAAATTTGGCCCTCAAATTTTTTTAAAAGTCATCTGTCTTATACAGAAATGTTCGAAGAATTTAATAATAAAAATTTCAAAACAAATCTCAAAACTTTTCCCTATTTTCTACCATTTGACTGGGTTACCTCTGTACATAATCCGTAAAATAGTACACTTATATAATTTTTCTTTTCAATTTTATTATTATTCCCGGTCACCTCTGAAAGCAACAGTGTTCTCTCTGTATCTATTCTATAGTAAAATGTAAAACCATGTTATTTAATCATAATAAGAATATATAATTGAAATGCGTAAATTATTTTGTGCGTTAACCACTTTTGTGTGTCTGGAGTTGTTAGACCGGTTATTATGGCATAATATTAAGCTTTGAGTGTCTACGTGTATAGTGCACATTATTCTCAACATTTTGAGCTATCATTGACGTGTCTACGTCATTCCGATCGAAAGTTATACGAGTTTATGTCTGCATATATGATTTGTCATCCCTTAGGACCTTTTGGCCTCTCCCGAGGGAAGCAAGCGTCGGTAACCTTGGGACTTTCTAGGAGAGTTATACTACGTTATAAGGAACATTTGTGCAAAAAATTAGAATTCTATCTTCCATTTCCAGGTTAAATCTAGATTGACTGGGCTATTAGACTATTATTGTCTGTCTGGTGCCTCAGACAAAAACTTTTCAACACGTTCCTGTTCAAGCGTTTTTGATTTATTCGACGTATAAATTCTATTTTTTTCTTTTAAATATGCTGTTAGTTTCATAAATCTGTAATATAAATAAATGTAACGAAACAGAGAGATACTGGGATACAAAATTTGTTCAACCTTGATTATGTCCACTTTTTCATATATTTTTAATGTAGCTTTCAACATGGTATACTTAGTCCATAATGATGACGCTTTATGCATGCTACTAAGATTGTAAAAATATGCCAACAGGATGTCTTCATTTAACCCGGTATAATTTTTTTCTTTCTTCCAGCTGTCAAAATTATTTTTCTTTCGGTTTAGTTGGTAATAAATCCAGCGTTGTAATCTGTGCTTGTTCTTTAACCCTCCGGTTGACGGGTGGATTCAGAATCACACCATTCGACGGGTTGGTGCAAGTTTTAAAAAAAAATTATAAATTGAAAAAACAGAAAAGACAATAAAAATAACAAACAATTATTTGTAAAGTATATGGCTGAATAAGTGTAAAAAAATATAAAATGGGTGTACATAAATTTGACAAACAAAATATTAAATGGAAAATTTCGTTAATTAAATTTTGCCGCACAGTCGGAGCAGCATGGTTTTGTGTGTTCCAAACAAATACAGGAACCACAAAACTTGCACGAATATCTTGATTTTCGGTCCTTGCAGAATTTGCACCTTCTTCGAGCAGTTGAAGTCGTCGGTTGGGGCTCTTCTGTGACTGAGACACCTGCAAATTTAGCCGCTGATAGCCTTACATTCCGTGGTAGATTTGGCATATTCGCTCGTAGTTTCATGTTTTCTAGAACTAAGTCTTTGCCCAAATTTTCCAAAAATAGTCGTCTGCTTTTTGAAAATTCTCCATCTGGATTGTTCGTTTTATTTATTACTAGCGAACCCGGCTCGCGTTGCTACGCCTCCAACTCGAATTTAAAGGAATCTCGTTATAAGAATTCTAAGTTATTACCATACAATACATGCCCAAGTAACATTTTTTGACTTGTTTGTCACAATAACTAAAACCTTGTTATGAAAACGTTCTTGTCACTACGAACTAGTTGTGAATCAGTTACGAACCAAAATTATAATATAGTCCGAAATTTTTGTCAGGAGAACGTTTTTATTACGTTAAAAATTAAGTGGTTATTACTATTTAGTAGGAAAACGTTTTTATGACTATGTGAAGATCCAAGTAGTTTTTAGTTATTTTTTAATAGCCAGGAAAACGTTAAAGATTTTATAAATACGTCTCTAATATAACCAAAATTATTTAACATTAGTAAGTTTATTTTACAGTCCGAATTGCTAAAATATAACCTTAAAGTATAACTATTGTTTTCCAGTTATAATAAAGATTTTGATTTGTTTATGAATACTGAAAAATTTCTGACCCTTTAAGAAATATAAAGTATTATTTTTTATTTAGTTATAAAAACGTTGTCATGCTCATAAGTTCGTTGCTTTATATTTTGGTTATTTTTCATTGAAATATCCTTAAAATATAAACAGGGCGTTGACAGTGAAGTACAAACATGTCGCAGTATACGTTAGATATCCAATCGCTAAAAAAATTTAAACACAGTTCAAGTTATTACAGAAAAGTGCAGCAGCGTGTTAAAAGAAATAAAGAAGAGGTTCTTCTGCTGTTAAAACAATCTGGCGCAAAAAGTTGTAATATTAATAAACCTGGTGACAGCCACGAAATCAACAGATGTTATCAATCAGTATCTACTGAGAACAATTCCGTATCAATAAATAATGTAGAAAACATAACGACAAGTAGTGTCAATCAACCTACAAATAACTTGAATTATCAATCATACAATAATTCACCACAATCTGCAATTTCTTGCAATGATTGCAGAGTAGATGATAAAGAATTTAATGCATACTACAGCAGCAATAGTGATGATGATTTGGAAGCACATTATGATAATGTGTAATGTAGTGTAAATGATTATGTTTGCAATATATTTGTATATTATTTTTAATAAGTAAACATAGGTTATCTATTTAGATACATTTGTGTAAAAATATAAAAAATAACTGTAATTGTTAACATTTCATAAAGTTTATAGAAAAAAATAAAGGTATTTAAATTTTATCTTAAGATGTTAATGCGTGTCCTGGTTCTGGTCCTGGTCCTGGTTGTGGTTCCGCTTCCTCTGTCTGGGGCATTTCCAATTGTTCAATATTATTTTCATCCATAGTTTCAGTCGACGTTTGATCTCTGTAAATAAACAATTATATGAAATATGTGACAGAATGTTCGTATTAAATTATTTATACTTACAATTTTCTTTTCATGCAAATTTGATTGCTCCTACTCAAACTATTTTTTAAAATTTTTCTGAAAAAATCTTCATTCTCACATATTGTGTATCTATTATCAGCAATGTGCACAATCTCGTAAAATACATTAATTATGCATTTACATTTTTAAAAAGAGATTTTTTTTCTTTATTTTTGGACGATCCTGTCCAGGAGTATTTTAATAATAGAGTTCTTGTTAAAAATTCATCTATAATTTTGTATGCAATTTTAATACCATTTTTGTCCCCAGTTTTGCCACCGATTCTTGATACATACTCAATCTAAAAGAAAATATGCATACATTATTATATTATAAAAAATTGTTTTCAACTAAAACATACCAGTAACAATTTAAAGTTCTTATCACTTTCTAGTTTACTTTCTAAAATATCGACTGCATTTTCAGTTTCTATTGGCAGTGTAATAATTTTGGTTATTGCATCTTTTATGTTAATTTTAGTATTATTGTTTCTACATTCGACTCTGACATTTTAGTTAATATATCAATCATTCTATCAAACTTCACATGTAAACTTGAGATTTCTTTGGTTAAATTTTCAATTTTGGCATTGTTATCTTGCACATAGTTTTGAGCTGCAAGTAATAAAGAAACAGATCATAACAGAAGTAAAAACGATACCATATTCATACTTACTTTCACTTATTTTTTGCACTATGACTGCAAAATCAATAACTTCGACGGAATCATTTGTTATTTCATTTGTAAATGTTTGTTCTGTCGTGTTATGTTCAATGTGTTCATCAATAAGAACAAAATTTGTCGATGGTTCGTGTGCCTTTCTGGTGGATATCGATGATGACTGAATTTCTGGAACTGGATCTCGAAGTGGAGGTCGTGCCAAATTGTTTTCTGTATTAATTACTGAATTTTCTTGAAACAAATAGTTAAAATCTGTTTCTTGAGAACTATCCTGCTGACTTGGATGTAGTCTTTTACTTCTTTTCTGTTCTTCGTATCTAAAAAATAAGGTTAAGTCACTAATTACTCGCTAATTACAAATAAACATACAAACTAAAATACTAACTGTTCCTCCGCTTCTGTATCAGTAAAATTAGACAAGGTATTTTCCAGTCGTTTTGCCTCCAGTAAAGTTGATATATTTGATTTTTTAACTACGCATTGTTGTTTACTCCAGTTTAGCCCTGGAGAACTATTTACGTCTTTTATATATTTCGTTATATTTTTAGTTGGTGGCCAATATAATAAACCATCTATTTCCCATTGATGTGGTACCGTAGTTAAAAATTTTATCCCGTCTTCAACAGTTTCAATGATTTTATAATAAGCCATTTTTAATTTTTACGTCTGTTTCTAATATCTGCCATTTGCAACTGAAGATTGTACACTCTGTCAAAAGTATTTACCTATATTTTAGTTACTTGTTGGTCACGAAAACTAAATTGCAACCAAAAAATAGACATTTTATAATATCGTACATAATTTGTATGTTTTTAGTTATTTTTCAGCTATAATAGCAACAAAAAATCTTACGTATAATTCCAACTAATGCGGCAATATTTAAGGAGCATTTAACACAACTAGTTCGTAGTGACAAGAACGTTTTCATAACAAGGTTTTAGTTATTGTGACAAACAAGTCAAAAAATGTTACTTGGGTTGAATTTTATATAAATAATCAGCTATAAAACCATAAAAAAAACTTGACTGAGAACAGAGACTGCTAAACTGAACGCGCTAAAATACAAACTTGAAAATATTTCAGTTAAACACTTTTATATTATTCAAGACAAGAATAACTAAATTGGTGATAAGTGTAGTGGTTGTAAATAATTTGCAGGATTATACTCATCTGGTAATAATATTGTGAATTCTTCTGGTGATTATGTATTCATTTTACGCATTTTTGATACAGCAAGACGTAGTTTTGTGAGTTTATTTTTTGCTTGTATTGTATTATAAATGAAAACGGGATTTAATATCAAAATAGATACTATGTATAGGAACATATATTTTATAAGAATGTTATTTCTTAAAACAATATTATTTTAAGTTTCAAAATTTTCCTATCTATTTTGACGTCATCACGTTACCAAATTGAACTGTAATTTGGAACTAAAAACGAAATATTCGCTATCTCAAAACTTATTGATTTAAAAATGTGATTTGAAAATAAAATGGTTGTATCTTGGCTATTAGTTGCTCATCATAGCTATTTAGCTTTTTCATAATAACTCCATGATCGCCATATTTTTCAATGACACTAAAAGCATCCATTTTGTAACACAATACTTAAAGTTAAAATAAAACCGATTTTAGGGAGTTTATTACATTTAAATGTCTTTGTTATCATTATATTCAAGCTATTATAGCATTAGAACGTAACTAAAACGTATAATAAAAAATAAAAAAATCTGCTGTGGCCAGTACACGACCTCTCGCCTAATGCTGCTTATTCTATTAATCTCGAGATTAATCTAATAAATAGTTTTACTTACATTTTAATAGTTTCATGTTCATGTAGGATGTAAACGATAATGTAAACCAAGATGTAAGCAAAAGATTTCATGATGTCAACTGTACTGTCACTGTCATAATCATTCAAATTTTATGTAGAAACAAATTTCAAATCATGGACAACAAGATACAATATTAATTGTACTTTATTTTATTGTTAAATACTACCAGATTCAGCAAATTGTATTTATAATTAACTGTACCCATAGATAATTATATTTTCTTTTATTTTTAATTGCAAAAATTGTCATAAATAAATAATGTAACAATATATTTAAGGAAAACTTTATCAAGCTTCAAAAAGTACTACTTCCGGTTTGCGGATTTCTACCAAAATGTTATCCGGTGTTAAGATACTTATTAAAACCTTAAATATGAAATTTGGTTTTTAAAGGTTTGATACTTTTTCAGTTATCGTGGACGAAAAATCGCCAGTCCATACATTCATACAAACACACATACACACACACAGACATCATCATGAAAATAGTAAATTCGTATTGTAGAGACCCTGAAACGTGCTTATCCACCAAAAACTCATACTCGAAAATTTTGACCCATTACAATACCTCTCTTATAGAATATGAGGCGAGAGGTAAAAATGTAAAAAATATTATAATTATTTATAAGACTACCAAATAAAAGATTGAAAAAGGTGCTTAATTTTATTAAAAGTATCACAACAATGTTTGCAATAAATATATACGCGTTAATACAATTTTCATATGGACCAACTTAGACTTTTACGAAAACCGTGTATTGGAAAATATACTTTTATAAAGAATACTATGCTTTATTGACGACATGTTGAACTTAGTAATTCTTTAAGGGTACCAGAGAACACAAATGCTAAAAATATTCTATTTTATAAACAACTGGCTGTAGATTGGTAATAATTGAGAAAGTATGCACAAGTTGGACACATTCATGGTCAATAAATAGCTATTCTTTGGCCATTTTAACTTTTAAATAACTATATAATGATAAATATCAATTGTTATAAATTAGCAATTAAGTGGTAATAACCAATCTAGGCCCAATATATAACTAAAACTTTTTTGTTATTTTAAAGCTATTAAAACTATATAGATTTTAAACCGCTGTGTTGTAGAAATATCGTGGCTAAAATAACAAATGAAATGACAATTTAGTTTTAACCTGGTTATACATCAGTAATAATTTCCAGCAAACAACCTATTAACTGATAAATTAGTTATTATTTGTAAGATTTCAAAACGTTTTAAAAACTAAAATATTATTCCCCATTTTCGTGAGTAAAACGTTTTTAAATGGTGCAAGAAAGGTTGTGTTTGATGGTCACCATTGCTAAAAAGTTTTAAAGTCGGTTTTAATAACGTCCTGATACTCCGAATACAGCTTGAAATGCTACTTGGGTGGTGGCAATTCTAACTACGCCCATGATACCATACCAAATTTGAACCCAATCGGGTACCGCCATTTTGTTTAAAGATGGCGGACTGATATTTTAGTATGCTCATGTCATAAATTAGATCATAAGTTATAACCATTACAAATTTGAACACAATCGGTGCAGTACATTTTGAGTTAGCTAGTCACCATTTTGTTTCAAGATTTTTCAAATTGGTCCAGTAGTTTCGGAGCCTATGCAATTCAAACAAACAAATCTTTCCTCTTTATTATATTAGTATAGATATTTATTTCATAAGCATCCATCTCGCCAAACAAAAGTAATAAAGTCACAAGTGGAAAACGTCACAAATGGAAAACACGGCTAACTTTCAGTTGCACTTTCAATAGATACTAAATCAAAAAAATCCCTTGTCTTGCTTTATATAGTACGAATCAAGTTCATAAAGAACGGGGATAAAGAACAGAAGATAAACTATTTAGAGTAAGAAAGGTAAATCCCCTAAATTCGAGATAAAAGTTTTCTAATACGCAGAAACGATAAACCGATAAAATATAAGGACTCACCCGTATGCAAAAGATTATGCGTGAATACTTAGAAACTAGGAGAAAGCCCTAAGAATGTTTTATTCCTAAAAATGGCACAAAATTAGTCCCTTCACGAAATACGAAAAAATAAATTGTAGGAAAAAACTTACACGAATACACGGGTTGGGTCTGACAGGCCCAAAGCCCTTCTGGTAGCCAAACGACAGATGATAAAATTAAGACAAATTAAGGAAAACATGTCTTTATTAAAGTTAGGAAGGTACCAAAAAGCAAAAGAAATTAAAAAAATTATTAAAAAAAATACAACAACAAAAAGATTTGCCTGGGCCTCACAGACCCAGCCCGTCAACCGGAGGGTTCATCTGCCGGTATAAATACGTCAGGATTTTCTAAATTTTTCATATTTAATTTGCAAAATTCTTCACTACACAAGATTTCCACTTCACAAACAAATTATACTATTGCAACAATGGAATAAACAACACCTGGGTAACTATAAACAATCGGCATTTTAATTTA
The DNA here is from genome assembly GCA_947534325.1 of Agonum fuliginosum. Lineage (NCBI taxonomy): Eukaryota > Metazoa > Arthropoda > Insecta > Coleoptera > Carabidae > Agonum > Agonum fuliginosum. The sequence continues at coordinate 45,100,024 of OX384030.1, read as the reverse complement.
AAAAAATTAAAATATCACTTTCAAAAAGAAAACTACATAAGATGGGTTCGTTTATTCTTTGTGTGCTTGAGCTGTGTTACGGTCACGTGATAACTGTGCACTTCGTGTATAAACTAAATAAACGAAAGGTCTCTGAATTTGTGTGCAGTATTTTGACATATATCTACTGTTTCATTTTGATTTTCATCATTCATTGACTCACAATTTGAATAATACTCATGTAACACTTTATGATGCGATGCTGAAGATGATGATATAAGAGTTTGTAATGTATTTGAAATATTAGTTATAATATTATTAAGTTGGTAATAACCAACTTCACTTCAATGTGAAATGGCGAATATGTAACATTGTGTTTTGACAATAAAATATATTAAATTGAATAATATAACACTGGCGACGAGGATGAACTCTGAAAAGTCAAATATTAAATCCTTCGATACGCGAGGGGAGGAATCTGCTACCTCACAAAAGTGGGATCGTTGGCTAAGATCGTTTGAACTGTTTTTAGAGGCAAGCGCTATCCAAAGTGATAAGAGAAAACGAGCTTTGTTATTGCACCATCCTGGTGAAGGGGTCCAGGAGGTGTGGTATACATTACCAGAGTCCAAACAGGAGTATTCAACGACTGATGATGTATATGAGATTTGTAAAAATTCTCTAACCAAAATATTTAAACCTGGAAAAAATTATACGTATGAGCGACATGTTTTCCGATCGTTAGCTCAAAAAGAGGATGAAACAATTATCCAGTTTATAACGCGTTTGAAGGCCCAAAGTTCAAATTGTAACTTCAAAAGTAACGAAGAAGATATGATTATTGATTATTATTGAAAAGAGGGTGACAATATAACGGTCGAAAAAGCAAAAGACATAGGTAGAATATATGAAGCGTCAGAAAGACAAGCAGGCAGCATGGAAGCTACAAAGCAAAAAGACGTAAAACGCATAGATAAACAGTATACAAAAATTACTTGCTACCGTTGCAATAATGAAGGACATCTAGCTCGAGACGAAAAGTGTCCTGCGAGGAATAAAACTTGCAAGAAATGTGGTCTGACTGGACATTTCGAAAAGTGTTGCAAAACGAAGAAGAAAGATGGAAAAGGAAAAGTGCGAAATGTCGAAAACGAAGCTGAAGCTAGAGAACAAGATGACGATTATACGTTTCAAATCAGAGAATATAACGATCCTGGAAATATCGAAGCATGGATTGGTGGGGTCAAAACTAAACTTTTAATTGATTCCGGGGCAACATGCAACGTAATTGACAAAAATAGTTGGGAAGTGTTAAAAATGAATAAAATAGAGGGAAAATGTGGAAAAACGAATCGAAAACTGTATGCGTACGGTAATGAAAATCCACTGAATACTTTAGGAACTTTTGACACTAGTATTCGATTAGAAGATGGTCGAACAATAAATTCAAAGTTCTACGTTGTTAATGGGAAAGGCGTACCAATAATCGGAAAGACAGACGCTAGAAACTTAGGTATTTTAAAAATGGGACTCCCATTAAGAAACATAAATACGGAAGAAAAGCTGACAATGGAAATGTTAAAGGAAATGTTTCCGAATGTGTTTGCAAGTAAAATAGGAAAACTTAATAATTATAAATTACCTAAAATTAGCAATCGATGAAAACGTCCCTGCAATTGCACAAACGGCGCAAAGAATACCATTACAATTACGTCCACAAATCAAAAATAAATTGCAAAAGTTGGTGCAGGATGATATTATTGAAAAAGTTAATCAGCCAACAAGGTGGGTGTCTCCTGTGGTTTGTACTGAAAAACGGAATGGTGAACTTCGCATGTGTATAGATATGCGGGCGGCGAATGAAGCAATTGTGCGAGAACGTCACCCCATACCAACAATAAAGGATCTAACATCAAATCTTAACGGAAGTAAATGGTTTTCTGAAGTGGATTTAAAATCCGTATTTCATCAAATAGAAGAGAGTAGAGAAATCACCACATTCGCTACGTCGGAAGGACTCTACAGGTTCAAAAGATTATTTTTTGGAATGAATTGTGCGCCTGAAATCTTCCAACGGATCATGGAACAACTGGTTGATGATCTGGAAGGCGTTGAAGTATATATAGACGATTTTTTAGTGCACGGGAAAACAATTCAAGAACATAATAACCGTTTAAATAATCTGTTCAACCGGTTGAAAATGCGAATAAATGTAAGATCTCGCAGGAATCAATCGAATTCATGGGACATGAAGTAAATAAAGACGGAATAAAACCTTTAAAAAGTCGAGTAGAAACAATAAAAAATTTCAGGGCTCCAGAAACAAAAGCAGAACTTCAAAGTTTCTTAGGGCTGGCCGGGGTCTGTAGTAAATTTATACCCAAGTACTCAACATTAACTGCGCCGCTAAGAAAACTAACAAGAAAAGATACACCGTTCAAATGGAGAAGAGAACAAAAAGAAGCATTCGAGAGGTTAAAGAAAGAGTTAACCAGAAGCCAAACTCTAGGATTTTTCAATCCAAATTGTGAATCAACAATCATCGCTGATGCGAGTCCTTATGGGCTTGGTGCAGTACTTGTACAGCAGCAGGATGATAAGCAGAAAATTATCGAGTACGCTAGCCGAGCGTTAAGTGAGGCTGAGAAGAAATTTAGCCAAACCGAAAAAGAAGCACTAAGTTTAGTCTGGGCATGTGAAAGATTTCATCTATTTGTATATGGGAACGATTTCAACATCGTAACTGATCATAAAGCCTTAGAATTCATATTCTCGCCTAGGTCCAAGCCATGTGCCAGGGTGGAACGATGGGTAATGAGACTGATGAGCTACCGGTTTAAAGTAATTTTCCAAAAAGGTGAGAAAAACATAGCAGATCCACTTTCCAGGTTAGGGATACCACAAAACGTGTTGAAATTGAATGAAAATGATGATTATCATGTTAAATGGGTTGCGGAGAAAGCCACTCCATGAGTTTAGAAGAAATTAGAGAAAAAAGTAATGAAAGCGATATGGTAGAATTGAAGAAAGCTATAAATACAAATCAATGGCCAGTAAAGTTACGAAAGTACGAAATGATTAAAACAGAACTCGGTGAAATCGATGGAGTTGTGTTAAGAGGTACAAGGATATTAATTCCACCAGCACTTCGACAAAGAGTGTTAGAACTGGCACACGAGGGTCACCAAGGAATCTTGAAAATGAAATACCGACTCCGGACCAAGGTATGGTGGTTCAACATGGATAAAGACGTAGAAAAACTCTGCAAAGCTTGTCACGGGTGCCAGTTAGTAGGTGCTGCAGATCCACCAGAACCACTCAACGTGACAAGATTGCCAGATGCACCATGGAGGACAGTAGCTATAGATTTCCTAGGACCACTTCAAGGTGATTATTATATACTTTTAATTGTTGATTATTATAGCCGATTCATCGAAGCACGAATTATGAAATCAATAACATCAGAAAGAACTATAGAGGAATTAGAAGAAGTGTTTGCACGTTTTGGATTACCCGAAGTATTACTAGTAGATAATGGCAGGCAGCTGGTAAGTGCAGAATTTAGAGACTTTTGCATGAATAATGGTATTACTTTGCGTGTCAATACTCCTAAATGGCCTCAATCTAATGGAGAAGTTGAAAGACAAAACAGATCGTTAATGAAAAGATTAAGAATAGCTCAAGCGTCAGGAGAAAATTTAAGATTGGCTCTCAGGACATATCTGTTTGCATATCACACAACGCCACACACTACAACAGGGAAAACGCCTGCATTTTTGATGTTTGGAAGGGAACTTAGGGATAAACTTCCAGACTTCACAAATAATTATTTCAAGCCTCTAGATATTGAAGTAAAAGATAAAGATAAGGAAATGCAGGAAAGAAGCAAATATTACAATTACGCCGATAACCGTAGGAGAAGTCAGTTCAGTGAAGTCAAGGTAGGAGATGATGTGCTACTGAAGAGAGATGTCATTTCAGAAAAATTACAAACACCTTTCCATGTGACACCATGTAAAGTAACTAGTAAAATTGGAAATGCAGTTGTAGTTCAAACACCCCAAGGGCAAACTTTGCATCGTAATACTTCGTTTGTCAAACGATATCAACCAGAAGTTTCAAGGGAGGAGACTCACATCCAGGAAGATCCGAGTGCGAGTTTAGCTGCTGAAGAAGATGAAGAAAACAACAAAGAGGGTGGAGGTTTAGAAGAACAAGAGTGTCCGAGACGTTCCGCAAGAGCTACACGGCCCCCACGTGGACCAAGGAATTTCTTTGTTATAAATAATATCTGTATTTGTAAACTAAAAAAAAGGGATAGTGTAATGTATTTGAAATATTAGTTATAATATTATTAAGTTGGTAATAACCAACTTCACTTCAATGTGAAATGGCGAATATGTAACATTGTGTTTTGACAATAAAATATATTAAATTGAATAATATAACAGAGTTATTTATTAAGAACTTCGATATTTTCAGACATTAATAAGAGACTTATTAAAGCAAAAAGCATATTCGAAATTAATTATTATACATTATCTGACGAATATGCACCACACAATCTTCGTTCTGTTTATTCTCCTTAATAATTATGATTGTTTTAACCTCCAAACGCTCCGTGCCGAACAGTCCGAGCTTGGGCTTGTTGTGCATGCACATGCACAGTGCGCACAGCCGAGTATTTTCCGAACGCATCCTGTGCAGTACAAAGTGCACAGAAGTGAATAAACGAACGGATACTGTGCAACATGTTAACAATGTGTGCACAGAACTGAATAAACGAACGCACCTTTGATATTTATTAAATTAATTTTGCATATATCAAGAGGTGTTGTATAAAATGTTATAGGTACTTCCCACGTGGGCAAAGAGGAATTGCCCACGAGAGAAATCTTAGCTCACGAGGCCGAAGGCAGAGTGAGATAATTTTCTCGAAAAACTGTTGGAACGTGCAAATTAGAAACTTGTATACTAATTCAAACAAAAAAGTTATAGGTGAAATATAGCTGATATTTCGTAAACTAATAACAATTGAGAAAATTTTTTCATGTGAACTTATTTAGAATTATGTATTCTATATTATTGAAAGAAAAAAGATTTCATGACGCACTTTTGATGTGCAATTTTTTTCTTTTTGGAGTTTACTCCTTAAGAATGGAAAAAAGCTAGACTATTTTGTTTCTACCTCGATGGATGTCGCTACGATCGAAGTTCAATACACAATCATATAGAAGCAAGTTGTGCCGCTCTCGCGCTCTCTAGATATGTATGAGATCTGAAGCGAACAATTTATTCGCTAGATGGAGGTGAAAGCGTCATTTAAATTTTACCGAGAGAATTAAAATTTTAGGGGTACCGTTTGAAACACGCTATCTGACAATAATTGTTGTCTCATGATAGATTTATTGTAATTTTATATGAAATATTGGTAAAAATTATTTGAACAATATTTATCTGCAGAGCTTACATTGCTTGAGTATTCTCAACATTGGCCACATATCACTTTCCTTATTTAGCACAATGCTGACATGACACGGACTATGCTAGCTTACTTGCTTTATAGAAGAAGTAGCAATCACATCGAGGTGGCAAAAATAAAATTAGAACGATGTGGCACGGTCAATAATTTATAATAGTCTGATTTTGGTCTGCTCTGTATAATAATTAATAGCATATATATGAAAGGACTAAAGTGCATGATTTAATCCTGAGAGTCAAGTTTATTTCACGAGCCGAAGATGAGGGAAATAATCACCAGACGGATTAAAAGTACTTTAGTCCTGTGGTATATAGGTACGCTATTTTTGCACTTCATCCTCAAACGAATACAAAATAGTTTAAAAGTCTACACATTTTGTAATTTTGACAGTAAACTTTATGACAAATATTTATATTGTTACTATAGTACTTTTTAACAAATAGCACGTATTTACTTGACAACGGGGTTAATTAATTCAATTTCTTGGCAACGGGTTTAAATATAAAAAATGATCCCTTGGGACTAAATTAAGAACCTTGGTCTCTAACAATAAAGATTAAAGAAGAGTTTTAGTCCCGGAAGTGCAAAAATGCATATTAGATATTTATACATCAAGTGAGACATACATGAATGTTTATTCACGATAATAAAGTTTAGCCGAGTGAAGGTATCTAACTACCGAGATAGACCTGTGCGCCCGCCGTTGAGGTTGATAGCGGCGGCGGCAAAATGTTAAAAATATATCGGCGGCGGCAGTGCGCCGGTGTAAAAGCTTAATTTTGAAGTGGCGGCGACGTGTCTTACTTTTAGGCAGCGCGCCGGCGTATTTACAAAGTTTACATAAAAATTTACTTGTATCTAACTTCATAATATTAATATGACGTCACGGATCTCAACAAAGATAATGTCAAGGTGCCATCAACATTATGATACAAATATATTAAATTTTTAAATAAGAATTATTAACATTCCTAATAAAGCTATCAAAATTTTAAGTTAACTTGGAATTTTGATGGCGGCGCGCCGTTAAATAATATAATGGCGCGCGCTGTTATATAATATTTCGGCGGTGGCGGGAAAAATATACCGGCGGCGGCGGCGTGGCGTGGCGGCGTACAGGTCTATGCCGGGATTCCTTACGTGTTGCAATATTTTTTTTACTTCCTTGTACGGAGTAATAAGGAAGTATTGTAATCGCGAAAAATTTCGGTTTTCAGATTTTGATGGAAATATCCGTTTTGACCTTTTCTGAATCCATTATGACTAGTTTCGTCGTGACGTCTGTACGTACGTGCGTACGTACGTACGGACGTATGTGTGTCGCATAACTCAAATACGGTTAGACGTAGAAAGTTGAAATTTTGTATTTAGGACTGTTATAGCATCTAGTTGTGCACCTCCTATTTTTGGTTTCAATCTATAAACCGGAAGTAGTACTTTTTAAAAATATTTTGATAAATAATTAATTTTAGACAATTTTTTTTATTTTAAATGAAAGATTATGTGATTATTATCTACAATCGGTATTTTATAAATTTTTCTGTATCTTCTATCATTTAAGAATAATTAAAGTATATACTTATAATTTAGTATTTCTGTATCTTGTAGTCCATGATCGATTAACATTTGTTACTACGTAAAATTTAAATGATTATGACATGACAGTGACAGTAGCAGTGACAATAGTAAAATATCGTTTATATCTTCTTCTGCAGTTTAAATAAAATGACTAAAATATATTTGTGAGTATACTAGTATAATAAGTTAAAAGAATTTTTTATATTATTCTACATTTTAGTTATTAAGAAAAGTATGAGCAAACAAGGCGTACAAGGAAGTCATGTGGTGTCCACGTCAGATTTTTTACTTTCGTTCGAATAAGTGTAATTTTTTGAATTTATGAAATTTTAACCATGGTAATTTTTTCAGGATGTCAGTACTAATTTGAAACGCGATAACTGAAAACGGCGGTAAATTTTCGCACATATTCATTACCACGATCACCGTGCTAGAGAGCACGATATTTGTGGTAAATTTGTATTTGTGTATCGCGATCTCATAGTTGGAAATGATTATACAAACGGATTTATCTATTCGAAAAATTTGCGAAATTGTATGTAAACATTATTTGTGTAATATTATATTATACTTTTATTTAAGGATGAAAGTTTATTTCACGAGCCGAAGGTGAGGGAAATAATCACCTGAGGGATTAAAGATACTTTAGTCCTGTGGTGTATACGCTATTTTTTGCACTTCATCCTCAAACGAATGCAAAATAGTTTAAAAGAATACACATTTTGCAATTTTGACAGTAACTTTTATGACAAATATTTATATTGTTACCATAGATACTCTTTAACAAATAGCACGTATTTACTTGACAACGGGAATAATTAATTCAATTCCTTGACAACGGGATTAAATATGAAAAATAATCCCTTGGGATCAAATTAAGAACCTAAGTCCCTAAAAATAAGGACTAAAGAAGAGTTTTAGTCCCGGAAGTGCAAAAAAGTATATTTTTTCAAAATCGGCATGAAAATCGTCATTTCCAGACTAATTTGCGGCATGAAAGTAAGATTTTCATGACTAGGCATGCAAATTTTATTTTCATGCCTAGTCATTTTTACTTTCAACTTTGTTTACTTGTCATGACAACTTTTTCTAAAATTTGTCACAGCTCTGATGATTTGTCACAGCTCTGATGATTTATGCAAACCTAATTTTTTTTATAATTTCAAGCTTAATTCCCGATTTAAAAAAAATAGAATACATCACGCGTCATAAAAATGTCTTTGCTTGACTCGGAGGCTTTGAAGAAATGCTCGGACGCTGCGCATCCTCGCATTCTTCAAACGCCGCCTCGTCTGCAATGAAACATTTTCATGACTTGTAATGTAATATACTATTTTGTGACTTTTGTGCTTCTACTCTAAGCGAAATGTCGAAATTTTACCGAAGCGTTTCACAAGTTACTGAGAGAACCGTCACATTCAGTTACTAAAGAATTACCGTAACATAACACCACGGTAAACATGGTTTAATATTGGAACATAACCTTAATAACACTTACAAAATTTAAATAAAACAAAACATCCAGATTAAATTACAGAACGACACTTTTATTGGAGTTTTTAAATTATTTTAAACTGTATTAAATACCTATGCGATTAAAAGTCAAAACCATTTTATATTATATTGAAATATATTTACAAAATGGTCTATATTTTTTTTAAATAAATACCTATAAATACCAATAGTTTTTGTGTGTACTTTTCATTAAATTTTTATTGAAAAAATTGATAAGAGTCGATTGGCTATGGACCGCAAAAATATTACCAAAATTAAAAAAACTTTATATGGAGAGTATATTTTTATATTACTTCAGCAGATAAATAATATATCTGAAATTTCGAAATGTAAACTCTAGTTTACCAGAGTTTTAAGCAATTGATTTTGGTTTTTAAACTTTATGTTACCCTATTCTATTATGTATCGTAAGCCAAATTACTCAAAAGAAACTCCTTAAGTTTATTTTTAAAGCTAGTCTTAGAAATACATTTATTTATTATATCTGAAGGTAACTGATTAAATAAACGAGGCCCTAAAGACTGCGGTGAATTTGTTCCGATTTTTAATTTATAACAGGGAGTTTGTAATTGATTCATTTGTCGTGTACATTTTTCGTGTTTGTCACTATTTTTCTTATAGAGATTTCCGTTACTGAAGACAAACAAGCATAATTCATAAATGTACAGACAAACGACTGGCATAATTCTAAGCTTTTTAAAATATTCACGACATGATTCGAAACGTGATAGCCCGATCATGCTTCTGATTATCCTCTTCTGACTCAAAAAAACATTGGTTATTAAACTGGAATTTCCCCAAAAGATTATAGCAAATCTCAAGAGTGATTCAATTTTTGCATGATAATACATCACCAGTTGTTCCATAGTTAATAATGGTTTTAAATGTCTAATCTGAAAACAACACGAACTCAGTTTAGTGATAAGTATTTCACAGTGATTCTTCCAATGAAGATGTTCTTCTATATTTGCTCCCAAAAATTTGGTACCAGAAATCCTATTTATAGTAATATTGGCTGTAAGATTTATACTGACATCCATATTATTTGAATTTTGGTAATTATGAAATCTTAGGTAGTTGGTTTTAGAATCATTGAGAAATAATAGGTTTTCACTAAACCAATCCGACAGTTTTTGCATGTTTTCGTTGCATTTAAAATGAAGATTGGATGAGCATTTATCAGAGACAACAAGTGATGTATCATCCGCATAGAAAGTTGCAGATACACTGGAATCGTTGACAAAGAGAAGATTGAGGTCATTTATGTAAAGGATAAATAATATGGGAGCTATGACGCTGCCTTGTGGCACCCCGATGTTGGTAGTTAAGTAATCAGATTGTACTTTATTGCCTGTATTACCGCTAGAAAAATCGATTGAAACGTATTGGTTTCGGTCACGTAAAAATGATTCAATCCAGTCTAGTGGTGCACCACGTATACCATATTTCTCCAATTTACCTAGAAGTTTAGCATGGTTGACACAGTCGAAAGCCCTGCTGAGATCACAGAAGATTCCTACAGGGCTCTCGCCGTGCTCTAAACTGTTGACTACTTTCTCATAGAATTTAAAAATAGCACCAGTTATGGAACAGTCTTCCCTAAAGCCAAATTGATTATTATTTATTATTTTCATGATCGTTAAGAATGGATCTAATCTGCTAATATATGAATATTCAAATATTTTAGAGAAAACTGAAGAGACTGCTACCGGTCTGTAATTTTCTACTGCGTCCTTTGCTCCTTTTTTATAGATAGGGGTAACTTTGACCGTTTTGAGTTTACTAGGAAATCGTCCCTGTGCAAAGGAAAGATTCAATAGGAATGTGAGCGGTTATAAGGGGAGATACCATATTACAAACGAGCATAGTACATATCCACAAAGAAGGATATGACAATAAACAAATCAAGTGTCGAGTTTTATTAGACTGCGGTAGTCAAAGAAGTTACATTCTAGCCAAGAGGGTTGAGGATTTAAATTTACCTGTACTGGAAGAAAATCTACTGTCGGTATTCACTTTCGGAGCCACGCATCCGAAGGAAATTGAAAGTCCTGTAGTTCGCTTTAGAATGACCACTCGTACAAACAAATGTACGATAGTGTACCTCATATCACACACAGTGTCAGAAGTCTGACAGAATCAATTAATAACACACATATACATCATAATAATAAAATTGATGAAATGATAATGGCAGATGATGGCTCTAAGAATGATCAAATAGACCTACTTAGGCCTCTTTCACACGATGCGACTTTTCGCCGTGCGCCGTGTACGGCACGAAAGTACACGGCTTTTCGCCCAGAAATGCTACGACCAAACTACGGCGCTCTTTAATCCGTATAGTTTTAATGATCTAGTGATTTCAATTTGTAACATTTGCTTCATATTCAGCAACATAAAGAGCGACGCCAACGTAAGAGGGTTCATCCACTAAATCTAGAAAGACCTATAGTTGGCGCTTTTGAAACGTTATTTGCTAATTTACGAAATGATGAAAGTAAATTTTTAAATTATTTTAGAATGTCAATAATGATATTTGATAAGCTCCAAAATCACATCAACCTCAATCTCCATTTTAAGAAAATATGCATTCACATCGAAAGCAAAGACGTTTAAGAGAGGGGATATGGGGATATCGTCGAGGATGTGAGGCCGTGGAAAGTAACAGAGAAATAGCAGAACAATTAGATCTGCAACTATTGCCCATGTGTTTTAAAGTTTCGAATTTTAAAGCGCTCGAATTTCATTGAAAAATTTTCATGTATTTGCACAATATCGTCAGTTTTATTGCATACAGAGATGATATTAAATTCAAAGTAAATTTGAAACACTAGTGAACACCATCAAGAACAAAACCGATCCCTATCCCCACCCGCGTACAAGAACGCCAACACAACGCTGTTCTTCTTCATCTTCGTCCAAACATTCAAATTTTTAGAAAGAAGAAGAGATTTATAACAAACGGTGCAGAACATCTATTGTTGTCTCATTTTCCTGCCCCGGCCTCTCTGATCGCAATGCTACCACCCTTAAACGTCCTTGATCGAAAGCAACAAGATGAACAGATTTGATAGGTGCTAGACCCGGCATCCGGCAAAATGTCGCGTCGTGTGAAAGGCGTCATATACCGCAATGGTCTTCAACAGACACGGCGCCGTGTCCGAGGTTGATATACGCCGTGGAGTATACGGCGGCCGTGTCCGACGTAAAGTCGTGGTCGACTCGTGTGAAGGGCACCATATACATTAATGATCATCAACAAATACGACGTCGCATCGTGTGAAAGAGACCTTATTGGGAACGATTATTATTATGGATTTATGTCAACGGAAAAAATATTAGTTCAGGAAGGTCTTTACTCAGTTAATTCCGATTTTGGATGGGTTTGGTCCGGAATAATAAAAATCTGACGTGGCCATCACACAACCTTCCGCCATATCTAGACATAAACATAAATGTATACGTACAATCCGGTGCCCATTTAAAATATATATACAAATAAAAATCTAAAATATTCAAACACAGAAATTTGCATCACCTGAATCAAAAGATTCATTCACACGAAAACTCTTCTGTGTTGAAGCCATCCTCCGTTCAATTACCACATTTAATATCTGACTTATGACTTATATAGCGCTAGTATGCCAACTTGTCACCCGTCTCACCTGTCAATATTTTTTACGCAGAAACAAAAATCAACCGAACATGGATCACAAGATTTCAACGTTTTATCTGATAAATTTATTTTTTAAATTTTACTGCAGTTCTTTAATGCTACCAGATAAGGACAATTTTTTTATAACGTAAGTTGCAAATAACTTTGCCTCTTATTCTTATTACAAATAAATACTATATTTGTCCTAGTAGTGGGGAAAAGAATGGAATGGAAAAGTAAAATCGAGAGTATTCTAGAAATTCGGTAAAAACGTAGACGAGCCGCTTAATATTTAATGAAAAAAATGTTTTGTTTAAAAGTCGTAGATGATACGCCATATTTGCTCGCGCATAATGGCTATAATACAGTCGCCTTCCGCTCTTGCGTGAACTTTGATCCTCTTGAATTATAACTTCATTATGTGTTGGTTTTACTTTGATGTTATTTTATTGTGTATAATTATATTAACTTTTGATGCATGTCAAAACAATTAAAAATACCATTGGTATAATTACAATTTCTGTCATTAATTTAAAAACAAATTTTGCCAATTTTACCTTCAGACTAATTTATAATGACAGCCAAACCGAAAATCAATATATGGTGTTGTAACGCTTTTGTTTGTTGTCTATATTTATATATTCATTGAAAAAAATCTGACGTGGACACCACATGACTTCCTTGTACGCCTATTAAACTGTTCATACTTTTCTTAATAACTAAAATGTAGAATAATATAAAAAATCTGACGTGGCCACCACAAGACCTCTCGCCATACCTACTTTATTCTTTTTACTTATTATACAAATATATTAATATATAAGTACTACTACTACTGCTACTACTGCAGAAGAAGATATAAAGGATATTTTACTATTGTCACTGTCATGTCAATCATTTAAATTTTACGTAGTAACAAACGTTAATCGATCATGGACTACAAGATACCGAAATACTAAATTATAAATATATACTTTAATTATTCTTAAATGATACCAGATACAAAAATATGGCGTCCGCTTATTTAGACAAATATAGTTTTGTCAAAGTGTAGTTTGATCAAAAATAATGAAGCCAAACTATATTTTAGTCAAACTGTAATTTGTTCAACTGGAATTTTGTCAAACCGTAAATATGCCAACCCGTAAACTGTATTCTAGACAAACTGTAATTTCACATTCCGTAATTTGACCAAATCGCAACTTCGACTAATATTTTATTGTCAAATCGTTTTCAGGTAAACCGTAATTTAGCCAAAACGCAACTATACCTAACTGGAATAATCCAAAACGGAATTTATTCAAAACGTATTTTTGTCAAATCGCAGTTATGCATAACCGTAATCTTGCCAAACGAATTTTACTCAAATCGTAATCTTACCAACTGTATTTAAGACATACAAGTTGGCAGAAGTTTGAAATAAAAAAATGTAATAATCTATTTGATAAATATGTTACCTACCTACCTAAGATTTCTCTGATTGGATAGAAAAATCTAAACTTTTGTTGTCCTCAATTGAATCTAAGCCCTAAAAAAAAATTATAGACACAATTATTAAATACAGCAATGAAAAATGAAAATGATAAAAATTATTTGCTGAGAATTTAAAAATAAATTAAATTTAAAAAATTTATAATTTTTTTTACTAATAGTAAAATATTGTGTTATTAATAATACTTGAAGTATATTATTGCAATTATTTATATTTGCTGAGAAAATATTATTTATTTCTGAATTATATACGATGACGTGAAAATATTTGAATTCGAAACCTGTTTTATTTTTTTTCTCGAGAACTAAGCATCGTAGAGAAAAACCTCCAACATGAAAAGTTCTTATATTTTTCTTCTCTATCGACTTGAAAATCTCGCAAAAAATTGCCTTTTTTTCGAGACAAATATACCGGAATGAAGATAACTCGAGACCTAAGCGCCGTAGAAAAAAACTTCAAATTACAAAGTTGTTCAGTTTTCGATTCTCTATCGATTGGTGTATAGATTTTTTCGAAAAAACCCTAAACTTCCGAGATAGCCATAAAAATAGATTTCGCTGAAATTTGCTATATAGATAGATCTCGTTGAGTAGATTCCGAAAATGGGGTTGTTTTTTCAAAAAATTTGTTTTTTACCCTAGATAATTGACTTTAAAGGGTCGAAAAAACCGACCCCCATATCTCGAAATCTAGATGCTTTAGAGCAAAATGTCAAATGAAAAAGTTGTTCCTCTTGTAATTTTAGGAAACTTTTGCATTTAACTTTTTTCTCTAGGAGCCATAGATCTCGAGTTATAAGGGGAAACAGATTTCCAAAAGCATGGACTAGCCTTGACAAAATTTTGGGTCAAAATGGACTTTTCTCTCCGAATCGATTGAAATTTTATACAAACCTTCTGTACGTCAGTGTGCATCGATATCCGGTCGCATAATTTTTTTAAAAAAATTATTAAGGGAGAAATTAAATATTTTCGGTCAAAACAGGCTGTTTTATGAAATGACTAATAGCTTATCAAACCATCACAAGTTATATATCAAAAGATCGGGAAAAACACGCAGATTCTTAATCTGTGCCGTTTATTACGAAATTCGTTACCGTTTTCGAGTAATAAGCAAAAGTTTGAAAACCTTACTTGCCTACTAGTGGCCTACTGTGGTAGTTGCGCGAACTAATAATTATTTGCGAATATTATTAAAACTTATTCTAGAGCAATGAAACTATTACTATATATAAACTAAATTACTAGGAATTCAATACAATAAGTACGGAATTTTTATATTGCTTATGTTTTAAGTAATTAAAGTTTAGATCCATCATATTATGACCATTTTAATATATTCAAAAAACAAGGTTAATATATTTAAATTATATCTTTCTCATTAAAACACGAATTAAGTAAGTATAGCATTTATTGTTATTCAGATAAGATGTTCAGAAAGTCATGCAATGTTGTCTAGGACAGGTAAAACAGAAGACTCTCGATTGAGGAATGACGTCACTACTCGGAAGATCTACTGGAATAATCAATGAAAGTAATTTGTTTATAACAAATAGTGTAGGAAAGCAAATTATAATACCAAGAACAATATTTCTGTCCAGGATAAAAATAGGTCACGTCAGATTAAGTACAGCAGCATACCTAGATGTAGTGTTATACAACAATGATATGAGTTGAGAATCTGATCTGCACACACGGCATGCATCATTGCAATGGCTCACAGTTTTCTAAGCATGTCACACCCAAATCATATACAAAAGGAGAACAATATGTACAATATCAACAACTAAGATACTAAGCATATTTATTTTTATAATCGGTAAGAAATTCTGCAATATATTTTTATAAAAATAAGTACTTTTTATTATTTAAAAGTTTTAGCGACACCTATACAAAGTCAACAGTTTAATCTATAGATCTTCGTAGAAAAATAAATTTAACTCTACTAGAAAATTTATGGCTTCAGCAAACAACACATTGCGGCGTTACAAGTCAAAAGAAGATACCTAATTAATTAGATTAAGAAACTAAAAAGTGGAAAATTATAGGTAAGTATGTAGTATTAAAAAATCTAATGTGGCCAACACATGACCTCTCGCCGCTACTCTCCTCCCTCTTATTATCTTATTTCTATGTTCTTAATATAAATGTAGTATACAGTACGCGATTTGAGAGATGGCCGGGCTAAAGAATTTCAAATTTATATACAATATTAATCGAGCGGACATAGATTATCATTAAAAATGTTGGCAGAAACTGCTTCGTTACCTTGAAATAGTGTATATAGAAGCCGTCCAGCTCGGTTTTCCTCTTGGCTCAGTTGCTTTCGGGAGAGTAATAAATTGACGAATTGTGACTCAGCTCTGTGTAGAACATAGGCACACTTTCTCTCTCTTACCGCTGCATGAACAGTACCTACACAGTAAAAATATTTCTGTAAAATTACTATAATTGTTATTGGAATCCAACTTGCCTACTATCGGAGTAATAAGTATAGTCACTCGGATGTAAAGTTGAATAACTTTCTTAAAAATAATCAAAAAAAATTAAATAAAACTTTATACTAAAGTATGCACATTTCTACGTTATTGTATAGAATTTCAAATTTTTAAATGTTTATGTGTAGAAATAACAAAAATTTATAGCTAAAATGAGCTATGATTTTGACACATTTTAGAAACTGTTAACTTTAATGACGTCTACTGTCAATATACATCATGCAAAAAAATTCAAATTTTGGTATAGTATAGTTACAAGCTTAGTTAAGTTATTTGCTGCTGTAATTTTTTTAAATTATTTATATTTTGTTTATAATAATAAAATAAGTGAACATGTAATATCTTTGTTACTGGTAATCTTATAAGATTCAAATTTAGGTTAGCGATGCCTTATATAATTATAAGAAAGATTTGTTTATAATTTTTATTTAAAAATTATTACTTGAATTTTAATAAATTTTTTTCTGAAATTTATGAATCCTGAGCTATCACTTTTTCAGAAAACAATTATTGTAATTCATATAATAAGTTTAAAATAAAAATCTGACGTGGACACCACATGACTTCCTTGTACGCCTTGTCTGTTCATACTTTTCTTAATAACTAAAATGTAAAATAATATTAAAAATTCTTTTAACTTATTATACTAATACTCACAAATATATTTTAGTCATTTGATTTAAACTGCAGAAGAAGATATAAAGCATATTTTACTATTGTCACTGTCATGTCATAATCATTTAAATTTTACGTAGTAACAAATGTTAATCGATCATGGACTACAAGATACCGAAATACTATAAATTATAAATATATACTTTAATTATTTTTAAATGATAGCAGATACAAAAATATTTATAAAATACCGATTGTAGGTAATAATCACATAATCTTTCATTTAAAATAAAAAAAATTGTCTAAAATTAAATATTTATCGAAATATTTTTAAAAAGTACTACTTCCGGTTTGTAGACTGAAACCAAAAATAGGAGGTGCACAACTAGATGCTATAACAGTCCTAAATACAAAATTTCAACTTTCTACGTCTAACCGTATTTGAGTTATGCGACACACATACGTCCGTACGTACGTACGTACGTACGTACAGACGTCACGTCGAAACTAGTCATAATGGATTCAGAAAAGGTCAAAACGGATATTTCCGTCAAAATCTGAGAACCGAAATTTTTCGCGATTACAATACTTCCTTACTTCGTACAAGGAAGTAAAAATGATTAACAATTCTTTTTACTTCCTTGTACGGAGTAATAAGGAAGTATTGTAATCCCGAAAAATTTCGGTTTTCAGATTTTGCTGGAAATATCCGTTTTGACCTTTTCTGAATCCATTATGACTAGTTTCGTCGTGACGTCTGTACGTATGTACGGACGTATGTGTGTCGCATAACTCAAATACGGTTAGACGTAGAAAGCTGAAATTTTGTATTTAGGACTGTTATAGCATCTAGTTGTGCACCTCCTATTTTTGGTTTCAATCTATAAACCGGAAGTAGTACTTTTTAAAAATATTTTGATAAATAATTAATTTTAGACTATTTTTTTTATTTTAAATGAAAGATTATGTGATTATTATCTACAATCGGTATTTTATAAATTTGTCTGTATCTTCTATCATTTAAGAATAATTAAAGTATATACTTATAATTTAGTATTTCGGTATCTTGTACTCCATGATCGTTTAACATTTGTTACTACGTAAAATTTAAATGTTTATGACATGACAGTGACAATAGTAAAATATGCTTTCTATCTTCTTCTGCAGTTTAAATAAAATGACTAAAATATATTTGTGACTACCTATACTAGTATAATAAGTTAAAAGAATTTTTTATATTATTCTACATTTTAGTTATCACACACAGTGTCAGAAGTCTGACAGAATCAATTAATAACACACATATACATCATAATAATAAAATTGATGAAATGATAATGGCAGATGATGGCTCTAAGAATGATCAAATAGACCTACTTAGGCCTCTTTCACACGATGCGACTTTTCGCCGTGCGCCGTGTACGGCACGACGTCGTGAATTCCAGAGATGCGCCGGAAAGTACACGGCTTTTCGCCCAGAAATGCTACGACCAAACTACGGCGCTCTTTAAGGAGGTTCGATACCGTTTTTGAAAATATTACCATTCATCTGAAAATTTTACAAGTTGAAGATGGATGTATTTATCGTTCACTGTTAAAATTTCAGATCAATCGTCCACACCGTTTTTTAAAAATAAATTTTTAAAAATTTCTGTTTTACATAGGAGTAAATGAGAATACATTTTTAAAAGGCTGTATAATTTATAAAAATAATACCACCAGAAAGAGATTTACAGTAATTATAAATCAGACATTAATAAATCATGAAACTAAAATTCAGTGGATTCTTCCACACCGTTATTGAGTTATTCAAATAAATAAAATTTAAAACGTGACACATAACTAAAAGAGCGATAACTACGGCAACGTCGCAAATCATAGATTGGCGCGAAATTTAAAATACTGTTGGAAAGTAAGAGTGCGTTTATGTTGAAGCATATTATTTTATAAAGCTTGTAACAAATGATATTATATTTATATTTTCACAACAAATAAAATACACATACACAAGTCATTTTTAGGAAATTGGACACACTTTCGCAATGCGCATACAAACACCGTTACGAAACTATCGAAAATAAGTAGGAAGAACTATTTGAGTAAGAATTATTCGTGTTCATCTACTAAAAACTCTACAAGGGACATGACGGGTCCATGATCACTAAATTTGTTTGCAATTATTTCGTAACTAATTCCAAATGTCGCTAATCTTTTAATCATTCCAGAAGATCTGACTCTTTTTAAAGTCTGTACAGTAGAAATAATAATATCTGTATCTTTTGTGTACGTTTGTCATATACTTGATCAAAGCTTTCTCCATTACTAATTATTTCTGAAACAGAAAGATGAATTTCTACCAATTGTCAGGAAATGTTTTTAAATAATTTTAAAGTGTCTTGGAAATAATGAATGACTGGACGAAAACTATCAATTAAGTTCTCATTTCTTATAGCTTGCATTAATCTTGGAGCGTCAAAAGAACAATTATTATGAGCTATTGCATTTACTACCTGACAACACTTGACAGTTAGGTTAGAATCACTGCAGCCAACAGTCAACGTAAAGCAGCTAAAATACTAGCGCTGTTGTCGTGTTTTCGATTGATTTTTAAAATTATGAATTTTAAAATATAAAATCTTTAGGACTTAAAAATACAATTTAATTGAAAGATAATAATAAAATATTTATAAACAAATATATTTCGCTATAAGATTTTTTATATTTTCGGTGTTTTTTACAACAAAATTTAGTGGGTAGAAGTTGTCACTCTGCAGAAATACAATAGATTTTTGTTTAGATTCCCTAGATAGATAATCGGTATCGAAACTCCTTAATCCGTATAGTTTTAATGATCTAGTGATTTCAATTTGTAACATTTGCTTCATATTCAGCAACATAAAAAGCGACGCCAACGTAAGAGGGTTCATCCACTAAATCTAGAAAGACCTATAGTTGGCGCTTTTGAAACGTTATTTGCTAATTTACGAAATGATGAAAGTAAATTTTTAAATTATTTTAGAATGTCAATAATGATATTTGATAAGCTCCAAAATCACATCAACCTCAATCTCCATTTTAAGAAAATATGCATTCACATCGAAAGCAAAGACGTTTAAGAGAGGGGATATGGGGATATCGTCGAGGAAGTGGGGCCGTGGAAAGTAACAGAGAAATAGCAGAACAATTAGATCTGCAACTATTGCCCATGTGTTTTAAAGTTTCGAATTTTAAAGCGCTCGAATTTCATTGAAAAATTTTCATTTATTTGCACAATATCGTCAGTTTTATTGCATACAGAGATGATATTAAATTCAAAGTAAATTTGAAACACTAGTGAACACCATCAAGAACAAAACCGATCCCTATCCTCACCCGCGTACAAGAACGCCAACACAACGCTGTTCTTCTTCATCTTCGTCCAAACATTCAAATTTTTAGAAAGAAGAAGAGATTTATAACAAACGGTGCAGAACATCTATTGTTGTCTCATTTTCCTGCCCCGGCCTCTCTGATCGCAATGCTACCACCCTTAAACGTCCTTGATCGAAAGCAACAAGATTAACAGATTTGATAGGTGCTAGACCCGGCATCCGGCAAAATGTCGCGTCGTGTGAAAGGCGTCATATACCGCAATGGTCTTCAACAAGCCGTGTACGACACGGCGCCGTTTCCGAGGTTGATATACGCCGTGGAGTATACGGCGGCCGTGTCCGACGTAAAGTCGTGGTCGACTCGTGTGAAGGGCACCATATACATTAATGATCATCAACAAATACGACGTCGCATCGTGTGAAAGAGACCTTATTGGGAACGATTATTATTATGGATTTATGTCAATGGAAAAGATATTAGTTCAGGAAGGTCTTTACTCAGTTAATTCCGATTTTGGATGGGTTTGGTCCGGAATAATAAAAATCTGACGTGGCCATCACACAACCTTCCGCCTTATCTAGACTTCAAACAGAAATGTATAGGTACGTACAATCCGATGCCCATTTAAAATATACAAATAAAAATCTAAAATATTCAAACACAGAAATTTGCATCACCTGAATCAAAAGATTCATTCACACGAAAACTCTTCTGTGTTGAAGCCATCCTTCGTTCAATTACCACATTTAATATCTGACTTATGACTTATATAGCGCTAGTATGCCAACTTGTCACCCGTCTCACCTGTCAATATTTTTTACGCAGAAACAAAAATCAACCGAACATGGATCACAAGATTTCAACGTTTTATCTGATAAATTTATTTTTTAAATTTTACTGCAGTTCTTTAATGCTACCAGATAAGGACAATTTTTTTATAACGTAAGTTGCAAATAACTTTGCCTCTTATTCTTATTACAAATAAATACTATATTTGTCCTAGTAGTGGGGAAAAGAATGGAATGGAAAAGTAAAATCGAGAGTATTCTAGAAATTCGGTAAAAACGTAGACGAGCCGCTTAATATTTAATGAAAAAAATGTTTTGTTTAAAAGTCGTAGATGATACGCCATATTTGCTCGCGCATAATGGCTATAATACAGTCGCCTTCCGCTCTTGCGTGAACTTTGATCCTCTTGAATTATAACTTCATTATGTGTTGGTTTTACTTTGATGTTATTTTATTGTGTATAATTATATTAACTTTTGATGCATGTCAAAACAATTAAAAATACCATTGGTATAATTACAATTTCTGTCATTAATTTAAAAACAAATTTTGCCAATTTTACCTTCAGACTAATTTATAATGACAGCCAAACCGAAAATCAATATATGGTGTTGTAACGCTTTTGTTTGTTGTCTATATTTATATATTCATTGAAAAAAATCTGACGTGGACACCACATGACTTCCTTGTACGCCTATTAAACTGTTCATACTTTTCTTAATAACTAAAATGTAGAATAATATAAAAAATCTGACGTGGCCACCACAAGACCTCTCGCCATACCTACTTTATTCTTTTTACTTATTATACAAATATATTAATATATAAGTACTACTACTACTGCTACTACTGCAGAAGAAGATATAAAGGATATTTTACTATTGTCACTGTCATGTCAATCATTTAAATTTTACGTAGTAACAAACGTTAATCGATCATGGACTACAAGATACCGAAATACTAAATTATAAATATATACTTTAATTATTCTTAAATGATACCAGATACAAAAATATGGCGTCCGCTTATTTAGACAAATATAGTTTTGTCAAAGTGTAGTTTGATCAAAAATAATGAAGCCAAACTGTATTTTAGTCAAACTGTAATTTGTTCAACTGGAATTTTGTCAAACCGTAAATATGCCAACCCGTAAACTGTATTCTAGACAAACTGTAATTTCACATTCCGTAATTTGACCAAATCGCAACTTCGACTAATATTTTATTGTCAAATCGTTTTCAGGTAAACCGTAATTTAGCCAAAACGCAACTATACCTAACTGGAATAATCCAAAACGGAATTTATTCAAAACGTATTTTTGTCAAATCGCAGTTATGCATAACCGTAATCTTGCCAAACGAATTTTACTCAAATCGTAATCTTACCAACTGTATTTAAGACATACAAGTTGGCAGAAGTTTGAAATAAAAAAATGTAATAATCTATTTGATAAATATGTTACCTACCTACCTAAGATTTCTCTGATTGGATAGAAAAATCTAAACTTTTGTTGTCCTCAATTGAATCTAAGCCCTAAAAAAAAATTATAGACACAATTATTAAATACAGCAATGAAAAATGAAAATGATAAAAATTATTTGCTGAGAATTTAAAAATAAATTAAATTTAAAAAATTTATAATTTTTTTTACTAATAGTAAAATATTGTGTTATTAATAATACTTGAAGTATATTATTGCAATTATTTATATTTGCTGAGAAAATATTATTTATTTCTGAATTATATACGATGACGTGAAAATATTTGAATTCGAAACCTGTTTTATTTTTTTTCTCGAGAACTAAGCATCGTAGAGAAAAACCTCCAACATGAAAAGTTCTTATATTTTTCTTCTCTATCGACTTGAAAATCTCGCAAAAAATTGCCTTTTTTTCGAGACAAATATACCGGAATGAAGATAACTCGAGACCTAAGCGCCGTAGAAAAAAACTTCAAATTACAAAGTTGTTCAGTTTTCGATTCTCTATCGATTGGTGTATAGATTTTTTCGAAAAAACCCTAAACTTCCGAGATAGCCATAAAAATAGATTTCGCTGAAATTTGCTATATAGATAGATCTCGTTGAGTAGATTCCGAAAATGGGGTTGTTTTTTCAAAAAATTTGTTTTTTACCCTAGATAATTGACTTTAAAGGGTCGAAAAAACCGACCCCCATATCTCGAAATCTAGATGCTTTAGAGCAAAATGTCAAATGAAAAAGTTGTTCCTCTTGTAATTTTAGGAAACTTTTGCATTTAACTTTTTTCTCTAGGAGCCATAGATCTCGAGTTATAAGGGGAAACAGATTTCCAAAAGCATGGACTAGCCTTGACAAAATTTTGGGTCAAAATGGACTTTTCTCTCCGAATCGATTGAAATTTTATACAAACCTTCTGTACGTCAGTGTGCATCGATATCCGGTCGCATAATTTTTTTAAAAAAATTATTAAGGGAGAAATTAAATATTTTCGGTCAAAACAGGCTGTTTTATGAAATGACTAATAGCTTATCAAACCATCACAAGTTATATATCAAAAGATCGGGAAAAACACGCAGATTCTTAATCTGTGCCGTTTATTACGAAATTCGTTACCGTTTTCGAGTAATAAGCAAAAGTTTGAAAACCTTACTTGCCTACTAGTGGCCTACTGTGGTAGTTGCGCGAACTAATAATTATTTGCGAATATTATTAAAACTTATTCTAGAGCAATGAAACTATTACTATATATAAACTAAATTACTAGGAATTCAATACAATAAGTACGGAATTTTTATATTGCTTATGTTTTAAGTAATTAAAGTTTAGATCCATCATATTATGACCATTTTAATATATTCAAAAAACAAGGTTAATATATTTAAATTATATCTTTCTCATTAAAACACGAATTAAGTAAGTATAGCATTTATTGTTATTCAGATAAGATGTTCAGAAAGTCATGCAATGTTGTCTAGGACAGGTAAAACAGAAGACTCTCGATTGAGGAATGACGTCACTACTCGGAAGATCTACTGGAATAATCAATGAAAGTAATTTGTTTATAACAAATAGTGTAGGAAAGCAAATTATAATACCAAGAACAATATTTCTGTCCAGGATAAAAATAGGTCACGTCAGATTAAGTACAGCAGCATACCTAGATGTAGTGTTATACAACAATGATATGAGTTGAGAATCTGATCTGCACACACGGCATGCATCATTGCAATGGCTCACAGTTTTCTAAGCATGTCACACCCAAATCATATACAAAAGGAGAACAATATGTACAATATCAACAACTAAGATACTAAGCATATTTATTTTTATAATCGGTAAGAAATTCTGCAATATATTTTTATAAAAATAAGTACTTTTTATTATTTAAAAGTTTTAGCGACACCTATACAAAGTCAACAGTTTAATCTATAGATCTTCGTAGAAAAATAAATTTAACTCTACTAGAAAATTTATGGCTTCAGCAAACAACACATTGCGGCGTTACAAGTCAAAAGAAGATACCTAATTAATTAGATTAAGAAACTAAAAAGTGGAAAATTATAGGTAAGTATGTAGTATTAAAAAATCTAATGTGGCCAACACATGACCTCTCGCCGCTACTCTCCTCCCTCTTATTATCTTATTTCTATGTTCTTAATATAAATGTAGTATACAGTACGCGATTTGAGAGATGGCCGGGCTAAAGAATTTCAAATTTATATACAATATTAATCGAGCGGACATAGATTATCATTAAAAATGTTGGCAGAAACTGCTTCGTTACCTTGAAATAGTGTATATAGAAGCCGTCCAGCTCGGTTTTCCTCTTGGCTCAGTTGCTTTCGGGAGAGTAATAAATTGACGAATTGTGACTCAGCTCTGTGTAGAACATAGGCACACTTTCTCTCTCTTACCGCTGCATGAACAGTACCTACACAGTAAAAATATTTCTGTAAAATTACTATAATTGTTATTGGAATCCAACTTGCCTACTATCGGAGTAATAAGTATAGTCACTCGGATGTAAAGTTGAATAACTTTCTTAAAAATAATCAAAAAAAATTAAATAAAACTTTATACTAAAGTATGCACATTTCTACGTTATTGTATAGAATTTCAAATTTTTAAATGTTTATGTGTAGAAATAACAAAAATTTATAGCTAAAATGAGCTATGATTTTGACACATTTTAGAAACTGTTAACTTTAATGACGTCTACTGTCAATATACATCATGCAAAAAAATTCAAATTTTGGTATAGTATAGTTACAAGCTTAGTTAAGTTATTTGCTGCTGTAATTTTTTTAAATTATTTATATTTTGTTTATAATAATAAAATAAGTGAACATGTAATATCTTTGTTACTGGTAATCTTATAAGATTCAAATTTAGGTTAGCGATGCCTTATATAATTATAAGAAAGATTTGTTTATAATTTTTATTTAAAAATTATTACTTGAATTTTAATAAATTTTTTTCTGAAATTTATGAATCCTGAGCTATCACTTTTTCAGAAAACAATTATTGTAATTCATATAATAAGTTTAAAATAAAAATGATTAACAATTCTTTTTACTTCCTTGTACGGAGTAATAAGGAAGTATTGTAATCCCGAAAAATTTCGGTTTTCAGATTTTGCTGGAAATATCCGTTTTGACCTTTTCTGAATCCATTATGACTAGTTTCGTCGTGACGTCTGTACGTATGTACGGACGTATGTGTGTCGCATAACTCAAATACGGTTAGACGTAGAAAGCTGAAATTTTGTATTTAGGACTGTTATAGCATCTAGTTGTGCACCTCCTATTTTTGGTTTCAATCTATAAACCGGAAGTAGTACTTTTTAAAAATATTTTGATAAATAATTAATTTTAGACTATTTTTTTTTATTTTAAATGAAAGATTATGTGATTATTATCTACAATCGGTATTTTATAAATTTGTCTGTATCTTCTATCATTTAAGAATAATTAAAGTATATACTTATAATTTAGTATTTCGGTATCTTGTACTCCATGATCGTTTAACATTTGTTACTACGTAAAATTTAAATGTTTATGACATGACAGTGACAATAGTAAAATATGCTTTCTATCTTCTTCTGCAGTTTAAATAAAATGACTAAAATATATTTGTGACTACCTATACTAGTATAATAAGTTAAAAGAATTTTTTATATTATTCTACATTTTAGTTATCACACACAGTGTCAGAAGTCTGACAGAATCAATTAATAACACACATATACATCATAATAATAAAATTGATGAAATGATAATGGCAGATGATGGCTCTAAGAATGATCAAATAGACCTACTTAGGCCTCTTTCACACGATGCGACTTTTCGCCGTGCGCCGTGTACGGCACGACGTCGTGAATTCCAGAGATGCGCCGGAAAGTACACGGCTTTTCGCCCAGAAATGCTACGACCAAACTACGGCGCTCTTTAAGGAGGTTCGATACCGTTTTTGAAAATATTACCATTCATCTGAAAATTTTACAAGTTGAAGATGGATGTATTTATCGTTCACTGTTAAAATTTCAGATCAATCGTCCACACCGTTTTTTAAAAATAAATTTTTAAAAATTTCTGTTTTACATAGGAGTAAATGAGAATACATTTTTAAAAGGCTGTATAATTTATAAAAATAATACCACCAGCAAGAGATTTACAGTAATTATAAATCAGACATTAATAAATCATGAAACTAAAATTCAGTGGATTCTTCCACACCGTTATTGAGTTATTCAAATAAATAAAATTTAAAACGTGACACATAACTAAAAGAGCGATAACTACGGCAACGTCGCAAATCATAGATTGGCGCGAAATTTAAAATACTGTTGGAAAGTAAGAGTGCGTTTATGTTGAAGCATATTATTTTATAAAGCTTGTAACAAATGATATTATATTTATATTTTCACAACAAATAAAATACACATACACAAGTCATTTTTAGGAAATTGGACACACTTTCGCAATGCGCATACAAACACCGTTACGAAACTATCGAAAATAAGTAGGAAGAACTATTTGAGTAAGAATTATTCGTGTTCATCTACTAAAAACTCTACAAGGGACATGACGGGTCCATGATCACTAAATTTGTTTGCAATTATTTCGTAACTAATTCCAAATGTCGCTAATCTTTTAATCATTCCAGAAGATCTGACTCTTTTTAAAGTCTGTACAGTAGAAATAATAATATCTGTATCTTTTGTGTACGTTTGTCATATACTTGATCAAAGCTTTCTCCATTACTAATTATTTCTGAAACAGAAAGATGAATTTCTACCAATTGTCAGGAAATGTTTTTAAATAATTTTAAAGTGTCTTGGAAATAATGAATGACTGGACGAAAACTATCAATTAAGTTCTCATTTCTTATAGCTTGCATTAATCTTGGAGCGTCAAAAGAACAATTATTATGAGCTATTGCATTTACTACCTGACAACACTTGACAGTTAGGTTAGAATCACTGCAGCCAACAGTCAACGTAAAGCAGCTAAAATACTAGCGCTGTTGCCGTGTTTTCGATTGATTTTTAAAATTATGAATTTTAAAATATAAAATCTTTAGGACTTAAAAATACAATTTAATTGAAAGATAATAATAAAATATTTATAAACAAATATATTTCGCTATAAGATTTTTTATATTTTCGGTGTTTTTTACAACAAAATTTAGTGGGTAGAAGTTGTCACTCTGCAGAAATACAATAGATTTTTGTTTAGATTCCCTAGATAGATAATCGGTATCGAAACTCCTTAATCCGTATAGTTTTAATGATCTAGTGATTTCAATTTGTAACATTTGCTTCATATTCAGCAACATAAAAAGCGACGCCAACGTAAGAGGGTTCATCCACTAAATCTAGAAAGACCTATAGTTGGCGCTTTTGAAACGTTATTTGCTAATTTACGAAATGATGAAAGTAAATTTTTAAATTATTTTAGAATGTCAAAAATGATATTTGATAAGCTCCAAAATCACATCAACCTCAATCTCCATTTTAAGAAAATATGCATTCACATCGAAAGCAAAGACGTTTAAGAGAGGGGATATGGGGATATCGTCGAGGAAGTGGGGCCGTGGAAAGTAACAGAGAAATAGCAGAACAATTAGATCTGCAACTATTGCCCATGTGTTTTAAAGTTTCGAATTTTAAAGCGCTCGAATTTCATTGAAAAATTTTCATTTATTTGCACAATATCGTCAGTTTTATTGCATACAGAGATGATATTAAATTCAAAGTAAATTTGAAACACTAGTGAACACCATCAAGAACAAAACCGATCCCTATCCTCACCCGCGTACAAGAACGCCAACACAACGCTGTTCTTCTTCATCTTCGTCCAAACATTCAAATTTTTAGAAAGAAGAAGAGATTTATAACAAACGGTGCAGAACATCTATTGTTGTCTCATTTTCCTGCCCCGGCCTCTCTGATCGCAATGCTACCACACTTAAACGTCCTTGATCGAAAGCAACAAGATTAACAGATTTGATAGGTGCTAGACCCGGCATCCGGCAAAATGTCGCGTCGTGTGAAAGGCGTCATATACCGCAATGGTCTTCACGGCGCCGTTTCCGAGGTTGATATACGCCGTGGAGTATACGGCGGCCGTGTCCGACGTAAAGTCGTGGTCGACTCGTGTGAAGGGCACCATATACATTAATGATCATCAACAAATACGACGTCGCATCGTGTGAAAGAGACCTTATTGGGAACGATTATTATTATGGATTTATGTCAATGGAAAAGATATTAGTTCAGGAAGGTCTTTACTCAGTTAATTCCGATTTTGGATGGGTTTGGTCCGGAATAATAAAAATCTGACGTGGCCATCACACAACCTTCCGCCTTATCTAGACTTCAAACAGAAATGTATAGGTACGTACAATCCGATGCCCATTTAAAATATACAAATAAAAATCTAAAATATTCAAACACAGAAATTTGCATCACCTGAATCAAAAGATTAATTCACACGAAAACTCTTCTGTGTTGAAGCCATCCTTCGTTCAATTACCACATTTAATATCTGACTTATGACTTATATAGCGCTAGTATGCCAACTTGTCACCCGTCTCACCTGTCAATATTTTTTACGCAGAAACAAAAATCAACCGAACATGGATCACAAGATTTCAACGTTTTATCTGATAAATTTATTTTTTAAATTTTACTGCAGTTCTTTAATGCTACCAGATAAGGACAATTTTTTTATAACGTAAGTTGCAAATAACTTTGCCTCTTATTCTTATTACAAATAAATACTATATTTGTCCTAGTAGTGGGGCAAAGAATGGAATGGAAAAGTAAAATCGAGAGTATTCTAGAAATTCGGTAAAAACGTAGACGAGCCGCTTAATATTTAATGAAAAAAATGTTTTGTTTAAAAGTCGTAGATGATACGCCATATTTGCTCGCGCATAATGGCTATAATACAGTCGCCTTCCGCTCTTGCGTGAACTTTGATCCTCTTGAATTATAACTTCATTATGTGTTGGTTTTACTTTGATGTTATTTTATTGTGTATAATTATATTAACTTTTGATGCATGTCAAAACAATTAAAAATACCATTGGTATAATTACAATTTCTGTCATTAATTTAAAAACAAATTTTGCCAATTTTACCTTCAGACTAATTTATAATGACAGCCAAACCGAAAATCAATATATGGTGTTGTAACGCTTTTGTTTGTTGTCTATATTTATATATTCATTGAAAAAAATCTGACGTGGACACCACATGACTTCCTTGTACGCCTATTAAACTGTTCATACTTTTCTTAATAACTAAAATGTAGAATAATATAAAAAATCTGACGTGGCCACCACAAGACCTCTCGCCATACCTACTTTATTCTTTTTACTTATTATACAAATATATTAATATATAAGTACTACTACTACTGCTACTACTGCAGAAGAAGATATAAAGGATATTTTACTATTGTCACTGTCATGTCAATCATTTAAATTTTACGTAGTAACAAACGTTAATCGATCATGGACTACAAGATACCGAAATACTAAATTATAAATATATACTTTAATTATTCTTAAATGATACCAGATACAAAAATATGGCGTCCGCTTATTTAGACAAATATAGTTTTGTCAAAGTGTAGTTTGATCAAAAATAATGAAGCCAAACTGTATTTTAGTCAAACTGTAATTTGTTCAACTGGAATTTTGTCAAACCGTAAATATGCCAACCCGTAAACTGTATTCTAGACAAACTGTAATTTCACATTCCGTAATTTGACCAAATCGCAACTTCGACTAATATTTTATTGTCAAATCGTTTTCAGGTAAACCGTAATTTAGCCAAAACGCAACTATACCTAACTGGAATAATCCAAAACGGAATTTATTCAAAACGTATTTTTGTCAAATCGCAGTTATGCATAACCGTAATCTTGCCAAACGAATTTTACTCAAATCGTAATCTTACCAACTGTATTTAAGACATACAAGTTGGCAGAAGTTTGAAATAAAAAAATGTAATAATCTATTTGATAAATATGTTACCTACCTACCTAAGATTTCTCTGATTGGATAGAAAAATCTAAACTTTTGTTGTCCTCAATTGAATCTAAGCCCTAAAAAAAAATTATAGACACAATTATTAAATACAGCAATGAAAAATGAAAATGATAAAAATTATTTGCTGAGAATTTAAAAATAAATTAAATTTAAAAAATTTATAATTTTTTTTACTAATAGTAAAATATTGTGTTATTAATAATACTTGAAGTATATTATTGCAATTATTTATATTTGCTGAGAAAATATTATTTATTTCTGAATTATATACGATGACGTGAAAATATTTGAATTCGAAACCTGTTTTATTTTTTTTCTCGAGAACTAAGCATCGTAGAGAAAAACCTCCAACATGAAAAGTTCTTATATTTTTCTTCTCTATCGACTTGAAAATCTCGCAAAAAATTGCCTTTTTTTCGAGACAAATATACCGGAATGAAGATAACTCGAGACCTAAGCGCCGTAGAAAAAAACTTCAAATTACAAAGTTGTTCAGTTTTCGATTCTCTATCGATTGGTGTATAGATTTTTTCGAAAAAACCCTAAACTTCCGAGATAGCCATAAAAATAGATTTCGCTGAAATTTGCTATATAGATAGATCTCGTTGAGTAGATTCCGAAAATGGGGTTGTTTTTTCAAAAAATTTGTTTTTTACCCTAGATAATTGACTTTAAAGGGTCGAAAAAACCGACCCCCATATCTCGAAATCTAGATGCTTTAGAGCAAAATGTCAAATGAAAAAGTTGTTCCTCTTGTAATTTTAGGAAACTTTTGCATTTAACTTTTTTCTCTAGGAGCCATAGATCTCGAGTTATAAGGGGAAACAGATTTCCAAAAGCATGGACTAGCCTTGACAAAATTTTGGGTCAAAATGGACTTTTCTCTCCGAATCGATTGAAATTTTATACAAACCTTCTGTACGTCAGTGTGCATCGATATCCGGTCGCATAATTTTTTTAAAAAAATTATTAAGGGAGAAATTAAATATTTTCGGTCAAAACAGGCTGTTTTATGAAATGACTAATAGCTTATCAAACCATCACAAGTTATATATCAAAAGATCGGGAAAAACACGCAGATTCTTAATCTGTGCCGTTTATTACGAAATTCGTTACCGTTTTCGAGTAATAAGCAAAAGTTTGAAAACCTTACTTGCCTACTAGTGGCCTACTGTGGTAGTTGCGCGAACTAATAATTATTTGCGAATATTATTAAAACTTATTCTAGAGCAATGAAACTATTACTATATATAAACTAAATTACTAGGAATTCAATACAATAAGTACGGAATTTTTATATTGCTTATGTTTTAAGTAATTAAAGTTTAGATCCATCATATTATGACCATTTTAATATATTCAAAAAACAAGGTTAATATATTTAAATTATATCTTTCTCATTAAAACACGAATTAAGTAAGTATAGCATTTATTGTTATTCAGATAAGATGTTCAGAAAGTCATGCAATGTTGTCTAGGACAGGTAAAACAGAAGACTCTCGATTGAGGAATGACGTCACTACTCGGAAGATCTACTGGAATAATCAATGAAAGTAATTTGTTTATAACAAATAGTGTAGGAAAGCAAATTATAATACCAAGAACAATATTTCTGTCCAGGATAAAAATAGGTCACGTCAGATTAAGTACAGCAGCATACCTAGATGTAGTGTTATACAACAATGATATGAGTTGAGAATCTGATCTGCACACACGGCATGCATCATTGCAATGGCTCACAGTTTTCTAAGCATGTCACACCCAAATCATATACAAAAGGAGAACAATATGTACAATATCAACAACTAAGATACTAAGCATATTTATTTTTATAATCGGTAAGAAATTCTGCAATATATTTTTATAAAAATAAGTACTTTTTATTATTTAAAAGTTTTAGCGACACCTATACAAAGTCAACAGTTTAATCTATAGATCTTCGTAGAAAAATAAATTTAACTCTACTAGAAAATTTATGGCTTCAGCAAACAACACATTGCGGCGTTACAAGTCAAAAGAAGATACCTAATTAATTAGATTAAGAAACTAAAAAGTGGAAAATTATAGGTAAGTATGTAGTATTAAAAAATCTAATGTGGCCAACACATGACCTCTCGCCGCTACTCTCCTCCCTCTTATTATCTTATTTCTATGTTCTTAATATAAATGTAGTATACAGTACGCGATTTGAGAGATGGCCGGGCTAAAGAATTTCAAATTTATATACAATATTAATCGAGCGGACATAGATTATCATTAAAAATGTTGGCAGAAACTGCTTCGTTACCTTGAAATAGTGTATATAGAAGCCGTCCAGCTCGGTTTTCCTCTTGGCTCAGTTGCTTTCGGGAGAGTAATAAATTGACGAATTGTGACTCAGCTCTGTGTAGAACATAGGCACACTTTCTCTCTCTTACCGCTGCATGAACAGTACCTACACAGTAAAAATATTTCTGTAAAATTACTATAATTGTTATTGGAATCCAACTTGCCTACTATCGGAGTAATAAGTATAGTCACTCGGATGTAAAGTTGAATAACTTTCTTAAAAATAATCAAAAAAAATTAAATAAAACTTTATACTAAAGTATGCACATTTCTACGTTATTGTATAGAATTTCAAATTTTTAAATGTTTATGTGTAGAAATAACAAAAATTTATAGCTAAAATGAGCTATGATTTTGACACATTTTAGAAACTGTTAACTTTAATGACGTCTACTGTCAATATACATCATGCAAAAAAATTCAAATTTTGGTATAGTATAGTTACAAGCTTAGTTAAGTTATTTGCTGCTGTAATTTTTTTAAATTATTTATATTTTGTTTATAATAATAAAATAAGTGAACATGTAATATCTTTGTTACTGGTAATCTTATAAGATTCAAATTTAGGTTAGCGATGCCTTATATAATTATAAGAAAGATTTGTTTATAATTTTTATTTAAAAATTATTACTTGAATTTTAATAAATTTTTTTCTGAAATTTATGAATCCTGAGCTATCACTTTTTCAGAAAACAATTATTGTAATTCATATAATAAGTTTAAAATAAAAATCTGACGTGGACACCACATGACTTCCTTGTACGCCTTGTCTGTTCATACTTTTCTTAATAACTAAAATGTAAAATAATATTAAAAATTCTTTTAACTTATTATACTAATACTCACAAATATATTTTAGTCATTTGATTTAAACTGCAGAAGAAGATATAAAGCATATTTTACTATTGTCACTGTCATGTCATAATCATTTAAATTTTACGTAGTAACAAATGTTAATCGATCATGGACTACAAGATACCGAAATACTATAAATTATAAATATATACTTTAATTATTTTTAAATGATAGCAGATACAAAAATATTTATAAAATACCGATTGTAGGTAATAATCACATAATCTTTCATTTAAAATAAAAAAAATTGTCTAAAATTAAATATTTATCGAAATATTTTTAAAAAGTACTACTTCCGGTTTGTAGACTGAAACCAAAAATAGGAGGTGCACAACTAGATGCTATAACAGTCCTAAATACAAAATTTCAACTTTCTACGTCTAACCGTATTTGAGTTATGCGACACACATACGTCCGTACGTACGTACGTACGTACGTACAGACGTCACGTCGAAACTAGTCATAATGGATTCAGAAAAGGTCAAAACGGATATTTCCGTCAAAATCTGAGAACCGAAATTTTTCGCGATTACAATACTTCCTTACTTCGTACAAGGAAGTAAAAATGATTAACAATTCTTTTTACTTCCTTGTACGGAGTAATAAGGAAGTATTGTAATCCCGAAAAATTTCGGTTTTCAGATTTTGCTGGAAATATCCGTTTTGACCTTTTCTGAATCCATTATGACTAGTTTCGTCGTGACGTCTGTACGTATGTACGGACGTATGTGTGTCGCATAACTCAAATACGGTTAGACGTAGAAAGCTGAAATTTTGTATTTAGGACTGTTATAGCATCTAGTTGTGCACCTCCTATTTTTGGTTTCAATCTATAAACCGGAAGTAGTACTTTTTAAAAATATTTTGATAAATAATTAATTTTAGACTATTTTTTTTATTTTAAATGAAAGATTATGTGATTATTATCTACAATCGGTATTTTATAAATTTGTCTGTATCTTCTATCATTTAAGAATAATTAAAGTATATACTTATAATTTAGTATTTCGGTATCTTGTACTCCATGATCGTTTAACATTTGTTACTACGTAAAATTTAAATGTTTATGACATGACAGTGACAATAGTAAAATATGCTTTCTATCTTCTTCTGCAGTTTAAATAAAATGACTAAAATATATTTGTGACTACCTATACTAGTATAATAAGTTAAAAGAATTTTTTATATTATTCTACATTTTAGTTATCACACACAGTGTCAGAAGTCTGACAGAATCAATTAATAACACACATATACATCATAATAATAAAATTGATGAAATGATAATGGCAGATGATGGCTCTAAGAATGATCAAATAGACCTACTTAGGCCTCTTTCACACGATGCGACTTTTCGCCGTGCGCCGTGTACGGCACGACGTCGTGAATTCCAGAGATGCGCCGGAAAGTACACGGCTTTTCGCCCAGAAATGCTACGACCAAACTACGGCGCTCTTTAAGGAGGTTCGATACCGTTTTTGAAAATATTACCATTCATCTGAAAATTTTACAAGTTGAAGATGGATGTATTTATCGTTCACTGTTAAAATTTCAGATCAATCGTCCACACCGTTTTTTAAAAATAAATTTTTAAAAATTTCTGTTTTACATAGGAGTAAATGAGAATACATTTTTAAAAGGCTGTATAATTTATAAAAATAATACCACCAGAAAGAGATTTACAGTAATTATAAATCAGACATTAATAAATCATGAAACTAAAATTCAGTGGATTCTTCCACACCGTTATTGAGTTATTCAAATAAATAAAATTTAAAACGTGACACATAACTAAAAGAGCGATAACTACGGCAACGTCGCAAATCATAGATTGGCGCGAAATTTAAAATACTGTTGGAAAGTAAGAGTGCGTTTATGTTGAAGCATATTATTTTATAAAGCTTGTAACAAATGATATTATATTTATATTTTCACAACAAATAAAATACACATACACAAGTCATTTTTAGGAAATTGGACACACTTTCGCAATGCGC
Organism: Agonum fuliginosum; assembly: GCA_947534325.1. NCBI lineage: Eukaryota > Metazoa > Arthropoda > Insecta > Coleoptera > Carabidae > Agonum > Agonum fuliginosum. The sequence continues at coordinate 45,064,326 of OX384030.1, read as the reverse complement.
ATACAAACACCGTTACGAAACTATCGAAAATAAGTAGGAAGAACTATTTGAGTAAGAATTATTCGTGTTCATCTACTAAAAACTCTACAAGGGACATGACGGGTCCATGATCACTAAATTTGTTTGCAATTATTTCGTAACTAATTCCAAATGTCGCTAATCTTTTAATCATTCCAGAAGATCTGACTCTTTTTAAAGTCTGTACAGTAGAAATAATAATATCTGTATCTTTTGTGTACGTTTGTCATATACTTGATCAAAGCTTTCTCCATTACTAATTATTTCTGAAACAGAAAGATGAATTTCTACCAATTGTCAGGAAATGTTTTTAAATAATTTTAAAGTGTCTTGGAAATAATGAATGACTGGACGAAAACTATCAATTAAGTTCTCATTTCTTATAGCTTGCATTAATCTTGGAGCGTCAAAAGAACAATTATTATGAGCTATTGCATTTACTACCTGACAACACTTGACAGTTAGGTTAGAATCACTGCAGCCAACAGTCAACGTAAAGCAGCTAAAATACTAGCGCTGTTGTCGTGTTTTCGATTGATTTTTAAAATTATGAATTTTAAAATATAAAATCTTTAGGACTTAAAAATACAATTTAATTGAAAGATAATAATAAAATATTTATAAACAAATATATTTCGCTATAAGATTTTTTATATTTTCGGTGTTTTTTACAACAAAATTTAGTGGGTAGAAGTTGTCACTCTGCAGAAATACAATAGATTTTTGTTTAGATTCCCTAGATAGATAATCGGTATCGAAACTCCTTAATCCGTATAGTTTTAATGATCTAGTGATTTCAATTTGTAACATTTGCTTCATATTCAGCAACATAAAAAGCGACGCCAACGTAAGAGGGTTCATCCACTAAATCTAGAAAGACCTATAGTTGGCGCTTTTGAAACGTTATTTGCTAATTTACGAAATGATGAAAGTAAATTTTTAAATTATTTTAGAATGTCAATAATGATATTTGATAAGCTCCAAAATCACATCAACCTCAATCTCCATTTTAAGAAAATATGCATTCACATCGAAAGCAAAGACGTTTAAGAGAGGGGATATGGGGATATCGTCGAGGAAGTGGGGCCGTGGAAAGTAACAGAGAAATAGCAGAACAATTAGATCTGCAACTATTGCCCATGTGTTTTAAAGTTTCGAATTTTAAAGCGCTCGAATTTCATTGAAAAATTTTCATTTATTTGCACAATATCGTCAGTTTTATTGCATACAGAGATGATATTAAATTCAAAGTAAATTTGAAACACTAGTGAACACCATCAAGAACAAAACCGATCCCTATCCTCACCCGCGTACAAGAACGCCAACACAACGCTGTTCTTCTTCATCTTCGTCCAAACATTCAAATTTTTAGAAAGAAGAAGAGATTTATAACAAACGGTGCAGAACATCTATTGTTGTCTCATTTTCCTGCCCCGGCCTCTCTGATCGCAATGCTACCACCCTTAAACGTCCTTGATCGAAAGCAACAAGATTAACAGATTTGATAGGTGCTAGACCCGGCATCCGGCAAAATGTCGCGTCGTGTGAAAGGCGTCATATACCGCAATGGTCTTCAACAAGCCGTGTACGACACGGCGCCGTTTCCGAGGTTGATATACGCCGTGGAGTATACGGCGGCCGTGTCCGACGTAAAGTCGTGGTCGACTCGTGTGAAGGGCACCATATACATTAATGATCATCAACAAATACGACGTCGCATCGTGTGAAAGAGACCTTATTGGGAACGATTATTATTATGGATTTATGTCAATGGAAAAGATATTAGTTCAGGAAGGTCTTTACTCAGTTAATTCCGATTTTGGATGGGTTTGGTCCGGAATAATAAAAATCTGACGTGGCCATCACACAACCTTCCGCCTTATCTAGACTTCAAACAGAAATGTATAGGTACGTACAATCCGATGCCCATTTAAAATATACAAATAAAAATCTAAAATATTCAAACACAGAAATTTGCATCACCTGAATCAAAAGATTCATTCACACGAAAACTCTTCTGTGTTGAAGCCATCCTTCGTTCAATTACCACATTTAATATCTGACTTATGACTTATATAGCGCTAGTATGCCAACTTGTCACCCGTCTCACCTGTCAATATTTTTTACGCAGAAACAAAAATCAACCGAACATGGATCACAAGATTTCAACGTTTTATCTGATAAATTTATTTTTTAAATTTTACTGCAGTTCTTTAATGCTACCAGATAAGGACAATTTTTTTATAACGTAAGTTGCAAATAACTTTGCCTCTTATTCTTATTACAAATAAATACTATATTTGTCCTAGTAGTGGGGAAAAGAATGGAATGGAAAAGTAAAATCGAGAGTATTCTAGAAATTCGGTAAAAACGTAGACGAGCCGCTTAATATTTAATGAAAAAAATGTTTTGTTTAAAAGTCGTAGATGATACGCCATATTTGCTCGCGCATAATGGCTATAATACAGTCGCCTTCCGCTCTTGCGTGAACTTTGATCCTCTTGAATTATAACTTCATTATGTGTTGGTTTTACTTTGATGTTATTTTATTGTGTATAATTATATTAACTTTTGATGCATGTCAAAACAATTAAAAATACCATTGGTATAATTACAATTTCTGTCATTAATTTAAAAACAAATTTTGCCAATTTTACCTTCAGACTAATTTATAATGACAGCCAAACCGAAAATCAATATATGGTGTTGTAACGCTTTTGTTTGTTGTCTATATTTATATATTCATTGAAAAAAATCTGACGTGGACACCACATGACTTCCTTGTACGCCTATTAAACTGTTCATACTTTTCTTAATAACTAAAATGTAGAATAATATAAAAAATCTGACGTGGCCACCACAAGACCTCTCGCCATACCTACTTTATTCTTTTTACTTATTATACAAATATATTAATATATAAGTACTACTACTACTGCTACTACTGCAGAAGAAGATATAAAGGATATTTTACTATTGTCACTGTCATGTCAATCATTTAAATTTTACGTAGTAACAAACGTTAATCGATCATGGACTACAAGATACCGAAATACTAAATTATAAATATATACTTTAATTATTCTTAAATGATACCAGATACAAAAATATGGCGTCCGCTTATTTAGACAAATATAGTTTTGTCAAAGTGTAGTTTGATCAAAAATAATGAAGCCAAACTGTATTTTAGTCAAACTGTAATTTGTTCAACTGGAATTTTGTCAAACCGTAAATATGCCAACCCGTAAACTGTATTCTAGACAAACTGTAATTTCACATTCCGTAATTTGACCAAATCGCAACTTCGACTAATATTTTATTGTCAAATCGTTTTCAGGTAAACCGTAATTTAGCCAAAACGCAACTATACCTAACTGGAATAATCCAAAACGGAATTTATTCAAAACGTATTTTTGTCAAATCGCAGTTATGCATAACCGTAATCTTGCCAAACGAATTTTACTCAAATCGTAATCTTACCAACTGTATTTAAGACATACAAGTTGGCAGAAGTTTGAAATAAAAAAATGTAATAATCTATTTGATAAATATGTTACCTACCTACCTAAGATTTCTCTGATTGGATAGAAAAATCTAAACTTTTGTTGTCCTCAATTGAATCTAAGCCCTAAAAAAAAATTATAGACACAATTATTAAATACAGCAATGAAAAATGAAAATGATAAAAATTATTTGCTGAGAATTTAAAAATAAATTAAATTTAAAAAATTTATAATTTTTTTTACTAATAGTAAAATATTGTGTTATTAATAATACTTGAAGTATATTATTGCAATTATTTATATTTGCTGAGAAAATATTATTTATTTCTGAATTATATACGATGACGTGAAAATATTTGAATTCGAAACCTGTTTTATTTTTTTTCTCGAGAACTAAGCATCGTAGAGAAAAACCTCCAACATGAAAAGTTCTTATATTTTTCTTCTCTATCGACTTGAAAATCTCGCAAAAAATTGCCTTTTTTTCGAGACAAATATACCGGAATGAAGATAACTCGAGACCTAAGCGCCGTAGAAAAAAACTTCAAATTACAAAGTTGTTCAGTTTTCGATTCTCTATCGATTGGTGTATAGATTTTTTCGAAAAAACCCTAAACTTCCGAGATAGCCATAAAAATAGATTTCGCTGAAATTTGCTATATAGATAGATCTCGTTGAGTAGATTCCGAAAATGGGGTTGTTTTTTCAAAAAATTTGTTTTTTACCCTAGATAATTGACTTTAAAGGGTCGAAAAAACCGACCCCCATATCTCGAAATCTAGATGCTTTAGAGCAAAATGTCAAATGAAAAAGTTGTTCCTCTTGTAATTTTAGGAAACTTTTGCATTTAACTTTTTTCTCTAGGAGCCATAGATCTCGAGTTATAAGGGGAAACAGATTTCCAAAAGCATGGACTAGCCTTGACAAAATTTTGGGTCAAAATGGACTTTTCTCTCCGAATCGATTGAAATTTTATACAAACCTTCTGTACGTCAGTGTGCATCGATATCCGGTCGCATAATTTTTTTAAAAAAATTATTAAGGGAGAAATTAAATATTTTCGGTCAAAACAGGCTGTTTTATGAAATGACTAATAGCTTATCAAACCATCACAAGTTATATATCAAAAGATCGGGAAAAACACGCAGATTCTTAATCTGTGCCGTTTATTACGAAATTCGTTACCGTTTTCGAGTAATAAGCAAAAGTTTGAAAACCTTACTTGCCTACTAGTGGCCTACTGTGGTAGTTGCGCGAACTAATAATTATTTGCGAATATTATTAAAACTTATTCTAGAGCAATGAAACTATTACTATATATAAACTAAATTACTAGGAATTCAATACAATAAGTACGGAATTTTTATATTGCTTATGTTTTAAGTAATTAAAGTTTAGATCCATCATATTATGACCATTTTAATATATTCAAAAAACAAGGTTAATATATTTAAATTATATCTTTCTCATTAAAACACGAATTAAGTAAGTATAGCATTTATTGTTATTCAGATAAGATGTTCAGAAAGTCATGCAATGTTGTCTAGGACAGGTAAAACAGAAGACTCTCGATTGAGGAATGACGTCACTACTCGGAAGATCTACTGGAATAATCAATGAAAGTAATTTGTTTATAACAAATAGTGTAGGAAAGCAAATTATAATACCAAGAACAATATTTCTGTCCAGGATAAAAATAGGTCACGTCAGATTAAGTACAGCAGCATACCTAGATGTAGTGTTATACAACAATGATATGAGTTGAGAATCTGATCTGCACACACGGCATGCATCATTGCAATGGCTCACAGTTTTCTAAGCATGTCACACCCAAATCATATACAAAAGGAGAACAATATGTACAATATCAACAACTAAGATACTAAGCATATTTATTTTTATAATCGGTAAGAAATTCTGCAATATATTTTTATAAAAATAAGTACTTTTTATTATTTAAAAGTTTTAGCGACACCTATACAAAGTCAACAGTTTAATCTATAGATCTTCGTAGAAAAATAAATTTAACTCTACTAGAAAATTTATGGCTTCAGCAAACAACACATTGCGGCGTTACAAGTCAAAAGAAGATACCTAATTAATTAGATTAAGAAACTAAAAAGTGGAAAATTATAGGTAAGTATGTAGTATTAAAAAATCTAATGTGGCCAACACATGACCTCTCGCCGCTACTCTCCTCCCTCTTATTATCTTATTTCTATGTTCTTAATATAAATGTAGTATACAGTACGCGATTTGAGAGATGGCCGGGCTAAAGAATTTCAAATTTATATACAATATTAATCGAGCGGACATAGATTATCATTAAAAATGTTGGCAGAAACTGCTTCGTTACCTTGAAATAGTGTATATAGAAGCCGTCCAGCTCGGTTTTCCTCTTGGCTCAGTTGCTTTCGGGAGAGTAATAAATTGACGAATTGTGACTCAGCTCTGTGTAGAACATAGGCACACTTTCTCTCTCTTACCGCTGCATGAACAGTACCTACACAGTAAAAATATTTCTGTAAAATTACTATAATTGTTATTGGAATCCAACTTGCCTACTATCGGAGTAATAAGTATAGTCACTCGGATGTAAAGTTGAATAACTTTCTTAAAAATAATCAAAAAAAATTAAATAAAACTTTATACTAAAGTATGCACATTTCTACGTTATTGTATAGAATTTCAAATTTTTAAATGTTTATGTGTAGAAATAACAAAAATTTATAGCTAAAATGAGCTATGATTTTGACACATTTTAGAAACTGTTAACTTTAATGACGTCTACTGTCAATATACATCATGCAAAAAAATTCAAATTTTGGTATAGTATAGTTACAAGCTTAGTTAAGTTATTTGCTGCTGTAATTTTTTTAAATTATTTATATTTTGTTTATAATAATAAAATAAGTGAACATGTAATATCTTTGTTACTGGTAATCTTATAAGATTCAAATTTAGGTTAGCGATGCCTTATATAATTATAAGAAAGATTTGTTTATAATTTTTATTTAAAAATTATTACTTGAATTTTAATAAATTTTTTTCTGAAATTTATGAATCCTGAGCTATCACTTTTTCAGAAAACAATTATTGTAATTCATATAATAAGTTTAAAATAAAAATGATTAACAATTCTTTTTACTTCCTTGTACGGAGTAATAAGGAAGTATTGTAATCCCGAAAAATTTCGGTTTTCAGATTTTGCTGGAAATATCCGTTTTGACCTTTTCTGAATCCATTATGACTAGTTTCGTCGTGACGTCTGTACGTATGTACGGACGTATGTGTGTCGCATAACTCAAATACGGTTAGACGTAGAAAGCTGAAATTTTGTATTTAGGACTGTTATAGCATCTAGTTGTGCACCTCCTATTTTTGGTTTCAATCTATAAACCGGAAGTAGTACTTTTTAAAAATATTTTGATAAATAATTAATTTTAGACTATTTTTTTTTATTTTAAATGAAAGATTATGTGATTATTATCTACAATCGGTATTTTATAAATTTGTCTGTATCTTCTATCATTTAAGAATAATTAAAGTATATACTTATAATTTAGTATTTCGGTATCTTGTACTCCATGATCGTTTAACATTTGTTACTACGTAAAATTTAAATGTTTATGACATGACAGTGACAATAGTAAAATATGCTTTCTATCTTCTTCTGCAGTTTAAATAAAATGACTAAAATATATTTGTGACTACCTATACTAGTATAATAAGTTAAAAGAATTTTTTATATTATTCTACATTTTAGTTATCACACACAGTGTCAGAAGTCTGACAGAATCAATTAATAACACACATATACATCATAATAATAAAATTGATGAAATGATAATGGCAGATGATGGCTCTAAGAATGATCAAATAGACCTACTTAGGCCTCTTTCACACGATGCGACTTTTCGCCGTGCGCCGTGTACGGCACGACGTCGTGAATTCCAGAGATGCGCCGGAAAGTACACGGCTTTTCGCCCAGAAATGCTACGACCAAACTACGGCGCTCTTTAAGGAGGTTCGATACCGTTTTTGAAAATATTACCATTCATCTGAAAATTTTACAAGTTGAAGATGGATGTATTTATCGTTCACTGTTAAAATTTCAGATCAATCGTCCACACCGTTTTTTAAAAATAAATTTTTAAAAATTTCTGTTTTACATAGGAGTAAATGAGAATACATTTTTAAAAGGCTGTATAATTTATAAAAATAATACCACCAGCAAGAGATTTACAGTAATTATAAATCAGACATTAATAAATCATGAAACTAAAATTCAGTGGATTCTTCCACACCGTTATTGAGTTATTCAAATAAATAAAATTTAAAACGTGACACATAACTAAAAGAGCGATAACTACGGCAACGTCGCAAATCATAGATTGGCGCGAAATTTAAAATACTGTTGGAAAGTAAGAGTGCGTTTATGTTGAAGCATATTATTTTATAAAGCTTGTAACAAATGATATTATATTTATATTTTCACAACAAATAAAATACACATACACAAGTCATTTTTAGGAAATTGGACACACTTTCGCAATGCGCATACAAACACCGTTACGAAACTATCGAAAATAAGTAGGAAGAACTATTTGAGTAAGAATTATTCGTGTTCATCTACTAAAAACTCTACAAGGGACATGACGGGTCCATGATCACTAAATTTGTTTGCAATTATTTCGTAACTAATTCCAAATGTCGCTAATCTTTTAATCATTCCAGAAGATCTGACTCTTTTTAAAGTCTGTACAGTAGAAATAATAATATCTGTATCTTTTGTGTACGTTTGTCATATACTTGATCAAAGCTTTCTCCATTACTAATTATTTCTGAAACAGAAAGATGAATTTCTACCAATTGTCAGGAAATGTTTTTAAATAATTTTAAAGTGTCTTGGAAATAATGAATGACTGGACGAAAACTATCAATTAAGTTCTCATTTCTTATAGCTTGCATTAATCTTGGAGCGTCAAAAGAACAATTATTATGAGCTATTGCATTTACTACCTGACAACACTTGACAGTTAGGTTAGAATCACTGCAGCCAACAGTCAACGTAAAGCAGCTAAAATACTAGCGCTGTTGCCGTGTTTTCGATTGATTTTTAAAATTATGAATTTTAAAATATAAAATCTTTAGGACTTAAAAATACAATTTAATTGAAAGATAATAATAAAATATTTATAAACAAATATATTTCGCTATAAGATTTTTTATATTTTCGGTGTTTTTTACAACAAAATTTAGTGGGTAGAAGTTGTCACTCTGCAGAAATACAATAGATTTTTGTTTAGATTCCCTAGATAGATAATCGGTATCGAAACTCCTTAATCCGTATAGTTTTAATGATCTAGTGATTTCAATTTGTAACATTTGCTTCATATTCAGCAACATAAAAAGCGACGCCAACGTAAGAGGGTTCATCCACTAAATCTAGAAAGACCTATAGTTGGCGCTTTTGAAACGTTATTTGCTAATTTACGAAATGATGAAAGTAAATTTTTAAATTATTTTAGAATGTCAAAAATGATATTTGATAAGCTCCAAAATCACATCAACCTCAATCTCCATTTTAAGAAAATATGCATTCACATCGAAAGCAAAGACGTTTAAGAGAGGGGATATGGGGATATCGTCGAGGAAGTGGGGCCGTGGAAAGTAACAGAGAAATAGCAGAACAATTAGATCTGCAACTATTGCCCATGTGTTTTAAAGTTTCGAATTTTAAAGCGCTCGAATTTCATTGAAAAATTTTCATTTATTTGCACAATATCGTCAGTTTTATTGCATACAGAGATGATATTAAATTCAAAGTAAATTTGAAACACTAGTGAACACCATCAAGAACAAAACCGATCCCTATCCTCACCCGCGTACAAGAACGCCAACACAACGCTGTTCTTCTTCATCTTCGTCCAAACATTCAAATTTTTAGAAAGAAGAAGAGATTTATAACAAACGGTGCAGAACATCTATTGTTGTCTCATTTTCCTGCCCCGGCCTCTCTGATCGCAATGCTACCACACTTAAACGTCCTTGATCGAAAGCAACAAGATTAACAGATTTGATAGGTGCTAGACCCGGCATCCGGCAAAATGTCGCGTCGTGTGAAAGGCGTCATATACCGCAATGGTCTTCACGGCGCCGTTTCCGAGGTTGATATACGCCGTGGAGTATACGGCGGCCGTGTCCGACGTAAAGTCGTGGTCGACTCGTGTGAAGGGCACCATATACATTAATGATCATCAACAAATACGACGTCGCATCGTGTGAAAGAGACCTTATTGGGAACGATTATTATTATGGATTTATGTCAATGGAAAAGATATTAGTTCAGGAAGGTCTTTACTCAGTTAATTCCGATTTTGGATGGGTTTGGTCCGGAATAATAAAAATCTGACGTGGCCATCACACAACCTTCCGCCTTATCTAGACTTCAAACAGAAATGTATAGGTACGTACAATCCGATGCCCATTTAAAATATACAAATAAAAATCTAAAATATTCAAACACAGAAATTTGCATCACCTGAATCAAAAGATTAATTCACACGAAAACTCTTCTGTGTTGAAGCCATCCTTCGTTCAATTACCACATTTAATATCTGACTTATGACTTATATAGCGCTAGTATGCCAACTTGTCACCCGTCTCACCTGTCAATATTTTTTACGCAGAAACAAAAATCAACCGAACATGGATCACAAGATTTCAACGTTTTATCTGATAAATTTATTTTTTAAATTTTACTGCAGTTCTTTAATGCTACCAGATAAGGACAATTTTTTTATAACGTAAGTTGCAAATAACTTTGCCTCTTATTCTTATTACAAATAAATACTATATTTGTCCTAGTAGTGGGGAAAAGAATGGAATGGAAAAGTAAAATCGAGAGTATTCTAGAAATTCGGTAAAAACGTAGACGAGCCGCTTAATATTTAATGAAAAAAATGTTTTGTTTAAAAGTCGTAGATGATACGCCATATTTGCTCGCGCATAATGGCTATAATACAGTCGCCTTCCGCTCTTGCGTGAACTTTGATCCTCTTGAATTATAACTTCATTATGTGTTGGTTTTACTTTGATGTTATTTTATTGTGTATAATTATATTAACTTTTGATGCATGTCAAAACAATTAAAAATACCATTGGTATAATTACAATTTCTGTCATTAATTTAAAAACAAATTTTGCCAATTTTACCTTCAGACTAATTTATAATGACAGCCAAACCGAAAATCAATATATGGTGTTGTAACGCTTTTGTTTGTTGTCTATATTTATATATTCATTGAAAAAAATCTGACGTGGACACCACATGACTTCCTTGTACGCCTATTAAACTGTTCATACTTTTCTTAATAACTAAAATGTAGAATAATATAAAAAATCTGACGTGGCCACCACAAGACCTCTCGCCATACCTACTTTATTCTTTTTACTTATTATACAAATATATTAATATATAAGTACTACTACTACTGCTACTACTGCAGAAGAAGATATAAAGGATATTTTACTATTGTCACTGTCATGTCAATCATTTAAATTTTACGTAGTAACAAACGTTAATCGATCATGGACTACAAGATACCGAAATACTAAATTATAAATATATACTTTAATTATTCTTAAATGATACCAGATACAAAAATATGGCGTCCGCTTATTTAGACAAATATAGTTTTGTCAAAGTGTAGTTTGATCAAAAATAATGAAGCCAAACTGTATTTTAGTCAAACTGTAATTTGTTCAACTGGAATTTTGTCAAACCGTAAATATGCCAACCCGTAAACTGTATTCTAGACAAACTGTAATTTCACATTCCGTAATTTGACCAAATCGCAACTTCGACTAATATTTTATTGTCAAATCGTTTTCAGGTAAACCGTAATTTAGCCAAAACGCAACTATACCTAACTGGAATAATCCAAAACGGAATTTATTCAAAACGTATTTTTGTCAAATCGCAGTTATGCATAACCGTAATCTTGCCAAACGAATTTTACTCAAATCGTAATCTTACCAACTGTATTTAAGACATACAAGTTGGCAGAAGTTTGAAATAAAAAAATGTAATAATCTATTTGATAAATATGTTACCTACCTACCTAAGATTTCTCTGATTGGATAGAAAAATCTAAACTTTTGTTGTCCTCAATTGAATCTAAGCCCTAAAAAAAAATTATAGACACAATTATTAAATACAGCAATGAAAAATGAAAATGATAAAAATTATTTGCTGAGAATTTAAAAATAAATTAAATTTAAAAAATTTATAATTTTTTTTACTAATAGTAAAATATTGTGTTATTAATAATACTTGAAGTATATTATTGCAATTATTTATATTTGCTGAGAAAATATTATTTATTTCTGAATTATATACGATGACGTGAAAATATTTGAATTCGAAACCTGTTTTATTTTTTTTCTCGAGAACTAAGCATCGTAGAGAAAAACCTCCAACATGAAAAGTTCTTATATTTTTCTTCTCTATCGACTTGAAAATCTCGCAAAAAATTGCCTTTTTTTCGAGACAAATATACCGGAATGAAGATAACTCGAGACCTAAGCGCCGTAGAAAAAAACTTCAAATTACAAAGTTGTTCAGTTTTCGATTCTCTATCGATTGGTGTATAGATTTTTTCGAAAAAACCCTAAACTTCCGAGATAGCCATAAAAATAGATTTCGCTGAAATTTGCTATATAGATAGATCTCGTTGAGTAGATTCCGAAAATGGGGTTGTTTTTTCAAAAAATTTGTTTTTTACCCTAGATAATTGACTTTAAAGGGTCGAAAAAACCGACCCCCATATCTCGAAATCTAGATGCTTTAGAGCAAAATGTCAAATGAAAAAGTTGTTCCTCTTGTAATTTTAGGAAACTTTTGCATTTAACTTTTTTCTCTAGGAGCCATAGATCTCGAGTTATAAGGGGAAACAGATTTCCAAAAGCATGGACTAGCCTTGACAAAATTTTGGGTCAAAATGGACTTTTCTCTCCGAATCGATTGAAATTTTATACAAACCTTCTGTACGTCAGTGTGCATCGATATCCGGTCGCATAATTTTTTTAAAAAAATTATTAAGGGAGAAATTAAATATTTTCGGTCAAAACAGGCTGTTTTATGAAATGACTAATAGCTTATCAAACCATCACAAGTTATATATCAAAAGATCGGGAAAAACACGCAGATTCTTAATCTGTGCCGTTTATTACGAAATTCGTTACCGTTTTCGAGTAATAAGCAAAAGTTTGAAAACCTTACTTGCCTACTAGTGGCCTACTGTGGTAGTTGCGCGAACTAATAATTATTTGCGAATATTATTAAAACTTATTCTAGAGCAATGAAACTATTACTATATATAAACTAAATTACTAGGAATTCAATACAATAAGTACGGAATTTTTATATTGCTTATGTTTTAAGTAATTAAAGTTTAGATCCATCATATTATGACCATTTTAATATATTCAAAAAACAAGGTTAATATATTTAAATTATATCTTTCTCATTAAAACACGAATTAAGTAAGTATAGCATTTATTGTTATTCAGATAAGATGTTCAGAAAGTCATGCAATGTTGTCTAGGACAGGTAAAACAGAAGACTCTCGATTGAGGAATGACGTCACTACTCGGAAGATCTACTGGAATAATCAATGAAAGTAATTTGTTTATAACAAATAGTGTAGGAAAGCAAATTATAATACCAAGAACAATATTTCTGTCCAGGATAAAAATAGGTCACGTCAGATTAAGTACAGCAGCATACCTAGATGTAGTGTTATACAACAATGATATGAGTTGAGAATCTGATCTGCACACACGGCATGCATCATTGCAATGGCTCACAGTTTTCTAAGCATGTCACACCCAAATCATATACAAAAGGAGAACAATATGTACAATATCAACAACTAAGATACTAAGCATATTTATTTTTATAATCGGTAAGAAATTCTGCAATATATTTTTATAAAAATAAGTACTTTTTATTATTTAAAAGTTTTAGCGACACCTATACAAAGTCAACAGTTTAATCTATAGATCTTCGTAGAAAAATAAATTTAACTCTACTAGAAAATTTATGGCTTCAGCAAACAACACATTGCGGCGTTACAAGTCAAAAGAAGATACCTAATTAATTAGATTAAGAAACTAAAAAGTGGAAAATTATAGGTAAGTATGTAGTATTAAAAAATCTAATGTGGCCAACACATGACCTCTCGCCGCTACTCTCCTCCCTCTTATTATCTTATTTCTATGTTCTTAATATAAATGTAGTATACAGTACGCGATTTGAGAGATGGCCGGGCTAAAGAATTTCAAATTTATATACAATATTAATCGAGCGGACATAGATTATCATTAAAAATGTTGGCAGAAACTGCTTCGTTACCTTGAAATAGTGTATATAGAAGCCGTCCAGCTCGGTTTTCCTCTTGGCTCAGTTGCTTTCGGGAGAGTAATAAATTGACGAATTGTGACTCAGCTCTGTGTAGAACATAGGCACACTTTCTCTCTCTTACCGCTGCATGAACAGTACCTACACAGTAAAAATATTTCTGTAAAATTACTATAATTGTTATTGGAATCCAACTTGCCTACTATCGGAGTAATAAGTATAGTCACTCGGATGTAAAGTTGAATAACTTTCTTAAAAATAATCAAAAAAAATTAAATAAAACTTTATACTAAAGTATGCACATTTCTACGTTATTGTATAGAATTTCAAATTTTTAAATGTTTATGTGTAGAAATAACAAAAATTTATAGCTAAAATGAGCTATGATTTTGACACATTTTAGAAACTGTTAACTTTAATGACGTCTACTGTCAATATACATCATGCAAAAAAATTCAAATTTTGGTATAGTATAGTTACAAGCTTAGTTAAGTTATTTGCTGCTGTAATTTTTTTAAATTATTTATATTTTGTTTATAATAATAAAATAAGTGAACATGTAATATCTTTGTTACTGGTAATCTTATAAGATTCAAATTTAGGTTAGCGATGCCTTATATAATTATAAGAAAGATTTGTTTATAATTTTTATTTAAAAATTATTACTTGAATTTTAATAAATTTTTTTCTGAAATTTATGAATCCTGAGCTATCACTTTTTCAGAAAACAATTATTGTAATTCATATAATAAGTTTAAAATAAAAATCTGACGTGGACACCACATGACTTCCTTGTACGCCTTGTCTGTTCATACTTTTCTTAATAACTAAAATGTAAAATAATATTAAAAATTCTTTTAACTTATTATACTAATACTCACAAATATATTTTAGTCATTTGATTTAAACTGCAGAAGAAGATATAAAGCATATTTTACTATTGTCACTGTCATGTCATAATCATTTAAATTTTACGTAGTAACAAATGTTAATCGATCATGGACTACAAGATACCGAAATACTATAAATTATAAATATATACTTTAATTATTTTTAAATGATAGCAGATACAAAAATATTTATAAAATACCGATTGTAGGTAATAATCACATAATCTTTCATTTAAAATAAAAAAAATTGTCTAAAATTAAATATTTATCGAAATATTTTTAAAAAGTACTACTTCCGGTTTGTAGACTGAAACCAAAAATAGGAGGTGCACAACTAGATGCTATAACAGTCCTAAATACAAAATTTCAACTTTCTACGTTTAAAATAAAAATGATTAACAATTCTTTTTACTTCCTTGTACGGAGTAATAAGGAAGTATTGTAATCCCGAAAAATTTCGGTTTTCAGATTTTGCTGGAAATATCCGTTTTGACCTTTTCTGAATCCATTATGACTAGTTTCGTCGTGACGTCTGTACGTATGTACGGACGTATGTGTGTCGCATAACTCAAATACGGTTAGACGTAGAAAGCTGAAATTTTGTATTTAGGACTGTTATAGCATCTAGTTGTGCACCTCCTATTTTTGGTTTCAATCTATAAACCGGAAGTAGTACTTTTTAAAAATATTTTGATAAATAATTAATTTTAGACTATTTTTTTTATTTTAAATGAAAGATTATGTGATTATTATCTACAATCGGTATTTTATAAATTTGTCTGTATCTTCTATCATTTAAGAATAATTAAAGTATATACTTATAATTTAGTATTTCGGTATCTTGTACTCCATGATCGTTTAACATTTGTTACTACGTAAAATTTAAATGTTTATGACATGACAGTGACAATAGTAAAATATGCTTTCTATCTTCTTCTGCAGTTTAAATAAAATGACTAAAATATATTTGTGACTACCTATACTAGTATAATAAGTTAAAAGAATTTTTTATATTATTCTACATTTTAGTTATCACACACAGTGTCAGAAGTCTGACAGAATCAATTAATAACACACATATACATCATAATAATAAAATTGATGAAATGATAATGGCAGATGATGGCTCTAAGAATGATCAAATAGACCTACTTAGGCCTCTTTCACACGATGCGACTTTTCGCCGTGCGCCGTGTACGGCACGACGTCGTGAATTCCAGAGATGCGCCGGAAAGTACACGGCTTTTCGCCCAGAAATGCTACGACCAAACTACGGCGCTCTTTAAGGAGGTTCGATACCGTTTTTGAAAATATTACCATTCATCTGAAAATTTTACAAGTTGAAGATGGATGTATTTATCGTTCACTGTTAAAATTTCAGATCAATCGTCCACACCGTTTTTTAAAAATAAATTTTTAAAAATTTCTGTTTTACATAGGAGTAAATGAGAATACATTTTTAAAAGGCTGTATAAATCATGAAACTAAAATTCAGTGGATTCTTCCACACCGTTATTGAGTTATTCAAATAAATAAAATTTAAAACGTGACACATAACTAAAAGAGCGATAACTACGGCAACGTCGCAAATCATAGATTGGCGCGAAATTTAAAATACTGTTGGAAAGTAAGAGTGCGTTTATGTTGAAGCATATTATTTTATAAAGCTTGTAACAAATGATATTATATTTATATTTTCACAACAAATAAAATACACATACACAAGTCATTTTTAGGAAATTGGACACACTTTCGCAATGCGCATACAAACACCGTTACGAAACTATCGAAAATAAGTAGGAAGAACTATTTGAGTAAGAATTATTCGTGTTCATCTACTAAAAACTCTACAAGGGACATGACGGGTCCATGATCACTAAATTTGTTTGCAATTATTTCGTAACTAATTCCAAATGTCGCTAATCTTTTAATCATTCCAGAAGATCTGACTCTTTTTAAAGTCTGTACAGTAGAAATAATAATATCTGTATCTTTTGTGTACGTTTGTCATATACTTGATCAAAGCTTTCTCCATTACTAATTATTTCTGAAACAGAAAGATGAATTTCTACCAATTGTCAGGAAATGTTTTTAAATAATTTTAAAGTGTCTTGGAAATAATGAATGACTGGACGAAAACTATCAATTAAGTTCTCATTTCTTATAGCTTGCATTAATCTTGGAGCGTCAAAAGAACAATTATTATGAGCTATTGCATTTACTACCTGACAACACTTGACAGTTAGGTTAGAATCACTGCAGCCAACAGTCAACGTAAAGCAGCTAAAATACTAGCGCTGTTGCCGTGTTTTCGATTGATTTTTAAAATTATGAATTTTAAAATATAAAATCTTTAGGACTTAAAAATACAATTTAATTGAAAGATAATAATAAAATATTTATAAACAAATATATTTCGCTATAAGATTTTTTATATTTTCGGTGTTTTTTACAACAAAATTTAGTGGGTAGAAGTTGTCACTCTGCAGAAATACAATAGATTTTTGTTTAGATTCCCTAGATAGATAATCGGTATCGAAACTCCTTAATCCGTATAGTTTTAATGATCTAGTGATTTCAATTTGTAACATTTGCTTCATATTCAGCAACATAAAAAGCGACGCCAACGTAAGAGGGTTCATCCACTAAATCTAGAAAGACCTATAGTTGGCGCTTTTGAAACGTTATTTGCTAATTTACGAAATGATGAAAGTAAATTTTTAAATTATTTTAGAATGTCAATAATGATATTTGATAAGCTCCAAAATCACATCAACCTCAATCTCCATTTTAAGAAAATATGCATTCACATCGAAAGCAAAGACGTTTAAGAGAGGGGATATGGGGATATCGTCGAGGAAGTGGGGCCGTGGAAAGTAACAGAGAAATAGCAGAACAATTAGATCTGCAACTATTGCCCATGTGTTTTAAAGTTTCGAATTTTAAAGCGCTCGAATTTCATTGAAAAATTTTCATTTATTTGCACAATATCGTCAGTTTTATTGCATACAGAGATGATATTAAATTCAAAGTAAATTTGAAACACTAGTGAACACCATCAAGAACAAAACCGATCCCTATCCCCACCCGCGTACAAGAACGCCAACACAACGCTGTTCTTCTTCATCTTCGTCCAAACATTCAAATTTTTAGAAAGAAGAAGAGATTTATAACAAACGGTGCAGAACATCTATTGTTGTCTCATTTTCCTGCCCTGGCCTCTCTGATCGCAATGCTACCACCCTTAAACGTCCTTGATCGAAAGCAACAAGATTAACAGATTTGATAGGTGCTAGACCCGGCATCTGGCAAAATGTCGCGTCGTGTGAAAGGCGTCATATACCGCAATAGTCTTCAACAGACACGGCGCCGTGTCCGAGGTTGATATACGCCGTGGAGTATACGGCGGCCGTGTCGTGGTCGACTCGTGTGAAGGGCACCATATACATTAATGATCATCAACAAATACGACGTCGCATCGTGTGAAAGAGACCTTATTGGGAACGATTATTATTATGGATTTATGTCAACGGAAAAGATATTAGTTCAGAAAGGTCTTTACTCAGTTAATTCCGATTTTGGATGGGTTTGGTGTAGTCACAAACAAACGAGGATCCACTCTCACTGATAACGTATGTTCAGACTAGAAATGATGATAAAGTTAAATTTAACGAACCAGATCTTCCTCTCAGGAACGATAATTTGAAAAAATCTGTTGTGGCCAGCACATAACCTCCCGCCTTGACACTGTAATATGTGAATTTGGTTTTTGTTAGGCTACTTTTTGTAATTTTTTTATAGTTCTTCAAACAACGTACCGATTCCGATTGACATTGAAATCAAATTAGCTCTTTGTGGATACAATTTTTATTTTATTATTACCTTATTACATTATATCCCGTTATTAATGAATCGATGATGCTTCTTGACTGGATACGTTTAATGGAAGGATAAAAACTTACTAGAATTCAGTCAGTTTTTTATTAATTAAATTTCAGCTCCTAGGTACCTACTAGTTTCAAATCTAGTTATTAATATATTTATACATTTCTTTATAAATGGTGTAACCAAAATTTTAGAAACTGCGTGTATACATCTGTTCATCTGTCACATTGACATATTCATTTTTGTTTTTAATTTTTTTCCTATATTGTGATTTACAAATCGTGGTAGGTAAAATTATATATCTTTGAAAAATAATTTTCCTTTATTGGTAAGAGATATAGACAAGATGGTAAATAAATATTGTAAGATATAATTTATTCTTTGAAATGTCGTATGACAAATTGTAACTATCGCAGAATTTTCTATATTTTTTGCAAAAAATGTTAAAAGGCTTCAAGAAAATACCATTTCCGGTTGGCAGATTTTTACCAAAATCTAATCAGCTCTTCATTAACATGTAGAAATATATAATGCAAAATATTAGAATTTTATGTTCAATAGAATTTGAGATAATGAATAAGAACGAAAGAGCATAGTAGGCACACATACAGACTTTCATACACACACACACACACACACACACACACACACACACACACACACACACACACACACACACACACACACACACACACACACACACACACACACACACACACACACACACACACACACACACACACACACACACACACACACACACACACACACACACACACACACACACACACACACACACACACACACACACACACACACACACACACACACACACACACACACACACACACACACACACACACACACACACACACACACACACACACACACACACACACACACACACACACACACACACACACACACACACACACACACACACACACACACACACACACACACACACACACACACACACACACACACACACACACACACACACACACACACACACACACACACACACACACACACACACACACACACACACACACACACACACACACACACACACACACACACACACACACACACACACACACACACACACACACACACACACACACACACACACACACACACACACACACACACACACACACACACACACACACACACACACACACACACACACACACACACACACACACACACACACACACACACACACACACACACACACACACACACACACACACACACACACACACAAACACACACACACACAAACACACACACAGACATCATCGTGAAAATAGTCAAAATAGGTTCTAAAGGTGCTAAAACGTGCTTATTGACAAAAATCTCGACATCGAATTTTTTCACGATCCCTATACCTCTCTAGGCGAGAGGTAAAAACTTGGGACCTAGAATCCATCGGAATAACCGATTCTCCAAAAACAACAAGAGATGACGAAACAATCAGACACTATAATGAGACAACAAAATTTACAAACGCTAGGTATCATGTCACGTGGCCATGGATTGAGTACCCGCCGAATTTACCGACAAATTATGAGGTAGCATTCGGAAGACTAAAAAACTTAGAAATTAAATGAAGACAGTCTTGTCGCTTATGATCAAGTACTCAAAGACCAACTAAAAGGAGGAATGATAGAGATAGTTGAAGATAAACAAGAGCCCAACAACAATCCTATAAGGCGAGCTCATGCACCTGACGAACGCCATTTTAGGTCACGTGTTCTGTGGGCCCTGCGTCAGATTTTTTTAAAAGGTAAGCGCCATTTACTATTTGAGTTTCGACTTGATAGTTCTTGCGGCTTTTTTGTCAGTTTTGTGGTTTCCTTATTGTTTTGTTGTTGTTTGTTAATTGTTTTTGTTATTTCGTTTACTTGTGGTGTTTTTTAATTATAATTTTTGTTATAATTTTGTGTTGTTTGTTGTTTTTGTTATTGACAATGCCCAGTTCTGGAAAGTGCTGTGTCGTGAAGCATAGACGAAGGGTGTATAATACCGGCAGAAACTGATCGAAGAGGTAAATTGTGTGAAAAGTAGTACTACAAACCCATATAACTTATCAAAATGTGACTTTGTTTAGGTCAATTTGATCCAGCGAAAGCTGATCGCCGACAGCGATGGTTGTCAGCGATACGTCGGGATCTTTCCGCCATGAAGAATGCCCGAATTTGTTCGGAACATTTTGTGACGAGTAAGTTTCTAAAGGAATTATTACAGCATTTATTGTATATCGTGTATGTATTTCCATTACAGAACGACCTGTGAACGATCCCAACCATCCAGACTGGGTGCCTTCTGTTGGTCTGGGGTACACCACTTCATCTGAATCTCCGGCTCAACGACTTCAGCATTATGAACAAATAAAGAAGAGGATAGACAGGTATTTTTATTTTCGAATGAATTTTGAGAATACTAATCCAATTTTCTATCACATTTATTATAATGTACGTTCTAAAACTGTAATTATTTTTCATAAAGATCCACTATGTTTGTCAATGAAAATTAACCAACGGTTTATATTTTAGTAAATGTGACAATTTGTAGACAAATATTATAAGTAGCAATTGACGAATAGATTTACATTCATGAACTGTACAAACATAAATATATTTGTGTACTCATGTGACCCAATTGATTGTATATTAATTGATGGAATAAAATAAATTTACAGAATTTATTGTTTTCCTTACTTTATCCCATTTCCTAGAATTAATAAAATCTACGGTAGGTAAGTACACTTATGCATGACACGACAATTGAGAATGAAATGGATTATTGAGAATGTAATATATTATTGTGAATGTGTATGAATTGTTTGTTGTGTACAAACCAATGTTCAACAACGAACTAAATATCGAAATATCCATATTTCAAAGGCCGCCTAAGAAAACTTTTAAATACCGCCCATTCCGCAGGCCAATCACAGTGAGGGCCCACAGAACACGTGATCTTCGTCAGGTACATGAGCTCGCCTTATTCATTATCTTCGTCATCATTGCGTTCTGCAAGAGAACAAATCTACAAAGCTGAGAATAGTTTATGACGCGTCAGGAAAATTAAAAGATCAGACGAGCCTAAATGAGTGTCTGTATCGAGGGCCACTCATGTTAGAAGATCTTACTGGGTTATTAATTCGATTTAGAGAACACCGTATTGGATTACAAAAAAATGACAGAGACGTAACCATATTTTTGTGGCTTAAAGATATTAAAGAGGATGTAACTACAGAAAATCTTTTGTATCTAAGATTTTGCCGTATTCCCTTCGGGGTTATTTCGAGTCCATTTCTTCTCAATGCAACAATTAGATATCATCTCACGCAAAAGGACAATACTTTATATACTAAGATTTCTCAGACTTGCAGTTAAACAAAGTTTTTTATGGACAGACAGTCAAATCGTATGTTGAAGCGAATGAGAAGATCCTTAGAGCTACAATCGAAGCTAGGATAATAGCCAGTCTGTTTGAAAAAACAATATTTTAAAAACTTCTTTTGTATAGATTCGATGGCGTTTGAATATTTGTCATAAATAGGATTCCATATGAGACAGCAATATTCTAGCTTCGATCTAACAAACGAGTAGTACAAACGTTTCAGAGTAGATAAGTTGCGCAGTGATTTTGAGTTTCTAATTATGAAACCAAGACTTCTATAGGCAGATTTGATAATATTTGTTACATGAAAAGTAAATTTCTGGTCAAATAGTACCCCAAGATCTCTGTAATGATCAACCCTATCGAGTGTAATGTCGTCAATTTTATATGAGTGATTGTAAACAGTTTTTGAACGAAGTAGCTCATTATTTTACATTTACTGTAGTTAAAGAATAAATTAGAGGATTTTGACCAAGCTTCAAGCTAGAATATTATTAATATCATTCTGAAATTTTAAACAGTCCTGAATATTATTAATTGTTTTAAATATTTTCATATCATCAGCATACAGTAATACTTCAGAGTATTTAACTGATTCTACTAAGTCATTAATGAATACATTAAATAACAGAGGCCCAAGATTTGATCCTTGTGGTAAACCAGAGGAAGGATAATAAGGAGTAGATATGAAATTATTGTAGTGTACACACAGTTTACGATTATGAAGATAAGAGAATAAAAACTTAAGAAAATCAGGAGAAAAATTGAAATTACATTCGAGTTTACGAAGAAGAATATTATGGTCTACCTTGTCAAATGCCTTTGAGAAATCAGTGTCTAGTACATCAATTTGATTGTTGTCTCGCAATGCATTGACAGTGTACTCAGAGAAATTTATGAGGTTAGTAGTTGTAGATCTTCCCTTGATGAATCCATGTTGCTTATCAGATAGACAGTTTTTAATTGAACTATAAATGTGCTTGTAGATGATAGATTCGAATATTTTGGAGACATTCGAAAGTATTGCAATAGGTCGATAGTTGGAGATAGTGGCAGTATGACCTGATTTGAAAATGGCAGTAATATACGATGTCTTTAATGCAGTTGGAAATCAATTTTTAGTTATTGATAGATTAAATAGGATGTGTAGAGGTTTAACAAATGAATTATTACAGGCTTTTAAAACATATGCTGGTAAATTATCAGGACCTGGATTACGTGAAGAATTAAGATTTTTTATTGCAGATAGAATTTCATCCTCAGTAATTAATGGTAATTTTACAATGTCATTTGGGTGAGAAAGAGAGGTTGGAATATATGTATTGGAGTTAGTATTAGATGAATAAACAGCAGAGAAATAATCCGCAAATCCTTGAACGATTTCCTTTTGGGCCCATTCATGGACGTGCGAAGCGCTTGATGGTCGTTTGGCTTCAATTCTTGCACGAGTTGGATTTTGTAAGCCCGCAAACCAAGATCCTTCCGCAAAATCTTCCATAAAGTGGATGGGCACTGCTCCAATTGTTGCGCGCGATGGCGGATGGACTCATTCAGGTCTTCTTCGATACTCTGCTCCACAGCAGCAATAGCGTCTTCGGTGCGTATTATCCACTAGAGTAAACGTGGTGCGAAACCAATCCATGGTTGCTCGAATTACCGACTCTGTTGGCTGATTATGTTGACCGAATATTGGATGTGTCGCGCGAACCGAACCATTATTTTGGTAATAAATTTGCACGATTTGCATACGTTTTTCAGGAGTAAGTCTATTCATTATGAAATGGCAAACCAAACTGAGCATAAATCAAGTGACAGCTGTCAAAAAGACCATCTCCGAAAAAAGTAGTGTCAACTTGAAAACCACATGTCTAAAAAAAACACCCTATACTATCGATTACTTGTATGTGAAAGTAAATATCTTGTTACATAAATTTGTAGTTGAATATCACTTATTGGTAGTTTTGTAAATTCTCTTCCATCTGAAATAGTCAAATAGAATTTTCTCTTATAACCTCACATGTGTATGACTTCTCTCCGCAAATTTGACCGAAATGTTTCTATACTTATTTATTTCAGTTCATTAGTAAAAAAAATTCCGATAAATTATTATACCATGATTACTATTATTGTAATCAATTCTTACATTGGTTGTTGCATTTTGTAAATAATTTTCTGTACACATAAGTGAAGTTTGTCACTACCAACTTTATTTATATTTCATGAATTGGTTTAAGCCATTTATTTATTATTAAATATTATTATAATATAATGCAATTGTTATTTTAATTTCTAGAAAATCTAGCATCATCGAACAATTATATATAATTTATTGTTAATTTATTCTTCAATTTTACAATAATTATTATATTGGTTGTACTGTACTGAAAATTTTGTTATTTCCGTTTCAAAATTATAGTTTCCGTCAGTTATAAAATGGCCAAGGTCTATTGCAAGTGAGTCTGTCCAGTGGGTTTTTTTTAAATAACCCAGCCCACTATTAATTGGTAGATAAAAAAATATTGTGTAATTTCTGCCTTCATTTTAATTTCAATGTACAATGTACTTGTGTTTTATATCGTTGAAAAAAGAAAAAAATCTCTATTAAAACGGGTTATAGCCAGTGTTGTGACTGATCTAGATCAATTGATCTAAATCACCGATCTAGCTCAATTTACGTAATCTTTGATCTGATCTAGATCATCTTATTTTTAAGGATCTTGAGTTTGGTCTAGATCAAATAAATAAGATCTATGATCTTAAAATATGATAATATTTTTAGATTTTTTCTACGCTATATGCAAGTTAAAGCATGAAATTGAAAATTTAAAAGATAAGAGTTTAATATTTTTAATATGTTTTAATTTTAATCTGTAGATTAAATCGCTTGAATACTACGTATTTTTTCTTATTTTAGGTAATGTAATACAACAATTATATATTTTGTCTAATATTGATCTTTTTACGATCTAAAGAAAATTGATCACTTATTTCTGATCTGATCAAAGAAGAAAAGATCCTATCATAAAAATTGATCTATGATCTGAGCTAGATCATATTAAACGAGAAGATCTTGCTCTTGTTCTAGATCTATTTTAAAAAGATCTGTTACAATACTGGTTATAGTAACCAGCCTGCATTTGTTGCAATAAATTTTTATTTTTAATTTTTAGAAACAAATGGAAGCGAGAGGAGGAAATCGGAATTGTGCGATTCCTCCTCGATATAGATGCCCAATTACACGATAAAAAAAAAGTATGGGCCAAGATGGCAGATGCAAACGTAAGTTTTATTCATTAAAATATTACATAAACGTAACACTTAGTTTAATTTATAAAAACACGTTTTACTGTGGAAATGCGAATCTATCAATTTACAAAATTGTTAATTTGTTAAGAAGAATGCAACTCTTACAAAATAAAGTAATATTCTCGTTGGGGACATTGAATTGTAGAAATGTGGACCACGCAGCGGAAACCCTATCAAAGGAAGAAAGGTAACGTATTATTTACATACAATTTAAACATTGTCTTTAGATCAGTAGGTATTATTATATGATTTGTCGTATTATTATATGATTTGTCGTGCAAGTCGGGGTCCTGTATGTGTAATGGGGTAACATTGTGTGGCGGTCGCTCCGACTCAGACCACGTACGCACCACTAGCTGAACAGCAGCTACAGTGGTCTAACGGTCAGCGCTTCTGACTACCACCGTACGGTCCCGGGTTCGATTCCCGCCGCCGCAACTCTCGCGTCTAAGGCAGGGCATGGCTTACAGCCTTACTGACGAGTCCAAGTAAGCATGCCCGGGACGAAACGCAAAACATCTCAGGCTCATTGGCGTGCCGACCCACAAACGCCAAAATTGCAACACTCGAAAATGAAATATTTGTAGGTGGACGACAGAGAGAAAGCCCTACAAAAGAAAGAAAGGTAACGTATTATTTACATACAATTTAAACATTGTCTTTAGATCAGTAGGTATTATTATATGATTTGTCGTGCAAGTCGGGGTCCTGTATGTGTAATGGGGTAACATTGCAACACTCGAAAATGAAATATTTGTAGGTGGACAACAGAAAGGAAACCCTATCAAAGGAAGAAAGGTAACGTATTATTTACATACAATTTAAACATTGTCTTTAGATCAGTAGGTATTATTATATGATTTGTCGTGCAAGTCGTGCTCCTGTATGTGTAATGGGGTAACATTGCAACACTCGAAAATGAAATATTTGTAGATGGACAACAGAAAGGAAGCCGTACAAAAGAAAGAAAGGTAACGTATTATTTACATACAATTTAAACATTGTCTTTAGATCAGTAGGTATTATTATATGATTTGTCGTGCAAGTCGTGCTCCTGTATGTGTAATGGGGTAACATTGCAACACTCGAAAATGAAATATTTGTAGATGGACAACAGAAAGGAAACCCTATCAAAGGAAGAAAGGTAACCGACCAACGAGGGGAACGGTGGCACAGAGCAAGTATCACCACCGTATACGGCTTCAGAAACATGCCGTCTAACGCAGGAAGTGATGCTGAAGATGATGACCGAAAAGACACCACAGTCTCGTGGGTTTATGGGCTCCGTAAAGAAGAACTGCAAAAGGAAATGAAGAAGTTCGGCCTAGATACTACTGGCACCGTAGAAGCACTACGTAAACGAGTAGTTAAAACGATTCGTTATCTCCAAGCCAAAGCAGCAAGCATTGAAGACGGAACACCAAGCCAAGAAGAAGAAGACAAGCCGGAAGTGGAACCTAACCTTCGACCCACCGCGACACCAACACCAGTACACGTATGCGAAACCGAGGGGTGAACCACTATAATGAAAATGTACAGTGATTCCGAAAATATGGGAATACCTATCATTTATTGCCGGTATTTCCTGTATTCCTCATGTATTTCTAGTATTTCCATAGTATTCCCAATATTTTTTAAGTATTCCTTGTATTCCCAATATTTCCAGTGTATTTTGTAGTATTCCTAGTATTTCCAATGTATTCCCAATATTTCCAGTGTATTCCCAGTATTCCCAAAGTACTTTGAGTCAGACGTGTCACACGTGTTCAGTGGGAACAAAACACGTTTTTGCTCCCTCGGGTGTGCTTTTTCCCCATAGGGATCAAAACATGTTTTGATCCCTCTAAACAGATAGTAAAGCACCCTCTAAGAATTTTTTTAAAATTTTTAAATTAAGGGTATAGTTGATAAAGTACCACTGATCGATACGAAATTTAAATAAAAATAATAGTAAATTATGTAGTAACTGAAATCTGATTCATGTTATAACCACCAGCGACACTTAAAATGTAAAATTTTGCGAATTTAAAAAAAATTCGTTGTAATTCGGTCAGTACATTGTACCTACTCGTAATTTTTATTCTGAAGTTATGACACATGACACAGGAACTGTAAAATAGTGACTTTTTTAGGATTATATATTTATAATTTGAATATTAATGTCTTATAACTGGTCATTGCTAGATAAGGTTATTTATGTAAACTCGATGTAAACGGTTAGCTCAGCGCGAGCTCAGCGGTAGAGGAACCGCGTAACATGCTAGCGGTCTCCAGTTCGATTCCCAGCACAACCGACAATAATACCACTGCGTCCGAATGGTTGGACTCCACTATAATAACATCTACCATTCTGTAATTGGAAGTTAATCCTGTAGATTGGTTACCATCAAAATAAATCGAGAAATAAATAAATATATTCCTGTCATTTGACATTTTTTATGTAATACAATGATAGATAGTTGCATGGTACCTATACTATTTTTGTACTTCAATGCTTTAATTAGAAAAAAACCTATTTATTTGTATGAAATTAACCTGTGTGTATCATGCTAAATGAAAATGGACATTGTACCGAAATGAAAATCTGTTACGAAATGAAAATCTATGTGGAAATGAGTGTCATTAAAGTACAGATGACTGTAAATTAGCATGGTAGTAAAAAAATAACTATTATTAATAATCGTAAATAACAAAAAATAAACTGAAAATAATTATTACATTCAAACTCATTTATCATAATATTATAAGAACTGGTGTACGTCTATGAAATAGAAGTCAGTGACTTTTTTTGAATTTGAAAACATAATTTAAAGAAAACACATAATTATCGCATACGCAGATAAATCAACCAATATTCCGAATATTTCTAGTGTTATTTTCATGTATTCCCAAAAATTCCTGCTAATTTCTATAAATTCTATTGGTATTCCCGGGTATTCCGAAATATTTCCACGTATTCCCAAGTATTTCCTTATATTCCCAAGTATTCCCATGTATTCCATAGTATTTCCAGTATTCCGAAATGTATTCCGACCAAAATGTACAGTGATTCCCATTGGTGGTTCACCCCTCGTGCGAAACCGTCCGCAAATGGAACACACATTTTGATGGGAAAACGAACCCTATTGCCTTCCTCGAGCGGATAGCAGAATTAAAAGGTAGCTACCTGATTAAGGACGATCTATTGTTACTTGCCCTGCCGGAAATGTTTCGGAGCTCTCCACTTCAGTGGTTGCGCAACAACCGGGATTTCTGGATAGACTGCGAACAGTTTCTTCAGGACTTCAGGGAGTTCTATATATCTGCCGACTACTCCTCACCCCTAGAAGAAGATATCCGTAACAGGGTACAGAAACCAGGCGAACGAGGCCGAGACTACATGAGGAGGTAACATTCAATATCCGACATGTCAATTTTTGATGAAAATGAGTTAGACATCAAAATCAATCAAAAACCGTCATCTGCGTCGATTGGTGCAGTCAGATTTTGTCAAAACAGTACTAGTCCAAAGTTATGCGCTTACAAAAATGAGGGGTCCATTCAAAATCAAACACGTTCAAACCAGTTTTTGTACACAAATTGCATCACAAACCGACACGTCCAATAATATTTAGATACTCGTATTCAGAATTCAGTCAAAATTCGATATGTCCAAATCTCAGTTCTTTCACGATTGCTGCTGTTTGCGTAGAGCTGGTGTATTTCTTGTGTAATGAGTGTGGATTTTAAGGATGTTTATTGAATAAGAAGCGAAATGGATGCCACAGTTTCTGAAATTAACGTGAGTTCCCGCAAAAAGTAAAAAAAAACCAGCAAACGTGAAATGTTTAAACTTAAAAAGTAAGGTTATATTTCCTGAGTATTTTCCTAATATTTACAATTTTATACTTATAAAAATAAAAACGCAAACTACTCACTATTGGTAAAACCAGCGAAAAAAGAAAATTTGTTGAAATTGAAGCAATTGAAGCTCAAAAATCATATAAAACCAGCTAAATTGAAGGATGTTAAAGAATTACTAGAAAAACACTATAGCCGACAAGAAGGTGATATTACGATTAAATGGCAGGATCTACCAGAATTAGAGTATTATAGAAAAATACTAGAAGAGGATACAGGAGATACTGTTAATGAAAATGAGACGAAGAGACAAGCGATGAAGAAGATAGGTACAATTGCCTAGAAGACGATTGTGCCCTTCACATTTAAGATAAAACCATCATTATTTTTTATTTCGGTATCTGTAATCGTTCCAGAATATTTTTTTAAAGTTTAATAAGAGTATATTATTAATTAAAATTAGTTTTCATTAGTTCAAAAATTCTGCTTCGTTCAAAAGGCTACATGTCCACAACCAAATTCAAACAAAAACCCACATATTTTTTATATTCGCTGTGGATTGTACAATTGATAAGATTTTTGTTTTGAATTTTAACACATTGTTCTATTGCCCATAAAGTAAAGTCCAGCTTTTGCGAAATTTAAAAA
This sequence comes from Agonum fuliginosum, assembly GCA_947534325.1. Classification (NCBI taxonomy): domain Eukaryota; kingdom Metazoa; phylum Arthropoda; class Insecta; order Coleoptera; family Carabidae; genus Agonum; species Agonum fuliginosum. Next base: position 45,034,396 of record OX384030.1, on the reverse strand, counting down.
TATCTTTTACTTTTTCGTACACAGTTTTTCTTGATTTGTACGAATTATGAATTTTGGACATGTCGGAATTTGAATGTTACCTCCTCAACTAGAGCCCAACAACAATCCTATTCATTATCTTCCTCATCATTGCGTTCTGCAAGAGAACAAATCTACAAAGCTGAGAATAGTTTATGACGCGTCAGGAAAATTAAAAGATCAGAAGAGCCTAAATGAGTGTCTGTATCGAGGGCCACTCATGTTAGAAGATCTTACTGGGTTATTAATTCGATTTAGAGAACATCGTATTGGTATAACAACTGACGTGGAAAAAGCATTTTTACAAATTGGATTACAAAAAAATGACAGAGACGTAACCATATTTTTGTGGCTTAAAGATATTAAAGAGGATGTAACTACAGAAAATCTTTTGTATCTAAGATTTTGCCGTATTCCCTTCGGGGTTATTTCGAGTCCATTTCTTCTCAATGCAACAATTAGATATCATCTCACGCAAAAGGACAATACTTTATATACTAAGATTTCTCAGACTTGCAGTTAAACAAAGTTTTTTATGGACAGACAGTCAAATCGTATGTTGAAGCGAATGAGAAGATCCTTAGAGCTACAATCGAAGCTAGGATAATAGCCAGTCTGTTTGAAAAAACAATATTTTAAAAACTTCTTTTGTATAGATTCGATGGCGTTTGAATATTTGTCATAAATAGGATTCCATATGAGACAGCAATATTCTAGCTTCGATCTAACAAACGAGTAGTACAAACGTTTCAGAGTAGATAAGTTGCGCAGTGATTTTGAGTTTCTAATTATGAAACCAAGACTTCTATAGGCAGATTTGATAATATTTGTTACATGAAAAGTAAATTTCTGGTCAAATAGTACCCCAAGATCTCTGTAATGATCAACCCTATCGAGTGTAATGTCGTCAATTTTATATGAGTGATTGTAAACAGTTTTTTTAACGAAGTAGCTCATTATTTTACATTTACTGTAGTTAAAGAATAAATTAGAGGATTTTGACCAAGCTTCAAGCTAGAATATTATTAATATCATTCTGAAATTTTAAACAGTCCTGAATATTATTAATTGTTTTAAATATTTTCATATCATCAGCATACAGTAATACTTCAGAGTATTTAACTGATTCTACTAAGTCATTAATGAATACATTAAATAACAGAGGCCCAAGATTTGATCCTTGTGGTAAACCAGAGGAAGGATAATAAGGAGTAGATATGAAATTATTGTAGTGTACACACAGTTTACGATTATGAAGATAAGAGAATAAAAACTTAAGAAAATCAGGAGAAAAATTGAAATTACATTCGAGTTTACGAAGAAGAATATTATGGTCTACCTTGTCAAATGCCTTTGAGAAATCAGTGTATAGTACATCAATTTGATTGTTGTCTCGCAATGCATTGACAGTGTACTCAGAGAAATTTATGAGGTTAGTAGTTGTAGATCTTCCCTTGATGAATCCATGTTGCTTATCAGATAGACAGTTTTTAATTGAACTATAAATGTGCTTGTAGATGATAGATTCGAATATTTTGGAGACATTCGAAAGTATTGCAATAGGTCGATAGTTGGAGATAGTGGCAGTATGACCTGATTTGAAAATGGCAGTAATATACGATGTCTTTAATGCAGTTGGAAAACAATTTTTAGTTATTGATAGATTAAATAGGATGTGTAGAGGTTTAACAAATGAATTATTACAGGCTTTTAAAACATATGCTGGTAAATTATCAGGACCTGGATTACGTGAAGAATTAAGATTTTTTATTGCAGATAGAATTTCATCCTCAGTAATTAATGGTAATTTTACAATGTCATTTGGGTGAGAAAGAGAGGTTGGAATATATGTATTGGAGTTAGTATTAGATGAATAAACAGCAGAGAAATAATCCGCAAATCCTTGAACGATTTCCTTTTGGGCCCATTCATGGACGTGCGAAGTGCTTGATGGTCGTTTGGCTTCAATTCTTGCACGAGTTGGATTTTGTAAGCCCGCAAACCAAGATCCTTCCGCAAAATCTTCCATAAAGTGGATGGGCACTGCTCCAATTGTTGCGCGCGATGGCGGATGGACTCATTCAGGTCTTCTTCGATACTCTGCTCCACAGCAGCAATAGCGTCTTCGGTGCAAATTATTCACTAGAGTAAACGTGGTGCGAAACCAATCCATGGTTGCTCGAATTACCGACTCTGTTGGCTGATTATCTTAACCGAATAATATTATCCGAATAATATTATCTTAACCGAATATTGTCGCGCGAACCGAACCATTATTTTGGTAATAAATTTGCACGATTTGCATACGTTTTTCAGGAGTAAGTCTATTCATTATGAAATGGCAAACCAAACTGAGCATAAATCAAGTGACAGCTGTCAAAAAGACCATCTCCGAAAAAAGTAGTGTCAACTTGAAAACCACATGTCTAAAAAAAACACCCTATACTATCGATTACTTGTATGTGAAAGTAAATATCTTTTGTTACATAAATTTGTAGTTGAATATCACTTATTGGTAGTTTTGTAAATTCTCTTCCATCTGAAATAGTCAAATAGAATTTTCTCTTATAACCTCACATGTGTATGACTTCTCTCCGCAAATTTGACCGAAATGTTTCTATACTTATTTATTTCAGTTCATTAGTAAAAAAAATTCCGATAAATTATTATACCATGATTACTATTATTGTAATCAATTCTTACATTGGTTGTTGCATTTTGTAAATAATTTTCTGTACACATAAGTGAAGTTTGTCACTACCAACTTTATTTATATTTCATGAATTGGTTTAAGCCATTTATTTATTATTAAATATTATTATAATATAATGCAATTGTTATTTTAATTTCTAGAAAATCTAGCATCATCGAACAATTATATATAATTTATTGTTAATTTATTCTTCAATTTTACAATAATTATTATATTGGTTGTACTGTACTGAAAATTTTGTTATTTCCGTTTCAAAATTATAGTTTCCGTCAGTTATAAAATGGCCAAGGTCTATTGCAAGTGAGTCTGTCCAGTGGTTTTTTTTTAAATAACCCAGCCCACTATTAATTGGTAGATAAAAAAATATTGTGTAATTTCTGCCTTCATTTTAATTTCAATGTACAATGTACTTGTGTTTTATATCGTTGAAAAAAGAAAAAAATCTCTATTAAAACGGGTTATAGCCAGTGTTGTGACTGATCTAGATCAATTGATCTAAATCACCGATCTAGCTCAATTTACGTAATCTTTGATCTGATCTAGATCATCTTATTTTTAAGGATCTTGAGTTTGGTCTAGATCAAATAAATAAGATCTATGATCTTAAAATATGATAATATTTTTAGATTTTTTCTACGCTATATGCAAGTTAAAGCATGCAATTGAAAATTTAAAAGATAAGAGTTTAATATTTTTAATGTTTTAATTTTAATCTGTAGATTAAATCGCTTGAATACTACGTATTTTTTCTTATTTTAGGTAATGTAATACAACAATTATATATTTTGTCTAATATTGATCATTTTACGATCTAAAGAAAAATAATCACTTATTTCTGATCTGATCAAAGAAGAAAAGATCCTATCATAAAAATTGATCTATGATCTGAGCTAGATCATATTAAACGAGAAGATCTTGCTCTTGTTCTAGATCTATTTTAAAAAGATCTGTTACAATACTGGTTGTAGCAACCAGCCTGCATTTATTGCAATAAATTTTTATTTTTAATTTTTAGAAAAACCTGGAAACGACAGGAGGAACTAGCCATAGTGCGGTTCCTCCTGGAAAAAAAAGAAAACATACATATAATAAAAAATGTATGGGTGGCGATGGAGGCAGCCGAAGTGAGTTTTATTCATTAAAATATTACATAAACGTAACACTTAGTTTAATTTATAAAATAATAATGATTTTTTAGATTACCAAAAGATCAGCGGATACAATGAACGCCCGCTTCCGGGCACACATCTTGGAAAATTTATCAAAGGAAGTGTACAGCCCGGAATTCAGTGAAAAAAAAAAACTGCGGCAATTTCATCATGGTACCGACGTTTCATCCGTGGATTCTCGCACCAGGTTGCACCACTAACCAGGCTGTTAGGGAAAGCGCAAGAATGGAAGTGGGGACATGAACAAGCTAAAGCATTTAATCACTTGAAGGAATGCTTGACTACAGCTAATAATAATGATCACCAAGCCCTACAATACATCAACAACTTGAAGAATGATTTCGAAATACAGTACAGGAAGGGCAGTCGTTACTATTTGGCGGATACTTTGTCTCGGAAACCACGACCGCAGACAGACACACCACCAGACAATGACTATCTCTCAGCGGTAAAACGCTAGCTTCACACCACTGGGGTCCGGGGTTCGCGTCCTTGTGTGTAGTGGCGAGTCGGCAGGTTTTCTCCGGGTTCTCCGGTTTCCCCTGCCTAGGTACACTAAACAATACACACGTCGCGCTCCGGCCACCCACAGGATAACTATAATAATCACCTCTCTGCGGCTGCAAGCTCCTTGCACAGCTGAAGTGGCATTGACAATACAATACGCAGTACTAACACATATTTATCATATTATTTCAATTGACAAATGTTTGTGGTGGATTGTAGTAAGATGTTTATTGAATAAATATTTATAATTGTTTATTTATTAGTGGGATGAAATGACTGTCCTATATATATGACGCTGGTACTTACTGTTAACCAACCCGTCTTACTGTGCAACAACTCGCTTTGATAGAATTAGTTTTATAACAAAGTGCATCAGCATCAAATATGTGTGTAGTTTATTTAATTGTTGTAAATCTTTTATTGCATGTATATTATTTACGGTAAGTAACTAATTTTTTAAATTTTGCATTGTATTTATTGCATAGATATTATTTTTGGGCAAAAATTTGGGCAACTATGTATCGGAAAGCGCTATCTTTACAAGAGTAGGAAGACATTATAAATGATTCAAACTTTATGGAAAGCGAAGACATAGATGTAATAGTTCTGCCGACTGATCCCGATTCTCTTACTAATGAAGACGAAGCAGATGACAAACGTTTTATTAACAGCAGCAGTAAATGACGTGCCTGGAGAACTAATTAATGCAAATAAGATTACTAAATTGACGATTGTTCTTACCATCAATTGGCAAAATAAAATTTTCCATAAAAACTAAAAATCACTGCTTATATTCGCGAGTAACATGAATAATATGCCATTATAATGATAATTTATATACCACTATACCACTATGCGACAATAACTGTCATAGTCGACTAAAATGTTACTTAAATTCGTCTTTTATTAATTTTGAATATATTTTCCACACAATATATGATGATGATTGTTTTGTATTTATGGAATACAGTTGGTCAGGTCCACGTCAAAGGACGCCATCTCCATGTCCTCCAGGACCAGAACCGCGTCTCCGTCGTCCTCGACAGGAGCAAGGAAAACGACCACCATGGAGGTAAGAAGAAATAAGGAGGGAGTGTATTCCAAGGCCAGTGAAGCCAGTGACCCCCCACCACTATGCGACAATAACTGTCATAGTCGACTAAAATGTTACTTAAATTCGTCTTTTATTAATTTTGAATATATTTTCCACACAATATATGATGATGATTGTTTTGTATTTATGGAATACGGTTGGTCAGGTCCACGTCAAAGGACGCCGCCACCTCCAGGACCGGAACCGCGACCCCGTCGTCCTCGACAGGAGCAAGGACGCCCACCATGGAGGTAGGAAGAAATAAGGAGGGAGTGTATTCCAAGGCCAGTGAAGCCAGTGACCCCCCACCACTATGCGACAATAACTGTCATAGTCGACTAAAATGTTACTTAAATTCGTCTTTTATTAATTTTGAATATATTTTCCACACAATATATGATGATGATTGTTTTGTATTTATGGAATACGGTTGGTCAGGTCCACGTCAAAGGACGCCGCCACCTCCAGGACCGGAACCGCGACCCCGTCGTCCTCGACAGGAGCAAGGACGCCCACCATGGAGGTAGGAAGAAATAAGGAGGGAGTGTATTCCAAGGCCAGTGAAGCCAGTGACCCCCCACCACTATGCGACAATAACTGTCATAGTCGACTAAAATGTTACTTAAATTCGTCTTTTATTAATTTTGAATATATTTTCCACACAATATATGATGATGATTGTTTTGTATTTATGGAATACAGTTGGTCAGGTCCACGTCAAAGGACGCCGCCACCTCCAGGACCGGAACCGCGACCCCGTCGTCCTCGACAGGAGCAAGGACGCCCACCATGGAGGTAGGAAGAAATAAGGAGGGAGTGTATTCCAAGGCCAGTGAAGCCAGTGACCCCCCACCAATATGCGACAATAACTGTCATAGTCGACTAAAATGTTACTTAAATTCGTCTTTTATTAATTTTGAATATATTTTCCACACAATATATGATGATGATTGTTTTGTATTTATGGAATACAGTTGGTCAGGTCCACGTCAAAGGACGCCGCCACCTCCAGGACCGGAACCGCGACCCCGTCGTCCTCGACAGGAGCAAGGACGCCCACCATGGAGATAGGAAGAAATAAGGAGGGAGTGTATTCCAAGGCCAGTGAAGCCAGTGACCCCCCACCAATATGCGACAATAACTGTCATAGTCGACTAAAATGTTACTTAAATTCGTCTTTTATTAATTTTGAATATATTTTCCACACAATATATGATGATGATTGTTTTGTATTTATGGAATACAGTTGATCAGGCCAACGAAGCCGGACTGCCACCTCGCCAGAGGATGCTATCTCCGCCTCCTCCAGCTAGGAGCAAGCAAACGCCCACCATGGAGATAGGAAGAAATAAGGAGGGAGTGTATTCCAAGGCCAGTGACCCCCCACCACTATGCGACAATAACTTCCAGTCATTACTGCATCAAGACTACTAAGATATTCGATTTTTCTAGCAGGATTTGATTACGATATCAAGTATAAACGCGCTGAAGATCATGCTAATGCAGATTATTTGTCGCGTGCTCCTTTGCCAATAGTTCCAAGATCGGAAATAGATGAAGATTACTCTATATTTAATCTTACCATTGCAAAAATTTCAACAGATATTATAACACATGAAACAGTTCGTGAAGAAATAAATAACGACCCTGAATTAAAATTATTAAGATCTGATTTAATGAACGGATCAACTCCAGCTACAGAATATAGCCTTCACGATGGTATCATTTTTCGAGGAGACCGAGTTGTCATCCCACAATCTCTTCAACCACTGATATTACAAGAACTACATTCTACTCACCAGGGGATTGTCCGGATGAAGTCATTAGCCAGACGCTACTGTTATTGGAAATACATAAATAAAGACATTGAAGGTATTACTAAATCATGCAGAATATGTTCCGATCTTAGGAATAACCCGCAAAAAGTACCCCTTCACACATGGGAAACACCACAGAATAATTGGGAACGCATCCACATAGATTATGCAGGACCATTTTTAGGCTATCAATTTTTAATAGTTGTAGACAGTTTGTCAAAGTGGCCCGAAATTCGTGTCACTAAAGCAGCACCTACTACAGAGTCAACTATTAATATGTTGCAAGAAATATTTAGCCGTTTCGGAATTCCTTACATTTTATGGCCATTTGCACCACTTCGGTTTAGCGCTAACCTGTAGTTAAAGTGTTGGTTATATAGTAAACTTCGTTGCACAGGTTCTTAACCAGATGTTAAATAGTCTAATTTTTAGTTAATTTTAACTAGTGGATTCTGTAGGGTTTAAGTGAATAACTAGTAGTTAACCTACAAATTTCGACGATAATGTCGAGATATACTTGAAATTTTTACTTATATTGCGCAGATTACCAGGGCCAGGACGAATAGATATAATGAGTTAACCATATTTTTATGATTTTATTTACTAGATTACGTTTAACAAATTAGTTTTAGACTGAACTGAAAATACTTATATATTGGTACACACAATAATGATAACAAAATAATGTTATACATATTAAATATGTTCAAATTATATGTCCATGTCCATCACTATTATTGTTTGTCCTTTTTGCTTGTCGATGAAATAAAATGTCACTTTATACGAATTTTATGCCAAATTTTACACTATTTCTTTATAACTTTTTTTCTTCTAAAGTAGCACCCGAGGTAGCACCATAATCAATTATAGAATATTTTTATAACATCATAAAATATAACATTGAAGATAAATTATTGCAATTATATAAACTCACAAACTCACTTGGTTATAGAAATGTCATTTTCATCTGTCAATAATATATATGACATGCCGTTGGGTACTTCGTCAGAAGTCTGATGGAAAACTGAAGGCGAGACTCGTAGCCCGTGGGTTTGAACAAGAGGAAGGGGTTAATTATTTTCAGACGTTCAGTCCCGTAGCTCGTCACGACTCCATCCGACTGATCTTGAGTCACGCTGTGTCAGAACAACTAAAACTTGTTTCTTTTGACGTCACTACCGCCTTCTTGCATGGAGATTTGGAGGAGGACATCTACATGCTACAGCCAGAGGGATTCGACGACAGTACAAGCAAGGTTTGCAAGCTAGAAAAAAGTCTCTACGGTCTAAAGCAATCTCCCAAGAAATGGAACGAAAAGATCAACAGTTTTCTGTCTAAAATTGGACTTGAAAGTACAGATGACGACCCGTGTGTGTACTACAACAAGACGAGAACCGTGTTTATGACTCTGTTTGTAGATGATGGACTCATCGTCGGACGGGACGAGACAGAAATCTTCGATTTTCTACAGAAAATTAATCAAAGGTTCGAAATCACATTCAGCCACGAAATACAGAGTCAAATTTCATATCTTGGAATGGAAATCAAAATTGAGTCAAGGGGCATATCCGTGAATCAGGAAAAATACACTGAGAAAATTCTCAAGCGTTTTGACAGCAGCACATGCAATCCAGTTTCTACACCCATTGAAAAAGGCATGATCACCAATGACGAAAGTAAGATAAACGACAAGCCAGCGCCAGCTATCATCCCGTATCGTGAGGCCATTGGAAGCCTATTATATTTAGCCACCATCTCACGACCGGACATTTGTTTTGCTGTAAATTATTTGAGCCGTCAATGCAGCAAACCAAAGCTAAGTCATTGGAAAATGGTAAAAAGAATATTTCAATATTTGAGGGGAACGTCAGACATCGGAATCTTCTTTAACGGAGACACTCAGATAATGGCCTACACCGACTCGGACTACGGGGGAGACAGCGAGACAGGACATTCTACAAGCGGTGTACTAGTGATGAGGGGAGGGCCAATCATCTGGTACACACAGAAACAAAGACTCGTCGCAACTTCGACCGCCGAAGCAGAGTACAGAGCAGCCGTATCATCCATTGATGACATTTGCTGGTTAAAGAGGATAGGACGCGAACTGGGCATACTCAAGACTGATCAACCTATCACCCTATTCATTGACAATCAGTCAGCCATTTATATGCTGCAAAACACCCATGAAGGAAAAATTACAAAAGGAAAAAAGCATGTCGAGATTCCACGTAAGTTCATACAAGAACACATTGGTATGACTGTAGATCTCAAACATGTACAAAGTTCTGAACAACTAGCCGACATTTTGACCAAGCCCTTAAGTCGAAAACTGTTTGGTATGCTGCGATGTAAAATAATTAAGGGGGAGTGTTACGGATAAATTATTTTACACGCAGTAGTTTATGAAATTAATTATATATAACAAAAACTATGTGCAACTGTTATTATTGTTTATGTCGTTGTCATTCAATTTTTTAAGTAAATAAAGTTATTTTCTATCTTCAACATCCCAAGCCTTTATTAAATTACAACAAAAATTCACTAGATTTCTTTAAAACACACTAGAATATCATTCATTTTTTGTTTTAAAATTAATAGTTCTAATATTTATAGATTAACTTAACTATGACCTAAAATTATGCTGTGCAATGCAAATAAAATTTAACCAGTAGTTAAGGTTAACCTATTGTCAGCTAACTATCAGTTTTAACCCGAACTCGTGCAAATGGCCATTAGTGTTATAATATCCAAGTTATCTTATAATTATTTAATTATCTTTTGTTCGTTTCTATTTACTAAACTGTCAATATTCTTGTTATTCAATTCTGTAAACGATAGTTTAATTTATGTTTAATAAAGCCTATTAATTCGGGCCTACATTTTACTACAATTTATTAAACATAAATTACGTAAAATGGACAAGTATTTGAAACCTGAACGATTTGAAGTAGATCCATCGACTGCAAATGATAATATTAATTTCATAGGAACAGCAACAACCTAGCGAAACAATAGATTTGTACCTGCAAGCACTAAAAATACTTTCAAAAGATTGTCAGTTCACTGCAGTTACAGCTGACAAAAATGAAAATGATTTTATTAGAGATGCATTTATCGCTGGTATCTCAGCAGCTGGCATACGCCAGAGATTATTAGAAAATACAAAACTCAGTCTTGAAGAAGCTTACAATCAAGCTATAGCACTTGAACTTGCACAGATTCACTCCGAAAGCATATATACTCCCAATATTTCGGCAACATCAGCTGCCACTAACAATATTCTTAAAAATAACTCCTGCTACTTCTGCGGAAGTAAGCGACATCTTCGCATAAATTGTCCTGCATACAAAACGAACTGTCTCTGTTGCGGAAAGCGTGGACATTTTGCTAAAGTATGCAGAAGTAAATTAGTTAAAGAAAATTCAGTTTCAGCTTCTACAGACTCATCTATTATCGAAGATATATCATGCGTACTATCGGCTGCTACTACATTGGATAAAAGCTGCATATCTATACACGTAAACGGACGACCAGTAAAAGCACTGATTGATACTGGAAGCACAGCTTCATCAGTCACTGTGTAGTCAAACACTACGGGTTCCCAGTAGAACCTTGGCAGCAAAATAATAATAATAATATTTATTTTCAGTAGACACAGTACAGTGTATAGAAAACGTCAGAGAAATTAAAATAAAACATACACTTTTGAAATTACAAATTACAGTGTTAAAAATTCGTTTACATTGTAAAATGCGTGCTGTTGTAAATACAACATTAAATCTTTTTTAAAAGACTTTAAATTTAAATTATTTTTTAGTCCATTTGGCAAATTATTAAACAATTGTAAGCCCATTCTATCTGGAGAACTTTTAACAATGTTTAATCTTGAGGCGGGTATATGAAAGTTATTTTTTAGTCTGGTGTTATGACTATGCAGATCGCTGTTAGTAGGGAAAGACTTCTGATTCTTATAAACTAAAACACAAGACTCATAAATATAGATACTACTTAACGTAAGGATATTGTATTTTTTAAATAAATTTCTGCAAGAAGAGTTAAACTGCACTCCTGCTATCGAACGTAAAATTCTTTTCTGTGCAATGAAGACATTTTGAGACGCACTTGAAGAGCCCCAAAAACAAATACTATAACGAAGGCGAGATTCCACAGAGGCACTGTAAAACATTAACAACTGTTTTATATTTAAAAATTCTTTAAGGTGTCGTATTTGGAAACATAATCTATTTAGAGTTGAAACAAGCTCTTGACAAAGAGGTTTCCAGTCCAGATTATGAGTGATCTGCATACCTAGTATTCTTGCCGAGTCACTACTCGTTATATGATTATCCCCGAATTGGACAATAATCTCTTGATTAGTATAGTTATGCATGTAAAAACGAAAAATGTTAGTTTTTACTATCATTCAAGTATAATTTATTTTCACAGCACCATGATATCAAGGACCGAACGTTTTGATTACATTTATTAATCAATGCGCCTGTGTCCGAATCAGAAAAAAAAAAAAAATTAGCAAATGAAGTGTATACCGCCTAACTCCCGCCTATACCCCACAGGCGAACCCGGTGGAAAAAGTCAATAGAGTACTGAAACCGATGGTGGCACAGTTCTGCAACGAAAACCATAGAAAGTGGGAAACGTATCTGCCGGAGTTTATGTTGGCCATAAACACAGCTCGTCATACTTCTACCGGTTACTCGCCCGCATACTTACTTCGGCAGAGAACCCGTACTTCCCACCGAACTACCAGTCAGTAGTCCAGCCACTTGTGACGAGACGGATGCCCAGATACCCGAACATGTGCAAAAGTTGAAAGTACTAAAAGTACTAAAAGAATTGGCAAAAATAAATATTGCAAGAGCGGCCACTAAACAAGGACACCACTATAATCTCCGGCACCGAGACACTAAGTACCAGCAAGGTGACAAAGTGTGTGGGTGGTAATTAGGCGTGTTTCCAAGCTACTATACAATTTAAAGAGCAACAAGAAGACAAATATACATGTAAAGGACTTGAAGCCCTACCACGATAGTCAAGACAACCAACCGCAGGAAGAGGACGCCGTTTCACAAGAAGAAAACCCGGGATAGGCTCAGTTCCTTCTCTCACGATTCCTATCCACACGTACCCAGGTACTCGGGGCCGTAGACGCTGGTAGCACATCGTTACCATTAGTCAAGACCTCTTTTCGTTTTTTAGTTTCTGCTAGCTGCCATGGAAATCGACGTCAGATAAAGCCGGTAACCTCCCCGTTAAAGCATGCCCGAAGGCCACGGGCAAGAGACAAGAGACCAGGTGCCGTCACCCACAACACCGCCAAGGACTGAACCTCAGTCCTAGCCCACTAGGACCGTTTTTATATTTTATGTACACACACACACACACACACACATTCTATTTTTTATAAAAACAATATTTATTATTTTAAATGTCCGTTGAAAATTTTAATATGTTAATATATCTTTTAAATGTCTGTAATATATGTGTATAAAATAAAATATTTATTACGAAATGTCTAGTATCTGCAGAAGACCAATTTTTAAATATTTTTATCTTTGGACTTAAAGCCCTGTTCGCACGGCGATCTTTAGAGATTCTACGGAGAGTTAAAATCCTGGCAAAGAAGAAGTTTTTTTTTCTTTCTAGTGATAATTACATGGTTTTGAAGCAATCAATAAATTATAAATTCTTCTTTTCCAAGAATCATTGAAGATTCAATTTAGCAACACCGCAAGAAGTAGTAACTGCATTGAAGTCTACTATAAGCATCAAGTTATAAAGGACCAAAAAAGAATAAGGACAAATTAAAGTGCCATTTTGGTAAGCAAGCAGGGCATTTCAAGCAGAATTGTGAAAAGTATAAGCAGTGGCTCAAAAAGAAAGAATCAAAGTCACAAGAAGCAAATTTTGTTCGACATAAGGGATTCACTGGAGTTCAAATTGCTTTCAGATCAATACATGGATTATTATCAGAATTTGATTGGTGCATTGATTCTGGGGCAACTTGTCACATCAGCAACAACAAATCATTATTCTCCACTATAGATACTTCAATTCAAGTGGAGATAATGGTTGCAAACGGTGAGAAATTATTTTCTCAAGGAAGTGGCAAAATAGAAATTATAACAGAGATTGAGAATATACCCAAGCAGCACAGTCTGGAAAAATTGGCAAACACAGCTAAAACAAGGCTGTTAAAACGTTGTGACAGCCTTGTTTTAGCTATATATTAGCTGTATTTTGTGTTATTTTTTTGTCCAAATAAGTGTTATCGCAAACTAAATTGCAGCTATATTAACCATCCAACCATTTTTCTGTCTGTAAAGTTCGCTTTACAGTAATCAAAAATGCAAAAATACAGCCACAGCTTTATTGTCTACAATTTCAGCTGTAAAATAGATTTGATTACTAACTTATATAGAAAAATAACAGCTAAAGCTTTATTTCTGTATTGTGAGCTATTAAATGTATTTTACAGCTATAAGTTTATACAAACTAACAGCTGTCGCAATATGTCCATAATTTTAGTTGCAAAATGTAGTTTAAAGCAAAATATAAATACCAAATCAAAGCTTTAAAATTTGTACGTAATTTTGGTTATAAAATACATTCTGAAGCTTAGAAAATCTTACAAAGCCATGGCCACATTTAGTCGGTATCAAGTGTATCAGAGAATACCGAAGTGAATACAAAAACAACACTTAATAATAATGAACTTTCAGTCTACCTGAATAATTACAAATACAACCACAATTCCAAAACTGACTGTAACTGAGCCAAGTCAGTGCATTGCAGATACTCTTTCGGTGACAACGAATTTCCAAATACTTTGGAAGAAACTAGTTTGGATGACAACACAGATAAACCTATGTGTTCCAATAATTTCCGCGAGGAAGACCAAAATTTTATTGGTCTCGGAGGAAGTTTCAATACTATGCTTTTTTACCACACCATTTTGTTTGGATCACGTATGTCAATTCGGAACATTGTTGATATCTTTTCTAAGAGCTACGCCCCTCTTACCCGGAAGCAAAAACAATATTGCATTTTTCTCCCAGTTTTCGGGCACAACACAAAGTGTCACTTCGTTGTCTTCTATTGTTTGTACAATTTTGAACATTTTACTTGAAAAATAAGGTAGCCGGATCTTATGCAGAGGTTATGTTTATATTTTCATATAATTACTGGTAGGTAGCTGTAGTAGGGATGAATATAACTAGATGGCTGCAGTGACTATTCTTGCAACTATTTGGCTTTCGTATGTAAATTATTGTACATCATTTCAGCCAAATAGTTGTTTTCCAGTATATTGCAAATACATTGCCAACCATATTGCAACCAAATAACTGTATAATCCAAATGGCTATTATTGGGCAATATTTCATTCCACACAAGCTATATGTCTGTATTTCAGACAAGTAGACATCTTTTTAATCAAAGTAACCGTGAAGAGAGACAGCCATTTTGAAAATAAGAAAATTTTACTTAAACAAGAAGTATTTAATCACTATTGCTGCATTACACATAACGGACAACCATTTGTAACTTGATATTTTTGCATTGTAAACATATAAAAACTATAATTAGCCATAAAGAAAAATTAAATTAATTTCCATATTAATAAATAAATAACTAAAATTATTGTTATTTTCGAAGCGCATCTTTTATTTCGAAGTATCACAACTACATTTAACGACCAAATTATGTTTCTTGTAAATTTTGAGTATTGTAGAGTGCAAATTTTGACTTATAATCTGTATGATTTTGATATAGGTATCATGTATATTTATAAGTTTAGCTTCTTAGGTACACGCATAAATATGTAGCATGGACATACAAAATACAGCTATTATATCTACGTACTACAACCAAATAGTTATTTTAATGCCAAACAACTAAATGGCTGTATTTTGACTGTATTACTTGCCAAGTGGTCACAGCTAAATGGCTGTGACAACATTTTCAAAGCAAGAAAATGTTTTACCACTTTGGCTATGGCAACTCTTTAACAACGTTATAATTACGCTGCGATGCCAGCTGCGGTAGATATATTGCTGTTATTATTTGCTGCAGCAACGTCACCGCAGCTTTTTTACAGCTTCGTGTGCTACTTGGGTTGCCAATATTAAATCTAAAAATAAATTTTACAAGCTGTACAGAGATACGAAAAATATTCTCTATCTGGAGCAGTATAAACATTGCAGGTCTAGAGTAAAATTTCAAATTAGTGCATCATACAAGGAATATTGAAATGAAACAGAACATTCAATTACTACAGATGCGAGTCACATGTATTGAAAACCAAAGGTAATACTAGATTTCCAGGTGTTGTGAATTACAATGAACGAAGAATAGATAACCCTATAGATATTATCAATACTTTAGCAGTGTCTATAATGATAATAACAGCAATAATACACTTAATCCTAGCTTTGTTGAAATTAATCATTTGCAATCGATTATTGTTAAAGAAATATCTGAAGATGAAATTATGTCAGCAATTAAAAAGCTCAATAATAAAATGACTGCGGGATTCGACCAAATTCCGTCTTTCATAATCAAAGATTGTGCAGACGTCAGAGCTCCATGCTCCTGAGAGGGGAGTAGGGATAAGACGCGCCCGATTGAAGCCAGCGCCCTGAAGAAATGCTTATGGCAGTCCCGGGGTGCTGGTAGTTCATAGGGGGGAGGGGTTTTAGTCAGTAGAAATCTGACAGTACCGCGGTACGAGTAACGCGGTCTCTATTGAAGATTTCCCCTCCCATATCAAAAAAAAAAAAAGGTAATGTAATTTTGGCCGAAAATTAAGACCCGGAGAGTACAGATATGTAAGTTTTCATTTTTATTCATTAAATGCAATTCCTCGTGCAACGAGAGTTGTACTGCACCATAGTATAATATGGGAGATGCTGGAAGAGACGGAAGTAAGTATTGCTACTACAGATGAAAATATAGCAACACCACCACCAGCTAGGGAACGGCTTCCTGAGCCGAGGACGCCACCACCGGTCCAGAAGCCACATGGAGGCAAACTACGCCCAACATCTGGCAGCGGGAGCTGTACCAGGAGTTGCATCACGGCAAAACGTGGAGGAAGTGGAGGTAGCTGAAATTACGAAACGATCAGCAAATACAATGAACGCCCGCTTTCGGGCACACATTTTAGAAAACTTAGAAAACGAAGTGTACAGCCCGGAAGTGAGCGTTAAAGAAGCAGCCCGGCTCGTGCAAAAGTAAGTCTTTTTATTACTAAAAATAATGCAATAAAGTATTGTTCTCGTTGGGGACATTGAATTGTAGAAATGTGGACGACAGAGCGTAAGCCTTATAAAAGAAAGAAAGGTAACATATTATTTACACACAATTTAAACATTGTCTTTCGTAAAATTACAAAATGATAAAACATTAGTTTTATGCATTCAAGGGGAGTCGTACATAGAGACTTGAAAGCTGTTAATTTTCTAGTGTTGGGCAAGGCAAATAAATTGCTAATAATAATGATTTTTTAGATTGTACCGAGGTCTGCGGACCAAATGAATGCTCGCTTCCGGGCAAAAATCTTGAAAAATTTGTCCAATGGCGTGTACAGCCCAGAAGTGGGCGTTGAGGAAGCCGGCCCGGCTCGTGGAAAAGTAAGTCTTTTTATTACTAAGAATAATGCAATAAAGTATTGTTCTCGTTGGGGACATTGAATTGTAGAAATGTGGACGACAGAGCGTAAGCCTTATAAAAGAAAGAAAGGTAACATATTATTTACACACAATTTAAACATTGTCTTTCGTAAAATTACAAAATGATAAAACATTAGTTTTATGCATTCAAGGGGAGTCGTACATAGAGACTTGAAAGCTGTTAATTTTCTAGTGTTGGGCAAGGCAAATAAATTGCTAATAATGATTTTTTAGATTACCAAAAGATCAGCAAATAAAATGAACGCCCGCTTTCGGGCACACATTTTAGAAAACTTAGAAAACGAAGTGTACAGCCCAGAAGTCGGCATTGCAGAAGCAGCCCGGCTCGTGCAAAAGTAAGTCTTTTTATTACTAAGAATAATGCAATAAAGTATTGTTCTCGTTGGGGACATTGAATTGTAGAAATGTGGACGACAGAGCGTAAGCCTTATAAAAGAAAGAAAGGTAACATATTATTTACACACAATTTAAACATTGTCTTTCGTAAAATTACAAAATGATAAAACATTCGTTTTATGCATTCAAGGGGAGTCGTACATAGAGACTTGAAAGCTGTTAATTTTCTAGTGTTGGGCAAGGCAAATAAATTGCTAATAATGATTTTTTAGATTACCAAAAGATCAGCAAATACCATGAACGCCCGCTTTCGGGCACACATTTTAGAAAACTTAGAAAACGAAGTGTACAGCCCAGAAGTCGGCATTGAAGAAGCAGCCCGGCTCGTGCAAAAGTAAGTCTTTTTATTACTAAGAATAATGCAATAAAGTATTGTTCTCGTTGGGGACATTGAATTGTAGAAATGTGGACGACAGAGCGTAAGCCTTATAAAAGAAAGAAAGGTAACATATTATTTACACACAATTTAAACATTGTCTTTCGTAAAATTACAAAATGATAAAACATTAGTTTTATGCATTCAAGGGGAGTCGTACATAGAGACTTGAAAGCTGTTAATTTTCTAGTGTTGGGCAAGGCAAATAAATTGCTAATAATGATTTTTTAGATTACCAAAAGATCAGCAAATACCATGAACGCCCGCTTTCGGGCACACATTTTAGAAAACTTAGAAAACGAAGTGTACAGCCCAGAAGTCGGCATTGAAGAAGCAGCCCGGCTCGTGCAAAAGTAAGTCTTTTTATTACTAAGAATAATGCAATAAAGTATTGTTCTCGTTGGGGACATTGAATTGTAGAAATGTGGACGACAGAGCGTAAGCCTTATAAAAGAAAGAAAGGTAACATATTATTTACACACAATTTAAACATTGTCTTTCGTAAAATTACAAAATGATAAAACATTAGTTTTATGCATTCAAGGGGAGTCGTACATAGAGACTTGAAAGCTGTTAATTTTCTAGTGTTGGGCAAGGCAAATAAATTGCTAATAATGATTTTTTAGATTACCAAAAGATCAGCAAATACCATGAACGCCCGCTTTCGGGCACACATTTTAGAAAACTTAGAAAACGAAGTGTACAGCCCAGAAGTCGGCATTGAAGAAGCAGCCCGGCTCGTGCAAAAGTAAGTCTTTTTATTACTAAGAATAATGCAATAAAGTATTGTTCTCGTTGGGGACATTGAATTATAGAAATGTGGACGACAGAGCGTAAGCCTTATAAAAGAAAGAAAGGTAACATATTATTTACACACAATTTAAACATTGTCTTTCGTAAAATTACAAAATGATAAAACATTAGTTTTATGCATTCAAGGGGAGTCGTACATAGAGACTTGAAAGCTGTTAATTTTCTAGTGTTGGGCAAGGCAAATAAATTGCTAATAATGATTTTTTAGATTACCAAAAGATCAGCAAATAAAATGAACGCCCGCTTTCGGGCACACATTTTAGAAAACTTAGAAAACGAAGTGTACAGCCCAGAAGTCGGCATTGCAGAAGCAGCCCGGCTCGTGCAAAAGTAAGTCTTTTTATTACTAAGAATAATGCAATAAAGTATTGTTCTCGTTGGGGACATTGAATTGTAGAAATGTGGACGACAGAGCGTAAGCCTTATAAAAGAAAGAAAGGTAACATATTATTTACACACAATTTAAACATTGTCTTTCGTAAAATTACAAAATGATAAAACATTAGTTTTATGCATTCAAGGGGAGTCGTACATAGAGACTTGAAAGCTGTTAATTTTCTAGTGTTGGGCAAGGCAAATAAATTGCTAATAATGATTTTTTAGATTACCAAAAGATCAGCAAATACCATGAACGCCCGCTTTCGGGCACACATTTTAGAAAACTTAGAAAACGAAGTGTACAGCCCAGAAGTCGGCATTGAAGAAGCAGCCCGGCTCGTGCAAAAGTAAGTCTTTTTATTACTAAGAATAATGCAATAAAGTATTGTTCTCGTTGGGGACATTGAATTGTAGAAATGTGGACGACAGAGCGTAAGCCTTATAAAAGAA
Organism: Agonum fuliginosum; assembly: GCA_947534325.1. Lineage (NCBI taxonomy): Eukaryota > Metazoa > Arthropoda > Insecta > Coleoptera > Carabidae > Agonum > Agonum fuliginosum. Next base: position 45,014,953 of record OX384030.1, on the reverse strand, counting down.
AGAAAGGTAACATATTATTTACACACAATTTAAACATTGTCTTTCGTAAAATTACAAAATGATAAAACATTAGTTTTATGCATTCAAGGGGAGTCGTACATAGAGACTTGAAAGCTGTTAATTTTCTAGTGTTGGGCAAGGCAAATAAATTGCTAATAATGATTTTTTAGATTACCAAAAGATCAGCAAATACCATGAACGCCCGCTTTCGGGCACACATTTTAGAAAACTTAGAAAACGAAGTGTACAGCCCAGAAGTCGGCATTGCAGAAGCAGCCCGGCTCGTGCAAAAGTAAGTCTTTTTATTACTAAGAATAATGCAATAAAGTATTGTTCTCGTTGGGGACATTGAATTGTAGAAATGTGGACGACAGAGCGTAAGCCTTATAAAAGAAAGAAAGGTAACATATTATTTACACACAATTTAAACATTGTCTTTCGTAAAATTACAAAATGATAAAACATTAGTTTTATGCATTCAAGGGGAGTCGTACATAGAGACTTGAAAGCTGTTAATTTTCTAGTGTTGGGCAAGGCAAATAAATTGCTAATAATGATTTTTTAGATTACCAAAAGATCAGCAAATACCATGAACGCCCGCTTTCGGGCACACATTTTAGAAAACTTAGAAAACGAAGTGTACAGCCCAGAAGTCGGCATTGAAGAAGCAGCCCGGCTCGTGCAAAAGTAAGTCTTTTTATTACTAAGAATAATGCAATAAAGTATTGTTCTCGTTGGGGACATTGAATTATAGAAATGTGGACGACAGAGCGTAAGCCTTATAAAAGAAAGAAAGGTAACATATTATTTACACACAATTTAAACATTGTCTTTCGTAAAATTACAAAATGATAAAACATTAGTTTTATGCATTCAAGGGGAGTCGTACATAGAGACTTGAAAGCTGTTAATTTTCTAGTGTTGGGCAAGGCAAATAAATTGCTAATAATGATTTTTTAGATTACCAAAAGATCAGCAAATAAAATGAACGCCCGCTTTCGGGCACACATTTTAGAAAACTTAGAAAACGAAGTGTACAGCCCAGAAGTCGGCATTGCAGAAGCAGCCCGGCTCGTGCAAAAGTAAGTCTTTTTATTACTAAGAATAATGCAATAAAGTATTGTTCTCGTTGGGGACATTGAATTGTAGAAATGTGGACGACAGAGCGTAAGCCTTATAAAAGAAAGAAAGGTAACATATTATTTACACACAATTTAAACATTGTCTTTCGTAAAATTACAAAATGATAAAACATTAGTTTTATGCATTCAAGGGGAGTCGTACATAGAGACTTGAAAGCTGTTAATTTTCTAGTGTTGGGCAAGGCAAATAAATTGCTAATAATGATTTTTTAGATTACCAAAAGATCAGCAAATACCATGAACGCCCGCTTTCGGGCACACATTTTAGAAAACTTAGAAAACGAAGTGTACAGCCCAGAAGTCGGCATTGAAGAAGCAGCCCGGCTCGTGCAAAAGTAAGTCTTTTTATTACTAAGAATAATGCAATAAAGTATTGTTCTCGTTGGGGACATTGAATTGTAGAAATGTGGACGACAGAGCGTAAGCCTTATAAAAGAAAGAAAGGTAACATATTATTTACACACAATTTAAACATTGTCTTTCGTAAAATTACAAAATGATAAAACATTAGTTTTATGCATTCAAGGGGAGTCGTACATAGAGACTTGAAAGCTGTTAATTTTCTAGTGTTGGGCAAGGCAAATAAATTGCTAATAATGATTTTTTAGATTACCAAAAGATCAGCAAATACCATGAACGCCCGCTTTCGGGCACACATTTTAGAAAACTTAGAAAACGAAGTGTACAGCCCAGAAGTCGGCATTGCAGAAGCAGCCCGGCTCGTGCAAAAGTAAGTCTTTTTATTACTAAGAATAATGCAATAAAGTATTGTTCTCGTTGGGGACATTGAATTGTAGAAATGTGGACGACAGAGCGTAAGCCTTATAAAAGAAAGAAAGGTAACATATTATTTACACACAATTTAAACATTGTCTTTCGTAAAATTACAAAATGATAAAACATTAGTTTTATGCATTCAAGGGGAGTCGTACATAGAGACTTGAAAGCTGTTAATTTTCTAGTGTTGGGCAAGGCAAATAAATTGCTAATAATGATTTTTTAGATTACCAAAAGATCAGCAAATACCATGAACGCCCGCTTTCGGGCACACATTTTAGAAAACTTAGAAAACGAAGTGTACAGCCCAGAAGTCGGCATTGAAGAAGCAGCCCGGCTCGTGCAAAAGTAAGTCTTTTTATTACTAAGAATAATGCAATAAAGTATTGTTCTCGTTGGGGACATTGAATTATAGAAATGTGGACGACAGAGCGTAAGCCTTATAAAAGAAAGAAAGGTAACATATTATTTACACACAATTTAAACATTGTCTTTCGTAAAATTACAAAATGATAAAACATTAGTTTTATGCATTCAAGGGGAGTCGTACATAGAGACTTGAAAGCTGTTAATTTTCTAGTGTTGGGCAAGGCAAATAAATTGCTAATAATGATTTTTTAGATTACCAAAAGATCAGCAAATAAAATGAACGCCCGCTTTCGGGCACACATTTTAGAAAACTTAGAAAACGAAGTGTACAGCCCAGAAGTCGGCATTGCAGAAGCAGCCCGGCTCGTGCAAAAGTAAGTCTTTTTATTACTAAGAATAATGCAATAAAGTATTGTTCTCGTTGGGGACATTGAATTGTAGAAATGTGGACGACAGAGCGTAAGCCTTATAAAAGAAAGAAAGGTAACATATTATTTACACACAATTTAAACATTGTCTTTCGTAAAATTACAAAATGATAAAACATTAGTTTTATGCATTCAAGGGGAGTCGTACATAGAGACTTGAAAGCTGTTAATTTTCTAGTGTTGGGCAAGGCAAATAAATTGCTAATAATGATTTTTTAGATTACCAAAAGATCAGCAAATACCATGAACGCCCGCTTTCGGGCACACATTTTAGAAAACTTAGAAAACGAAGTGTACAGCCCAGAAGTCGGCATTGCAGAAGCAGCCCGGCTCGTGCAAAAGTAAGTCTTTTTATTACTAAGAATAATGCAATAAAGTATTGTTCTCGTTGGGGACATTGAATTGTAGAAATGTGGACGACAGAGCGTAAGCCTTATAAAAGAAAGAAAGGTAACATATTATTTACACACAATTTAAACATTGTCTTTCGTAAAATTACAAAATGATAAAACATTAGTTTTATGCATTCAAGGGGAGTCGTACATAGAGACTTGAAAGCTGTTAATTTTCTAGTGTTGGGCAAGGCAAATAAATTGCTAATAATGATTTTTTAGATTACCAAAAGATCAGCAAATACCATGAACGCCCGCTTTCGGGCACACATTTTAGAAAACTTAGAAAACGAAGTGTACAGCCCAGAAGTCGGCATTGAAGAAGCAGCCCGGCTCGTGCAAAAGTAAGTCTTTTTATTACTAAGAATAATGCAATAAAGTATTGTTCTCGTTGGGGACATTGAATTATAGAAATGTGGACGACAGAGCGTAAGCCTTATAAAAGAAAGAAAGGTAACATATTATTTACACACAATTTAAACATTGTCTTTCGTAAAATTACAAAATGATAAAACATTAGTTTTATGCATTCAAGGGGAGTCGTACATAGAGACTTGAAAGCTGTTAATTTTCTAGTGTTGGGCAAGGCAAATAAATTGCTAATAATGATTTTTTAGATTACCAAAAGATCAGCAAATAAAATGAACGCCCGCTTTCGGGCACACATTTTAGAAAACTTAGAAAACGAAGTGTACAGCCCAGAAGTCGGCATTGCAGAAGCAGCCCGGCTCGTGCAAAAGTAAGTCTTTTTATTACTAAGAATAATGCAATAAAGTATTGTTCTCGTTGGGGACATTGAATTGTAGAAATGTGGACGACAGAGCGTAAGCCTTATAAAAGAAAGAAAGGTAACATATTATTTACACACAATTTAAACATTGTCTTTCGTAAAATTACAAAATGATAAAACATTAGTTTTATGCATTCAAGGGGAGTCGTACATAGAGACTTGAAAGCTGTTAATTTTCTAGTGTTGGGCAAGGCAAATAAATTGCTAATAATGATTTTTTAGATTACCAAAAGATCAGCAAATACCATGAACGCCCGCTTTCGGGCACACATTTTAGAAAACTTAGAAAACGAAGTGTACAGCCCAGAAGTCGGCATTGAAGAAGCAGCCCGGCTCGTGCAAAAGTAAGTCTTTTTATTACTAAGAATAATGCAATAAAGTATTGTTCTCGTTGGGGACATTGAATTGTAGAAATGTGGACGACAGAGCGTAAGCCTTATAAAAGAAAGAAAGGTAACATATTATTTACACACAATTTAAACATTGTCTTTCGTAAAATTACAAAATGATAAAACATTAGTTTTATGCATTCAAGGGGAGTCGTACATAGAGACTTGAAAGCTGTTAATTTTCTAGTGTTGGGCAAGGCAAATAAATTGCTAATAATGATTTTTTAGATTACCAAAAGATCAGCAAATACCATGAACGCCCGCTTTCGGGCACACATTTTAGAAAACTTAGAAAACGAAGTGTACAGCCCAGAAGTCGGCATTGAAGAAGCAGCCCGGCTCGTGCAAAAGTAAGTCTTTTTATTACTAAGAATAATGCAATAAAGTATTGTTCTCGTTGGGGACATTGAATTGTAGAAATGTGGACGACAGAGCGTAAGCCTTATAAAAGAAAGAAAGGTAACATATTATTTACACACAATTTAAACATTGTCTTTCGTAAAATTACAAAATGATAAAACATTAGTTTTATGCATTCAAGGGGAGTCGTACATAGAGACTTGAAAGCTGTTAATTTTCTAGTGTTGGGCAAGGCAAATAAATTGCTAATAATGATTTTTTAGATTACCAAAAGATCAGCAAATAAAATGAACGCCCGCTTTCGGGCACACATTTTAGAAAACTTAGAAAACGAAGTGTACAGCCCAGAAGTCGGCATTGCAGAAGCAGCCCGGCTCGTGCAAAAGTAAGTCTTTTTATTACTAAGAATAATGCAATAAAGTATTGTTCTCGTTGGGGACATTGAATTGTAGAAATGTGGACGACAGAGCGTAAGCCTTATAAAAGAAAGAAAGGTAACATATTATTTACACACAATTTAAACATTGTCTTTCGTAAAATTACAAAATGATAAAACATTAGTTTTATGCATTCAAGGGGAGTCGTACATAGAGACTTGAAAGCTGTTAATTTTCTAGTGTTGGGCAAGGCAAATAAATTGCTAATAATGATTTTTTAGATTACCAAAAGATCAGCAAATACCATGAACGCCCGCTTTCGGGCACACATTTTAGAAAACTTAGAAAACGAAGTGTACAGCCCAGAAGTCGGCATTGAAGAAGCAGCCCGGCTCGTGCAAAAGTAAGTCTTTTTATTACTAAGAATAATGCAATAAAGTATTGTTCTCGTTGGGGACATTGAATTGTAGAAATGTGGACGACAGAGCGTAAGCCTTATAAAAGAAAGAAAGGTAACATATTATTTACACACAATTTAAACATTGTCTTTCGTAAAATTACAAAATGATAAAACATTAGTTTTATGCATTCAAGGGGAGTCGTACATAGAGACTTGAAAGCTGTTAATTTTCTAGTGTTGGGCAAGGCAAATAAATTGCTAATAATGATTTTTTAGATTACCAAAAGATCAGCAAATACCATGAACGCCCGCTTTCGGGCACACATTTTAGAAAACTTAGAAAACGAAGTGTACAGCCCAGAAGTCGGCATTGAAGAAGCAGCCCGGCTCGTGCAAAAGTAAGTCTTTTTATTACTAAGAATAATGCAATAAAGTATTGTTCTCGTTGGGGACATTGAATTGTAGAAATGTGGACGACAGAGCGTAAGCCTTATAAAAGAAAGAAAGGTAACATATTATTCGTCAGTGTGAACGACTCACTTTACTGAGCGGAGCGAAATGAACTGACTCACTAAAAATGAACGAAAGACCCATCACTAGTTACGGGATATGTTTCTGGGGCTCATCAGCATCAGCACATGATGTTTTCATAGCACAAGATATACGTCTTGTAAAGAACTTTTTATTAATTTAAAGATTCTTACTGTTACTGGACTCTATATCTTTGAATTGGCTTGGTATATTTACAGCAAGAAAATAAATTTCGTGACAAACGGTGACGTACATGGCTATAATACCAGACAAAAGGATGATTTTCAAATTCCGGTATCTAAACTGAACATCATTAAGGAGGTTCGATACCGTTTTTGAAAATATTACCATTCATCTGAAATTTTTACAAGTTGAAGATGGATGTATTTATCGTACACTGTTAAAATTTCAGATCAATCGTCCACACCGTTTTATAAAAATAAATTTTAAAAAATTTCTGTTTTACATGGGAGTAAATGAGAATACATTTTTAAAGGGCTGTGTAATCTATAAAAATAATACCACCAGAAAGAGATTTACAGTAATTATAAATCAGACATTAATAAATCATGAAACTAAAATTCAGTGGATTCTTCCACACCGTTATTGAGTTATTCAAATAAATAAAATTTAAAACGTGACACATAACTAAAAGAGCGATAACTACGGCAACGTCGCAAATCATAGATTGGCGCGAAATTTAAAATACTGTTGGAAAGTAAGAGTATGCGTTTATGTTGAAGCATATTATATTATAAAGTTTGTAACAAATGATATTATATTTATATTTTCACAACAAATAAAATAAAATACACATACACAAGTCATTTTTAGGAAATTGGACACACTTTCGCAATGCGCATACAAACATCGTTACGAAACTATCGAAAATAAGTAGGAAGAACTATTTGAGTAAGAATTATTCGTGTTCATCTACTAAAAACTCTACAAGGGATATGACGGGTCCATGATCACTAAATTTGTTTGCAATTATTTCGTAACTAATTCCAAATGTCGCTAATCTTTTAATCATTCCAGAAGATCTGACTCTTTTTAAAGGCTGTACAGTAGAAATAATAATATCTGTATCTTTTGTGTAAGTTTGTCATATACTTGATCAAAGCTTTCCCCATTACTAATTATTTCTGAAACAGAAAGATGAATTTCTATCAATTGTTCTAATAAATAGACATCATATTCAGCCTCGTATTCAGCGTTATGACGTTATGAGTATACTTTGTAGATAATGATAATGTTTCCGACGACAAAGTTGTTAAAGTTAGTTGTTGCTTTTTAGATCTACGTTCAGGAAATCTGTTTTTAAATAATTTTAAAGTGTCTTGGAAATGACTGGACGAATACTATCAATTAAATTATCATTTCTTATAGCTTGCATTAATCTTGGAGCGTCAAAAGAACAATTATGAGCTATTGCATTTAGGTACTACCTCTGACAACACTTGACAGTTGTGTTGACACCAACAGTTAGGTTAGAATCACTGCAGCCAACAGTCAACTAAAATACTAGCGCTGTTGCCGTGTTTTCGATTGATTTTTAAAATTGTGAATTTTAAAATATAAAATCTTTAGGACTTCAAAATACAATTTAATTGAAAGATAGTAATAAAATATTTATAAACAAATATATTTCGCTATAAGATATTTTATATTTTCGGTGTTTTTTACAACAAAATTTAGTGGGTAGAAGTTGTCACTCTGCAGAAATACAATAGATTTTTGTTTAGATCCCCTAGATAGATAATCGGTATCGAAACTCCTTAAACACTCAAACAGAATGAGTCTAAATATTTTTAATAAAATTCCAGATTCTATTAAAAACAAACGTACTCCTGCTGGTTTCAAGAGAGCACTCAAGAATTATTTAATTGAAAAGAGTTTTTATAATATTCATGAGTTTTTAAATAATTAATTCATTTTATATTGTATTTTGTATTTAAGTTTTATTAATATTACACTGACTATTTTCTATACACAATCTAGTGTCAAAAGAAATGTATATATAAATAAATAAATAAATAAAGTTAGGGAATATGGTCAACAATGTCAATTTCACATGTTTTTGTTCTGTTGCTATGTAATCATATTTAATGTTATATCAATTTTTATAATAAATAAATTGAATAAATAATCTATCCAAGAATAAAAGTGTCTCAATACTTAATACACAACACCCAATTAATCGTTTGTCTCATTGGCAGAAAATTCAACATTTCTGGTCTACGATATTTAAACCAACTGCAAGAAAGAAGCAGATGGCAACAACAATCCAGTCAATCAATTCAGGTCGGTGATCTAGTATTACTGAAGAAAGACAACATTCCGCACTTGAAATGGATCACTGTTCAAGAGCTTCATCCAGGCGCGGACAACATTGTTAGAGTTGCTTCAGTTAAAACCAACACTGGTCTCTTTCGCAGAAGCATCAAGAAACTATGCAAATTACCAAATGAATTGTAATTCACACTAAAATTTTGTATGTATTATTTTATTATTGAAATTTACAAGCGTAATATTTCAAGGCTGGGAGCATGTTAGGAACTTTCAGTCTATAGTTATTTAATTTAGGGATATTCAGTTATTGTAAAGTAGTCATTTTTCAAAAAGGAATGTAAAACCGTTGTAACGAAGTAGTGGGAATAAATATTCAGTAGCACGCACATCAGAAATAAAAAATATTCGGTCATTACATTCATTGAAGCAGCAATTATTCTTCAACCTAGCGCAGTATAACACGCAAAGAAAATAATATCCAAACATACCTATTATACTGAAAATATTATTATCATTATTTATTTATTTAACTGTAAGTTACTGCGTTCTGACTTTTGTTTTAAGGTGGTTTCAGCGTGTCTCCGTGTCCATGTAAAATTAACGAAATTTTCAGAATATATAACCAAAGTACTAATATATTTATCTTAAAAATTTCAAGCTGATTGACCATGTAGATTCCGAGATAATTAATATCAAAGTTATTGACTTTTACACTGCTAGGATATGTTGACCCAGCAAAAACATCTTAATTTCTGAAAATACATATTGTTTCCTCCATGTAGGTTGTATGAAAAACATTTTCTAAGGTAGATTAAACGATTCAAAAATCAAATAAAAAAAATTGCAATTTTTAACCACTTGGTTATTGCGTAAAAAATTATTGAACATACGACAAACTTGAGTTCTTGTATATTTCCAGAAAAACTTGGCAACGTTGCACTTGCAAAAATCTCCCTGTACTAACTTAGATACTTTGAACTTGAAGCAAAATAATCTAAACAAACTGCTATTTTGTAGATACTATTAAATTTAATACTGAATCTTAATTAATAATGATAAATAATCAAATAGTACAAATAACGCTCATTCATATTCGACATGTTACAAAAAAGATAACTTAACCTAAACGTCAAATGTCAAATCTACGTTGAAAACACAGTGCTGTGTTGCCACGATTATCATCTAACTACGCATGATAGAAACTGTTCATAAAATTAATATTTCTCTAAAAACCATATTCTAAAATATAAAATTATAATAAATAACCTATATGAACACAGTTCTGTGTCTAATTATATAATATATAATGAATTTTCTAAATAAAATTTTTTATGCGGAAAGTTGGTATTGGAGTCAAATGAATGACTTTGTTCCACTTTAATTTAATGTTTTAGGTTTTATTTAATAACATATATTTCTTTTAATTGGAAAAAAATCTGTTACGGTATTCTTCCAACCCTTGAAATATTTTTCTACGGCAGTATTATATGTATTTAAGTTCATTTTTCAATTTTTCATGAAGACTGTCAATTGACTTAAAAGTATCGCTGCAACCACCTTAATATGCATTTTCTGTTTGTTTGTAGAATCATAGTACAATTACCTACATTGAAAAAAAAACAAAAAAACTGTTTTCTCGTTATACGCTTAAGACAAAATAAAATAATTTAAAAAAATATATTTTGTTTTATTGCAGACCTACTAAATTAATCAATATATATCAAATCGTAATCGGCAATTATCACAATTGATAATCGTAATCGCATTTATACAAGTTAGAATAGTAGCATCACTGCCAAGAACACATTCAAAGTCTAGGACTATTGAGTTATTATCAAAAATTCATTAAAAATGTATCTCATAAAACAAAACCTCTTAACTAACTTTTTAACAACACGATTTACAAATACGATGACGGCCTAGCCATGGGCTCACCACTCTCACCAACATTGGCGGAGTTATTCATGAAAAACTACGAAACCAACATGTTCGAGCAACTTCCAGCAGCATCAGATAGCATCGGCTTCTGGTTATGTGGACGATGTCTTATGTTTGTGGAAAGGTGACTTAGATAACCTAAACAAATTTCTTGTCGACCTTAATAATCTTCATCCTAATATCAATTTTACATTAGAAACAGAAGTTAACAACAAAATCAACTTTCTAGATTTAACAGTTAACCGCCATTCCGATAAATTTTCATTCGAAATCTTCAGAAAACCCACACAAACAGACGACACCATTAATAACCTCTCTTATCACTGCCCTCAGCACAAACATTCAGCCTTCAATGCTTATATACATAGATTATTTGCTACACCTCTAGAACCTAACAATTTCCAAACAGAACTCAATATTATTAAACAAATAGCCTCAGTTAATAACTTTTCCCAGTCTTATTGACAAACTAGTTAACAGAAAACAAAATTTATTAAATATTCAACAAGCCTACAGCATTAATAACAATAATACACCTATATTACCTACATCATTAAACAATAACGATAAACACTTCTTTTGCTTACCCTATATTCACAATCTAAGTCACAAAATTACCAAAATACTACGCTCCACAAACATAAACGTTGCTCTCAAACCATATTCTAACCTCAAAAAAGAACTCTGCAGGAAAATCGACACTGTTAAGCCTCATTCCCAGCTATCGTTTTAACGCGTAGTGGATAGCGCGTAGTAGCTAGTAGATAATGCATAAAAGTTTGTACGATGGACTCTCGCTGAAGCATTCCCACGTCTGTTCTAGAGTTGTGCGTAGTGCACAAGCGTAGTGCACTAGCGCAAATGCTTGCAAGGTTCAAGCTTTTAGTCACTATGCGTAAGCGTTATTGTGAGATAGAGATATAAATGATATATAGTTGCCCTTGTCTTTCTACGTCGAACTGTCAGAATAGCAGAATTCTAACATCTAACCTGCATTTGTTTGAGTGATAGTGAAAGAGCTGATAGAAAAATGAATATTGAAAATACAGTGAATGCTGTATACGTCATAAGACGTAGAAGACTAGCAGTTGCTACGACAGCTTCCGTTTTTATTATACAGTCTTCTGCAATAAATAAAAAGCGTCGCAAGCGTAGATGGTGGGTTCACCCTATCAATCAAAAACGTGTATTGCAAGGCGATTGCAAGGTGATTGGGATAATTTAATCAGAGAAATGAGGCTTTGTGACGAAGTTTTATTTTTTAATTATACTAGACTAAATGTCAATCAGTTTTTATCAATCAAACAAAACACGAAACAAATATCTGCCTATGCTTTTCAAACCAAGTTAAAAAACAAAATGACGTAGTGTCGATAAGTCGATATTCTACAAAACTATTGATGTATCATTGTGTCCGATAGATGTCATCACTATCGATTTATGCATTAAAACATTCGCTGGGAATGGTCCTAAAACTTCTTTCTAAACACTACGCATAACGCTTGTGTTTAATGTATTATGCACTATCCACTACGCATTAATGAAATAGCTGGGAACGAGGCTTTAACCCTTTACATCAGAGTGGAGTCTACAAATTGCATTGTGACACCTGCCAAGCCTATTACATTGGTATGACAGGCAGAACCTTTAACACCAGATTTAAAGAGCATAACAGATGCATCAGCAAGAAATCCGGGAACTCCAACTTTGCGAGCCATTTCTACAACAACAACCACGTTTTCGACATTAATACTAACTATGAAATTCTACATATAACGGACAACTACCAGAAGAGAGTTGGCTTAGAAGTCCTGGAAATTGCACGACATGCCAAATTGCAAGATGGTCGCACATGCACACAAGGCGAGCGCACAGTGCTGTGAGCATGAGCACATGAGCAAAGCAGCTCAGCTGAGCAGCACACTAGCACTAGGTGTCGTTTGAAACGCACAGTGCTGTTTTACAGAGTCGTTCAAATGAACGACTCAGTGTGAACGACTCACTTTACTGAGCGGAGCGAAATGAACTGACTCACTAAAAATGAACGAAAGACCCATCACTAATACTAACTATGAAATTCTACATATAACGGACAACTACCAGAAGAGAGTTGGCTTAGAAGTCCTGGAAATTGCACGACATGCCAAATTGCAAGATGGTCTCATACTTAATGAACAACTAGAATCAGAAAACCATCCTCTCTTAAATAAAATTATTTAAACTTCAACTACCAACTGGTTTCCCTAGCTCTGTACTATGTAGGGTTTTTTACAAATATTTCAACACGCCGGAAAGTTGTAGAGGAACGCTTACACCGGAAGCCTTCAGTGTTCACCATTCCACGGCCGATACATTAGAGTGGTTGCTGCTGCTTCAGCTTGCTTTCTACGTCCACATGTTACAATTTTCACTTTACAAGATTATCTCTCGACGTTTATTCAGTCAACTGTACATTAATGTAAGTCTATTGTTTTCACCAACAATTTTTACTTTAATTTGTTTTCCAAAAAAAATTTTGTAACTTATTATAGAATCCTTTTATAATTAATTTATTGATTGACTTAAAGTATGTAATTGAGCTATTCACTACTACATCAGTGAGGTTCACAAATATCATTATTTATTGTTATGTATCGTATTATTTCACTGACAACATTTTCTCTTCTAGTCTTCAGCCTGAAGATGAGAATCTAAATTCTCGAAACCGGTAGCACATAAACTGCAATAAAGAGTGAAAGTTAAGACTACTCCAAGGAGTTTTTTGTTATTTCCTTATCTTAACTAAATGTTTGAAGAGAAATGAAAAACTAAATTATAATAATCCGGAATACATGTAAAAATCTGCTAATTAATGATCCAATACTCCAATACCTGATCAAAACGTTCATTTCAGTATAGATCCCAAATTAAAACTTAAACACATTGTTGATGACCTGCTCAATAGCAAAAACAACATTGCACACTGTATTTCAGTTGATAACAAGTTATCAGCAGGAATAGCAGAACAGTTAGAAGCTAAATTTAAATGTAAATAAAATTGGTGCAATAAAAGCCCAACATATAGGAAATAATAAAATAATTATTTTATTTAAATCAGTATTCAGAACCTAAAATGAAAAAGATTGAAACTTGTCTAATTAATTTAAAAGAATTTTGCGGACTTAATCTAATTACAAAATTAGACATTCCCAAAATTTGTTCTGGCCTAGGTAGAAATTTGTTTAAAGAAATTGAATCTTTGCAAACACAAACATTGAAATTATAATTTATTCCCTCATGCCAGACGAAACGCTTATCTCAAAACACGCTAATACTATCGCTAACTCAAGTTCAGACATAGGAACCGTACATTCAAACGCAGAGAATCCAATCATAGGTATTACAATTACCGAAACACTTGTAAATTCCCCAGCCGAACCAAAATTTAAAAAATTCACTCTGATAAAATGAGTATTCCTTTACAATTATCTGACACTTATTTCGAAAATGATGTCATATATTTCATTAAAGAATTTATTGTACCTAGAGTAAAATATTACTTATATTTTGAACAACCCATATACGAACGATTTAGTAATGCACTTCAAAAACATTTTGAAAGTCTGAAATAATATTTGTTAAAGTAGTTCGGTCGTCAATTGAAGTATTTGATTTTGTATTGAAAATGATCTGGTTGAATAGAAAATTTAATATTATTTTCAAAAGTACCAAGAAAACATGCCCTTGCGGTACTCGTTTTTGAGAAAAATGAGTTTGAAGTTCACTGTTTTTACATGGGCTCTTATGGAAAACGACACTTTTGGTTAAGAAAAATTGAAATTGCGCCGTAAAAGTTCGTTGACTAAATAGTGGCAAATTGATATTTGGAAAGGTAATATATTAAGGCTTCGTTATGCATAGTCAAAACCCTACGTTGCCGATGTAAATAGCCCAAAAAATGGGAAAATATGTGACAAAATCACGACCAAGCGGAAGCCGATCGGCCGTCACGTTCTGCAGGGTTGCCAACTACGGAGCGTGGGAAATTTAAACGCAGATTTGAATGTTAACCTTTTATTTCTTGAAACAGATTGGATTGAAAAATCAATTATTTTCATGATTTTAAGTCATTTACCAAGAACTCGTTTTTATAAACACACTATCGTATTTATCATTTATCATTCCTGTGTTTACATTTGAATGCCTCGGACAATGCTGCCAACTGTGTCAACGCCATAACCTGGCCCGAGTTATGACACCGGGTGATTTACTAGTCAAGTTGCGAATGAAATTACAAGATTTGTAAAATACGACTATTTGTTTGAGAACCAGATGCATAAAAATTCATAATAAAATATTAAAAACCTTTACAGTCGAATTTCACTTCATAAATTGACAACAAAAAACGGACTGAATTTGACTAGCGTCAACGACGACCGAACTACTTTAAAAGCAACATTAAACCAATTGATGTAGGTAGAAGAACAAGAAGGAATTTTGCAAACTATAGCAAATTATCACGAAGGCAAAACTAACCATCGAGGTATCAATGTAGTCCATAATCCAATAAAAAAGAAATATTAAAGGCCAAATCAGTTAAAAAGCATTACTGATTTCATAGTCAGTGCGAAATATGTTTAACAGCTAAATACGAACAAACTCCTATAAAACCTAATCTAAACATAACTCCAACACCAAATAAACCTTTTCATATTGGTTTGTTAACACACTTAGCTTTGAAAATTCAAAATTCTTAATGATAGTTTACGCTTTTCCCAAATACGGACAAGCATATAAAGTAACTTCGACAAATGCTATCGAAATTGCGAACAAACCAACAAAATAGTTTTCTCATCACAGTATCCCCAAGTTATTAATATCAGACAATGGCCTAGAATTTAAAAATAACCTCGTTAAAGAATTACTTTTCCTTCATAAAATTCACGTACGCTTTACAAGCTCATAAAACCCAAATTCGAATGGTATAGTTGAACCTTTACACGCTTTACACTCAACTTGAATAGAACATATTCGGTTATTTAACATGCAAGAACAATTATTTCGGTCGTCAATTGAAGTCTTTGATTTTGTATTGAAAATGGTCTGGTTGAATAGAAAATTTAATATTATTTTCAAAAGTGCCAAGAAAACATGTCCTTGCGGTACTCGTTTTTGAGAAAAATGAGTTTGAAGTTCACTGTTTTTACATGGGCTCTTATGGAAAACGACACTTTTGGTTAAGAAAAATTGAAATTGCGCCGTAAAAGTTCGTTGACTAAATAGTGGCAAATTGATATTTGGAAAGGTAATATATTAAGGCTTCGTTATGCATAGTCAAAACCCTACGTTGCCGATGTAAATAGCCCAAAAAATGGGAAAATATGTGACAAAATCACGACCAAGCGGAAGCCGATCGGCCGTCACGTTCTGCAGGGTTGCCAACTGCGGAGCGTGGGAAATTTAAACGCAGATTTGAATGCTAACCTTTTATTTCTTGAAACAGATTGGATTGAAAAATCAATGATTTTCATGATTTTAAGTCATTTATCAAGAACTCGTTTTTATAAACACACTATCGTATTTATCATTCCTGTGTTTACAATTTGAATGCCTCGGACAATGCTGCCAACCTGGCCCAAGTTATGACACCGGGTGAATGACTAGTCAAGTTGCGAATGAAATTACAAGATTTGTAAAATACGACTATTTGTTTGAGAACCAGATGCATAAAAATTCATAATAAAATATTAAAAACCGTTACAGTCGAATTTCACTTCATAAATTGACAACAAAAAACGGACTGAATTTGACTAGCGTCAAAATTGAAAATAAAGTTCACTACGGAGTCTTAGCTTATAACAACACTAATCATAGTACTACTAATCTAAAACCAACCTAAAATATCAATAGACACTCGATATAGAACTTAAAAAACAAATTACTCAAGAATATATTCAAAACCATTAATTTTATTAATTCTTATGTTGAGAATGATCTAAAATTATATAAAACTTCAAACATAAATGTGAAATGAGAAGAACTCTCTGATATTCCAGAAACGATTTTTGTCCAAAACAAAAACAAAACACGACAACCAAAATTTAAAAAAGAAAAACTTAAGAAAGTAAACGAGAATTTAAAAATAGGTACCTATAGTCGAAATTCAATCAAACGACAAAAAACAATCCAAAATACACTTATCACAGTCACTGAGGACTTAATACGAAAATTTTAACAAACAATATGTTAACCTTTCACAAACACTTGATATCGACAATACGTTTGCCTCAGAATTTGTAAATGATAATAAAATTATCAAATATAATCGAAAGTCACTTTTTAACCCACTCAAAAAGTAATAAATAAACTTGGACTAATTAACGCATAAGTCAAAAAAAAAGTATAACTGGACACTTGGATGCAGAAGATGAAAAACGGTACTAAAAAATTATTAATCATTTGCAAGAAACTCAATTCAAATTAAATAACCAAATAAAAACAACAGTATTCTGTTAATCAACAAATGATAGAGTTTTTTTTAAAACTGTTGATACAATTAGAGATAACGAAAAAATTCTTAAATATAAAATTGAGCAACTTATTCAGATCATTATTGGCAGAACCGGAGATCGTAACCGATTTGTAATAAAAGATGTTTATCATCAATTTAATACCCTATTTACCTTAATTATAAATACTCTTCAAGACATTCGTCTACCTTTTGTAAATTGCATAACCATGCATCCAAGCATTATCAAAACACATGACTTTTACACTGGATTTCAAAATTTTATAATATCGAATTACCATTTAATCTACATAATGAAAACATGCTAGAAATGAAAAATTAATTTTCAATTCATTCTATGGAATTCTGTGTTGTGTTTTTCAAATGCTTCTGATTTTATTTTCAAGATAATGTTAGTTTTCTATAGCTCAATGTGTTGCAAATGGATTTTCACAAAAATAAAAAATTAAATTTGTATACACATAAAAAACCTTATATAAAATTAAACCCAAATTATGCTCGAGACCGCTAAAGCCAAATACAAAAATAATTCGAAACACAAAGTAAATAAAAAAACACAATAATACAAATAAGTCAAATACCAATAAACAACGACAAAATACTATGAAATAATTTTTAAGTCAAATGATTCCAGCTAACAAGAAATTCTAATTTATTAATGTGATTCAAAAGCACATAGGCGCGAACTAAACCTGAAAGAAAAAGAACAATGAATATATATTAGCCCTAATGCACCAAAATACAATGAACATAGCTAACAAGAACAAAATCTAATTGCTAATATATAATCTAATACGCAAAACCCAAAATTTAAATAATAACTTTTCTAAACACATGAATTTCACCAACAATGACAAAATAATATTAACCCAGTACGTAACTATGCGTCTAAACAGACATCAATACCATAATACTGAACCAAAATATAAAATAACTTTTTCGACGTACCAATGCTGATATTAAATAAAATCCTGTACTCAACCAGATTATATTTGAAAAACCTTCAATTGATTTAACATAACGTATATTATATACTTTTTAAGATCAGTCACCAAAATGAAAATTAAACAAAATCAGAAGCAAACATCGTTGAAATAATACCATACATCGTAAACAAATATATAAATAAGCATTTCAATATTAAATAATCTTCTCAACATTTGACGTAAACATTAAACAGAGCAGTTTAACCCAAGAATAACTAGACTTCGTACACCATTTGATATACTTCGAAATCTTTGAATTATAACCAACACGAAGATTGGAAGAATTGCGACCGTAAAAAGACAACGATCAACGGAACATTAGGTCGACCAGGACAACTGAGACAGGAACAAATTAAGAAGGAAATAAAAATATACCAGGATGACTGGAAATGGAATGTTAGGTAAAAAATACTTTACATTCCTGGATATTCACTCCCCTTGGAGTGGAATGGTTCGGGGTACGGCCCTGAATCTTCGTTGCCACCTAGAACGGTCCTGGATCTACTTCATTGTTGACTTCAAATTTGATTGTTGTGAACCAGCTTCTTTGTTACGTTGGCGTTTCATTGAGTATATTGTTACTTTCTTCATTGTTGAGCCGAAAAAAGGATGTAGTCAGTCATTGTTGTCGCAGAAATGTTTGTAGTAATACTTGAAAATCTGTAACAAAAAAACAATATTAAAATGTGAGAACATTAATAAACAATCGATATTGAATTGTTTTAACCCCAATCCTATTTCAAACAACAGTATATTATTCTTAAACACAAACATATTCGGACAGCTGTAATAGTTCCAAGAGACGCTTTCAGCATAAATTTTTATTTAAAACTATTGCAGATGCCCAAATATATTATATTGTTCAAGAATAATACAGTCAAATTGATTCCCTATGTTTCATTTTAAAAAGAACGCTGTAATACATTGCTGTCAAATTCGAAACCATGCATACGATAAATTCCATGTTTCACGTTAAAATAAACTCACTGTATTATTTGTTAGGCTTAGTATTATCAATTTCGTATCAATTTACCTGTGGATGACTTGAAATTTGGTAGATAATAGCAGATTCGTGAGATCGTTGAGTAGCACAGGTTCTCTTCCATGGCCGTCTATTCGATTATTCTGTTTCTGTTCACTTTCGACAAGAAGGCCATGATTGGCTGAAATATGAGGCGTATGATTTGGGCTACTCTGATTGGCTGAGCGGAGTTGATCTGCGCATGACAGGATGTATGTTTTGTAAAATCGAATGAATAAATTGACTTTATCTAGACAATACGCGTATTATTTATTGTAATATTATTAAAGTATGTTATGAAATACATTTCACTTTACTTACCTTCATAAATAATATCAAGGAACTGCTGAGTAAATCTCCAAAGCACATATCAAACTCACTATCACTGTTGCCAACTGTAGCTGTCAAACCGGGTAGTGTTGCTAACAGTGTGAAATGGACTAAAACTGTTTATTCTTATATAAAATTTCATTTAATATTTCCCTATTTTCTATTATTATAATTAGCAAAAGGATGTTTCAATAACTATACGTTTTTAGTAAATGTTTTAGAAATACGTGTTTTTCTCGCGCATTCTACTGGTCCTTTTGAGAATTAAAATCGCGGTTGTGCCGTGTAACGTACACGGTGTAAGCAACACAACATTACTTTATACATTATGTTTGCCTATGGTTAAGGCTGAACGTTTGTCCATAACGTTCGCTTTGTTGTGTAACAATGTTCAAATTGCACATAATAATAATCTTTATCTACAACAAGAGAATAATGTATTCATTATATACGTGAAAGTAGTATAATAAACCCCTCCATAAGGACACATTATGAAATAATGAATTCATTATTTCACACTGTTAAATAATGAGTACTTTATTCTTTCGAACTGTCAAAATTATTCGGATGAATTGTCAATTTTTTGAGGTTAGGTTAATGTGAATACAAATTTGTAAATAAGAAATGTTGCTTTATTAAAAAATCGTAGATAAAACGTCGTATTTGACTCGCAAATAATGGCTATAATTCAAGAGGATGAAAGGTTAATGAAAATTGCTTTTATTTCTAGTGTTAAATTGATGTATTTTAGAATTTAATGTAAAGTTGTGTTTATTTAAGTATAGGTACATATTTACAAATTTCAAAAATATAAAGACCGTTAACAGTTAGTATCTTAAATTTTGTAAAAAGAATCCTACAAGAGAAATCACGTCTAACATGAGCTATGTATTTTAGAATTCTTTTTTGACACAAAATACTTCAGACAAAGATGAAGAACTGGATCCATTCGTCAAAAAGCAAAAAGAGCCTGTAAAATGCAAGAAACATAACATTATTGATAATTGTTAATTTAAATAAAAATAGTAAATTATTACCTTACACAATTACAATTCATATTGCAGCCGGAAATCGTTTTCTGCGACCGGAAACAGCAAGGATTCTGGATTTCACTGGTTGAAAACTAAATGAAAGTACTATTATGTACAATTGAAAAAGACTATGGGACAGATTTCTTAAGAAATTTATTTCTTGGCAAAGTACTAGATGAATCAATTAGATTATGATTATTTAAGCGCTATATTTATGAGTATAAACGACGCATCAAATCTTTGTTATATTATTCTGAAAAGCATCAAGCTCGAAGTATATGGAAACATAATAATCAACTAAAGAATTGTAATAGTTTTTGTCAACATTCCACTGTTTCTGGTAAACATATTCATTGTCCATTTATAATTCTTGATCCCTGATTGAAAGGAATAAAATATGATTGGTAGTATTTGCATTGGCCTCCAGATTTCGATGTCCTTAGCTTTTACTGTTCGTACAAAATACGAATCTGCTAAGTCAAATTTGCACAAATGGTTAAAATGGATTTAAGAATTCGTAACTATGTAAACGAATACAATACTTCCTTACAAGATATAGAGATGTATTTTTAAGTTTATTTATACGAAAGCATCTTAAAGTTTGAAGAATCTTATTGTATTGTATGTATGAATTTATAACCAAAGAACTACATTTAATAATCTCCGAGTAATAACAAAGAAAAAACGACATTTGCAAAATGTTTCTATATATTTTCGAGAGCAGTACTTACCAAACAGAGCATTTAAGAGATCGTAAGTTTTTCTATTAAGTTAAACTCAAACTTTGTAGGGCACCAAATAAAAGCTAATGTATGTTATGTTTTATTTGCCGAGCATTGGACACGATTCAAGTTCATGTTTCAGTCTTAAAATACCTTCGAATAGTTCGTCTGATCTTTGGCATAGTAATGAAAGAATTAACATTTCTTTCTACTTACATCAGTATTACTTCAGGCCTTCAACGCGCCTCTAATTTTAAATGACGTAGTATTCCATCAAAATTGAGTCAGCACTAAATATCTTCTACAATAACGTAAACAAAAAATCAGGATTTCAACACACGTTGGGAAGAAAAATAAAACCGTAATAAATGGGAAACACTCTATGTTCGAGAAGTCGAACATTTTATGAGCACATAAAATGGTATTGGTTTAAATAGGTTTCAAGCTATTGCATTTTAGATGGTAAAGGTGGTTCCATGTGTAAGCATTAGCAGTTGCTAATTTTGATACTTAAATTGTTCTAAGATTCTCAAAGATTATTCGAATAACAGTAGACGTTTAACAAATTTCTGGTTTATTATTTTATTAATTTCCTGTGTAAAATAAAAAATCTGACGTGGCCATCACACAACCTTCCGCCATATCTAGACTTTAAACAGAAATGTATACGTACAATCCGGTGCCCATTTAAAATATACAAATAAAAATCTAAAATATTCAAACACAGAAATTTGCAAGAGAACTTCATGTACAAAATCTAAAATGATTGGACTAAAATAGAAAAATGATTTTCGCAAAAGTCGAAGTTGATCAGCAGAGAACAGCAAAATGTACCGACTGATCATCTACTAGGAGTAATAAATGCTGCAAGAATTCTCTATAAATTTAATTCTTTTTTCCCTGCTGTTCAAATTTCTGTTAACCGTAGGCTTCTTCTGCGTCTAATAAAACTTCATGTCGTTTCGCTCTATAGGATAAATTATTATTTTTATCTATATACCGATACAGTCTGAAATGGTAGTTACAAATCTTTCAAATCTTTGGTCCACACGCTTCCTTCAACTTTAGCACCATGATGTATGTACGCGTACCCATACACAATGCTTTATCTAATTATATATTATTATTATTATACTACTTTGTTAATATTAACTGATAAATAAATATTTTGTACTTAATGCAATGTTTTATTATTTCCTTCATAAATTTTAATAATTTAAATAGGTAAATAATTCGCATGAGATTCATTATACGCCTGCTATGATCCTCACTACTTGAATTAGTTCATGGTGCCGCGTATAGATGGCGCCAAAATCAACATGATAAATTCAAAATAGCAGGCTCGTGTCTCTTCTTCATACTGTTTTTGTTCTGTGGTTGTAGTTGTATCTAGCTTCATACGTAAGCATGTGTCAAGGAGTTTATGAATAAAATAACTTTGATAATTACTAAATTGAATGTTATAATTATCTACACCTATGTACTATTCCCATTAACATAACATGGTGTCAGAATTGTTTTCTCAAGAATAGTGAAACGTTGCTTCATCATAAATATTGAGCAAAAGTTTACTGAGTTCATCATAAATATTGAACAAAAAGGAAAAATGGCGATATCAAATGAGGTTTTAGCAGCACTAATAAAACAACAAACAGAAACGATGTCGTTAATGAGTGAACAGATACGAGTTTTAACTCAACCAAGAATTGATACAAAACCTCAAAATATTCCATTTCCAGCCAACTTGGAAGTTGATGCAATCAAGCAGATGAACCATTCGAGGAGTACTTAGTAAAACTACAAAAGCTAATACGAACATGCGAGTTTGGAGCTTTTGAAGATGATTTATTAAGAGATCGAATAGTACTAGGATGTAGAAACAAGTATGTTCGCAAGAGATTAATGTCTAAATCGGATTTAACTTTAGAGCAAGCAATAGAAATGTGCAAGATTGAAGAAATAACAACAAAAAGACTGAATGATATTGAGACTGAAGAAACCAAAGCAGTTAATAAAATTTACAAAGATTCTGAGGCAAAAAAATGTAAATTTTGTGGTAAGAAACATGTATTTGAAAAAGGTCGTTGCCCTGCCTTCGGCAAAATTTGTAACAATTGTGGAGGTAAAAATCATTTCGCTTCTGTATGTAAAAAGAAACTTGAGGATAAGAAGAAGAAAGAAAATGGTGAAAATCCAAAGAAAAAGCATAATAAAGTCAAAGAAGTAAACTCAAACAACGAGAATGAAGAATATTATGTGAGCGAAGAGGAAATCGAGAGAATCGAAAAGATTATAGACAATTCGAAAAAAGGAGGTAATGTTCAAGCAGAACTTGAGTTTAAAATAAACGACATATGGACCACGGTAAGATTCGAACTAGACACAGGAGCAAGCGTCAATATAATTGGTCATAAACAGTTAAGCCTGCTATGGAATAAAAAATGTCCAGAACTAAAGAAATCAAATCATCGTTTACAAAGTTTTGGAGGTACAAATATTCCAATAAAAGGTGAAGTAAAACTTACATGCAGAAACAAAGGTAAAATATATTTAATAATTTTTCAAGTAACTGAAGTCGATCATGGTCCATTGTTGTCGGCAAAAACATGCAATGTATTACAATTTATAAAATATTGTAACTTAGTAATAGATAATTACAGAAACAATAGAATCAGAATCAGTTGACGAAATTGAGAGAGGCAAGAGACAAGCGGAAGCCATTATAAATAAATATGCGGATACATTTAAAGGTTATGGAGCGCTACCTGAAGAAGCAGATTTCGAAGTAGATGAGAATATAAAACCAGAAATTCAACCTGCAAGACGTATTCCCATGGCTTTACGAGATGACTTAAAAACCGAATTAAATAAATTGGTTACAGAAGGCATAATCTGTAAAGAGAATCAACACACAGACTGAGTGAGTAATATCCTGATGGTAAAAAGAAACTCATCAATACGTATATGTTTAGATCCAATACCACTTAACACAGCACTTAAAAGACCAAACTATCAGTTCACAACCCTGGACGAAATACTACCAGAGCTAGGAAAGGCAAAAGTATTTACAACAGTCGACACAAAGAAGGGATTTTGGCAGATAAAACTCACAGAGAAAAGTAGCAAGTTAACTACTTTTTGGACATCCTTTGGGAGATACCGATGGCTACGATTACCTTTCGGAGTAGCTCCAGCCCCCGAAATATTTCAAATAAAAATGCAGAGAATTCTACAAGATCTAAAAGGAGTTGAAATGTTAGCAGACGACGTTATTATTTACGGCTGTGGTAATACAAAAGCTGAAGCTATTTTAGATCACAATATCAACCTGGAAAAACTATTACAGCGTCTACAAGAGAATAACTGCAAACTTAATAAAACAAAACTTAAGTTATGCGAGGATTCAGTGAAATTTTATGGACACATACTTACAGATCAAGGTATAAAACCAGATGAAACCAAAGTATCAGCAATCAAGACTTATTCAAGACCTAATAACAAGAAAGAACTAATCCGATTTCTAGGTATGGTCACATATCTAAGCAGATATATACCAAATCTTAGTACAGAGGTGACATCTTTAAGAAAATTAACTCTAGATGCCACTGACTAATATAGAGGAAAAAGAGTTCACAAGAATCAAGAATATAGTAGCTGATATAAGATCCTTAAAATATTTCAATACCGAATTACCTTTAACTATAGAATGCGACGCCAGCAACCACGGATTGGGTGTAGCAGTATTTCAAGAAAACAACGTAATTGGATACGCCTCCAGAACACTAACTGCATCGGAGAAAAATTATGCACAAATTGAGAAGGAGTTTTTAGCCGTTGTATTTGCATGTTTACGTTTTCAACAAATAGTAATTGGAAATAAGAAAACGATAGTAAAAACTGATCATAAACCATTAATTCAGATTTTTAAGAAACCACTGTTACATGCACCAAAAAGACTACAAAAAATGTTAATGACTATACAAAGGTACAATTTAGAAATTCAGTTCGTAAAAGGTAAGACAATGTTGTAGCAGACGCATTGTCTCGAGCACCAATGAAATATGAGCCTAACAAACAGGAACGAGAATATAAACAAATATTCAAGATAGAAGAACGAGAAAGGGAGATTTGTAAATCATTTGAAGCTGTAGACATAGTAAAAAACTTGAGCCTTACAGAAAAAAGAATTATAAATATAAAACAAAGTACAGCTGAAGATCCAGTTATGCAAAATCTAGTAAAAACAATCAATCAAGGATGGCCAAGATACATCAACCAAGTGTCAGATGATATATACAAATATATTTCAGCTATAGACACGAACTTAGCACTAAAGATGGCCTAATATTCAGAAATGACCAAATACTTATTCCTATGAAACTTAGAAAACTGATGATTCAAAAAGTACATGTAAGCCATAATGGAATCGAAGCTACTTTGAAGCTAGCAAGGAATAATATATTTTGGCCAGGAATGAGCACAGAGATAAAAAACCGAATACAAGGATGTGATATTTGTGCAAAATATTACAATTCGCAACAAGCAACACCGATGACGTCACATGAAATTCCACAGTATCCTTTCCAATTGGTTTCCATGGACGTTTTCTTTCTCAATAAAATCAGAGTATTAGTAACAGTAGACCATTATTCCGATTTTTTTGAAATGGACGTATTAAAAGATTTAACACCTGCTGCAGTAATACGAGCTTGTAAACAAAATTTTAGTCGACATGGAATACCACAAAGAGTTTGCACAGATAATGGCACTAACTTCGCCAGCAAAGAATTTCAACGATTCACCACAGATTGGGACTTCGAACATGTCACATCTTCACCACATCATCATCGCGGTAATGGGAAAGCCGAATCAACAGTGAAGATCGCTAAAAGAATTATGAAGAAAACTCAAGACAGAAGATATATGGTACGCACTATTACACTGGAGAAACACTCCTAACAAAATTAATTCCAGTCCCGTACAAAGACTTTTCTCCAGAATCACTCGTTCCAGTATTTCAACTATTCCTGAAAATCTAAAACCTAAAATTATTCCAAACGTCAGCGGGAAGATAGAAGAAAACCGAAAGAAAAGCAAATATTATTATGACAAAAGAACCAGAGAACTACCAGAGTTGAAGATCGGACAGCAAGTGGTCGTACAAGTTTATCCAGATCAAGGCAAAAGGTGGTCACCAGGAATAATTTACAAGAAATTAAATGACTCATCCTATGTAGTAGAAGTAGAGGGTTGTACATATCGTCGGAATAGAACTCATATTCATTCACACGGGAATCTTAAAAATCAAGAGGAAGAAAAGAAGAAAACAGATGAGAAGCCAAATAGCGAGCTGAACATGAATTCCACAACAGGCGAAGACAAACATCCATCAGTCCCTGAGAATCAAGAAAATAAACCAGATACCCCAATCAAATTGAAGGAATCAAATGTACAACCGCAGACTTCAAATTTGAATCAAAGCATCAGACCGACTCCAGAGCAAGCAACCCACGAGCGCCCTCAACGAACTAAAAGAATGCCTGAGAAACTTAAAGACTACGTTTTAAATAAATAATATTTTGTATTAATTATCTTTAGCATTATGTTTGTATTAGTTTATTTTGTTATGAAAGAGAGGATGTTATAGGGACATATGTTTACAATAGTAAAGGTTGGCAACATACAAGCCGCCAGTTGTAGTTGTATGCTTCATACGTAAGCATGTGTCAAGGAGTTTATGAATACAATAACTTTGATAATTACTAAATTGAATGTTATAATTATCTACACCTATCGTGACACCTATGTACTATTCCCATTAACATAACACTGCGGATATTTTAAGCAGCTTCGTTTGATTAAGGAGGTACACTCGGGTGGTGAGGGGTTAGGGGAATGTCTTATGCTCGCAATGTATTTCATATCAGGGTTACAACTTATAAAAAATAATAATAAACATTTTTTATTGTATGTAAACGCAGTCTATTCGCATTTTTATCTAATAAAATGAGATTTAAATCAATTAATTAAGCATATTATTAATTTTTATTATGTAAAACTTGTTTACTTACTTACGCTGTGCTGTTCTTATGTCAATCTGACAGATACTAAAAATGAAGGTGAAGAGAATTCTGCACTTGAAATTTCATACAAATCGTTAGGTATAAATTATTTATCATTTGTACACAATATACCTTTCATTCTTGCGAAAAACTTGTGATTATAGATAGATAAGGTTTTCTTCTGGTTAAAATTCAAATTTCGCGCTTTTCAACGTTGGCGTGTCTATATTATGTTTTTGCCTGTATTCTCCAGTAGGAATAAACTCCAGTCTTTCGATTAAGAATTCTTGTTAATTACGTGGTAAATGATGCTTGTGTTACTTTTATCCGGTATTTGAGATAGTAATGAACGTTTTAAAGAAGCAATTGGAATTTTCTTTCATTTCGTTAAATGCTTTTTACGTTGATTTAAAAGTACTCCCATAAGAGGCCATGTAAAATGTAGGTTTTACTTCCTTGTACGGAGTAATAAGGAAGTATTGTAATCGCGAAAAATTTCGGTTTTCAGATTTTGATGGAAATATCCGTTTTGACCTTTTCTGAATCCATTATGACTAGTTTCGTCGTGACGTCTGTACGTACGTACCTACGGACGTATGTATGTCGCATAACTCAAATACGGTTAGACGTAAAAAGTTGAAATTTTGTATTTAGGGCTGTTATAGCATCTAGTTGTGCACCTCCTATTTTTGGTTTCAATCTATAAACCGGAAGTAGTACTTTTGTCAAATATTTCGATAAATATTTAATTTGAGACAATTTTTTTTATTTTAAATGAAAGATTATGTGATTATTACCTACAATCGGTATTTTATAAATATTTTTGTATCTGGTATCATTTAAGAATAATTAAAGTATATACTTATAATTTAGTATTTCGGTATCTTGTAGTCCATGATCGATTAACATTTGTTACTACGTAAAATTTAAATGATTATGACATGACAGTGACAATAGTAAAATATGCTTTATAATATCTTCTTCTGCAGTTTAAATAAAATGACTAAAATATATTTGTGAGTATAGTAGCAGTAGTAGTAGTATTTATATATTAATATATTTGTATAATAAGTTAAAAGAATTTTTCATATTTTTTCCCCCCCCCCTGGCTTGTGGTACAGAGCCGATTAGCCATTGTCCGATAATTTTGTATCCTGTAATGTTGTGATAGTTTAGTGTCGCATGGAGTATGAAGCTTTTAAATTTTTGTGCTCACGTGTAGTTGTAATTGTTGTAGTGTGATTATGTTAGTATTGGATATCATATTATAATGTTAGTTGATTGTATATACGTTAAAATAAGTTCTATTATTTTCTGATTATTGTATGATAAGAGAGTTGCAATTGAAGTTGGCAGTGAAATTTTTAATTTTAATAAGTTGGTGTACAGATCTTTTTGTTGTTGGACATAGTAGGGGCACTGGAGAATTAGATGGTTACTATTAGCAATTATGGGGATCTGTGGTGAGAAATTACAGTAGGGAGAGTCGTTTAGATTTATTTTGTAGAGGTGAGCTGGTGTTCTGTTATGGTTAAATTTTAGCTGGGTAATTTGTATAATTTCATGTTTATTCAATGTTGTGTTTGCGAACCATGGTTTCTGTGTTAATTTATTAGTGCAGGTGAAGTAGGTAGTGTATTCCTTTACTTTTACTTGTTTCTTGGAATTGGTGTTGCCACTCGGCAAAATGTTGTTTGTAGCTAGCCAATTTATAGTCTGCTGTAGGTATAGGTGTGTTGAGAGGCATTCCTTCTGTGACTCCTTTTTTGGCGCCTTCATCTGCAACTTCGTTGCCTGTTATTTTGGCATGTCCTTTTATCCAAATGATGACTATTTTCCTGTTTGCAGTAGTTATGGCGTGGAGTAGAGACTAGAGAGATTATGTTATATATAGTTATGGTATTTTTTGTATTAAATTCGGGATTTTTAATAGCGTGTATTGTGCTTTGGTTATCGCACATGACTGTGCAGTGATTGAACTGAATGTTGTGAAGATACTCCAAGCTTTTCTGAATTGCTATCAATTCTGCATTATAAATAGTAGATATTAATTATGGTAGTTTGAAACTTCTCGATGTTTGGACTTGGGGATCGTAAAAAGAGCAGCCTACCCCATGCTTAGTTTTGGACCCGTCAGTATATAATTGATATGTGTTCGGGAAGTGTTCATTTAAGTTTTGTTGGAATATGTTATTGATACACGTCTTGTCTAGGTTATTTATGATGTCTATAGGTAATAATGTTAGTGTTACAGATAGCAAAATTATTTGGTAGTGAGTAGAGAAATTCTTGTTGGTAGCATGGTGGTTTTTCGTTGGATTCTATAGGCTCATTTTGGTTTTTATAGTTCAGATATGCTTCAACTAATGGATGTGATTTTTTCAGTACCCAATACTGGGACATCAGATTATCGGTGCTTAGTTTGTGTAATTTTGTGTGTATGTCATGTTTGTTTAGTGCGGCTAGATTATAATAGAACCGATCCGCTAGAATTTTGGTTCTTAAGCATAATGGTGGAATGGCGGTTTCTGCATGTAGGCTATGAGTTGGAGTAGACGGTAGAGGGTAGAGCTTTGATGCATATTCTGAGGCATTTGTTTTGTGTTACTTGTAATTTGTTCAGCAGTTTGTTTGAGGCTGTGCCAAATAAGAAGCTTCCGTAGTCAAATCTGGATCTGATAAATGCTTTGTATAAGATGAGGGCCGTATACGGGTCTGCTCCCCATTTATATTTGCAGGTGGTACGGAGAATATTTATGGCTTGTTCCGCTTTGCAGATTATGTATTTTATATGTAAACTCCAGGTTAGTTTGACGTCAAGTATCATTCCGAGGAACTTTACTTGTGTTTTTATCGTGTATGTGTATGAACCTAGCCTGATCTGTTGAGGTGTGATGCCTAGTCTGTGTCTGGTAAATACTATGACAGTTGTTTTCGCTGGGCTTAAATCCAGGCCATTTTCAAACAGCCAATTTTCTAGGTGTGACATTGCTGCGTGTATTGCAGTTTGATTAGTCTGACTTCATCTTGAACTAGTGTACAACACTAAATCACAGTATAAATAAATGTACAGTAGCGAAGCTCTTATCGCTGCCTTTGTTCTTTTTAGATTGGGTTTTGATGACCTTCAGCCATTTTGTTATTCAGTTCGTGGCGGAAAATTCAAACCAGTATCAAATTAAAAGTTCAGGAGTCAGTATGTCAAACGATATTTTTCAAACATAAATAAAATTTATATACTATATTGTACTCATGTAAAAATATAATCAAATATAGCGACAATATGAGGATATGAAAGATAAATATAAATATAATATACTTACCTCTGATAGTAGGTTGAACGTGTACAAAATTTCTTATTTAATTATATTTATTTGTTTTTGGAAAATAAATAACAACAAATTAAATTAATGAATATTTTTTATTGCTGTAAAGTTACTTTATTATTAACTTAGCAAATATAAAATATAATTGAGAATATGTTCAATTTAAAATAAAATCTACTGTTTTCTAGTAAAATTTACATATGCGATAAGATAATTCTTTTTCTGTGCCCTTTTTCTGCTTTAAAATTTCTATTTATAAATTTTAAGGCATAAAAAAGTCTTACTCTGCTATACAATTTAAATAGATATTCTTTAGGGAAATTAACACAAGGATGCTGAAAATCGATAATTTTGATATTAGTAACTATTACTTGAATAACATTTTTACTCAAAGCAAATGTATTAAAGTTTTTGAAAAACCAGTTATCTAATTTGTTTACATAAGTAATAAATGAGTCGTGTGGCATATACAAATTTCCGAAAGTATCTTTATTTGCGTTTAGTGGGTGCGGTACGCAAAAAAACCTTGCATTTCGGGTTAGAAGCATGAGATTTGGCACACATGTTCTTTATGTGAAAATGAAATTTTTTGCCCGCAGTTCCTTTGAAAATGTCCCTTCGGATACGAAATTTGGACCTTTTTGTGAAAAATGGGTAAAATTTTGTATCACTTGATAATAGGCCGATTTCAATGTACCAACAGTGCTTACCGCATGAATTTGCAACGTTGAGTCGATATATATAGCCAACTATCATCTATTTGTCAAATTAAGGCCACTAAAAACGAACTTTCTAAAAAAATGCCCAAATTTTTGATTTGGGCAATATTTTAATTGCAGTACTTACTAGGGTATCGAATTCGACTAATTCTAACCCACCAAGCATGTTGGTAATATCTGGTAATCGATCAAATTGACGGTAGACCTGTGGCGTAGTCAGAATCGACCAATGAGGGTAAGTTCAATTTTCTAGGTTTAGTTAATAAACCAATTTTATAGTTCAAAGCTTACTTTTTGCATAAATTTGCAACGTGAATTCTATATTTGTAGCAATTTTTCTTGTATTTATTAAAATAAAGGCACTAAAAACGGGTAATTTTAATTTCTGAATTGACTTGCACTTTCAAGGGTATCGAATTCAACTAATTTCAACCCGCAGATCACATTGGTCATGTTGGATTAACGTTAAAAATTATGATAATGCAGTGGCGTAGCCAAAAATGGCCAGAGGAGGGTAAATGCTGAAAATAAAGAGGAATTATTTAGTTACCTTGCATCCACACTTGTAAATTTTGTAAACGAAGTTCATATAGTCACAAACGTTAAAGTGTCTACAAATGAAAATTCCACTGATAGTCCAGGCGAACTAGAAAATTTGTATATGGGGTCGGCGACAAAACTCAAAGAGAATATTTTTTTCATAGGAATGTTGTAATTGACTTCCTAATTAACATACTAAAAGTCCCCATCGATCCGCCTTGTGCTAAGTCCACCATCTTGAAAAAATGGTGGAACAAGACGACTTTTCTCCGGTTTTTTGCAATTATCTCGAAAATGGGTAATTTTAAGCAAAAATCCCTAATACCAAACAGAAAGAGCATGAAATTTCCTTCAAGATAGTCCCATTTGTTTATACGTTATTTATACAGTTTTTGAAAAAATCGTAAATAAATATTTTTATAATTCTAACAATCTAAGCCGATTTGATTAAATCATGATTTTTTTCTCATATTACACAAAAACGACTGTAATTTATTAACGGATAATAATTTCGAATTCAGGATTTCAGTATTCGATTCTTAACATATTTTTCTATAATAATAATTTCATAATAGACATTTTAAGATTAAGATATTGACTTCCGGCTTTCAAAATCTTAGAAAGAAATGTTTCAAAAATATGTTGCTGAAAACTGAATGTGAATATCTTTGTCCGTTCAGGAAAAACAGTTATTTAAGTACAACTTTTAAAAAATATATTAAAACTTTATTGATCTCTCTCCAAGAAAATCTTAAAAATTCGACATGATTCAAACCATTTTAAGTTTAAAAATAATTTTAATTATTATAAAAAACTCGAAAAATCCAATGCCACTAACCGCAAATCGATATCTCAATTACTTCAGAAATTACAGGTGATTAATCATATTTAATAATAAAAATACTAAAATTTCTTAATTTTCCCGTGTACAAATTTTTTAAATTTCAACTTAATCAGGGCCCTTGAAATTTTTTAAATAATTTTGCGTAGTATAAAAATGCAGGCTTATTCACTTTTTCAACTGTGTCACTACAGGAAATCAGCAACATAGTTAACACATTACATTCTGATTCAACAGGAACTGATAAAATAATCCTAAAAATGCTTAAGTTAATATTTCCTTACATTATTCCACAAATTACTCATATAATAAATTCTTGTCTTCTAGATAACACTGTTCCGGATATTTGGAAGGTGGCACTTGTGAAGCCGTTAGAGAAATGTAAAAATCCTTCTTCTTTAAATGATCTCAGACCGATTAGCATTTTACCTACTCTTTCAAAGATTCTGGAGAAAGCTATGGTAGCTCAAATTAACTCATATTTGGCAGCCCATCGTATTCTTCCTGACATTCAGTCAGGCTTTAGAAAAGGTTTTAGTACTACTACAGCTCTCCATAATATTATTACTGACATTGTTTCGAATATTGATCAAAATAATTTGGTACTTTTGATATTACTTGATTTCAGCAAAGCGTTCGATACTATTAATCATGATTTAATGATCGCAAAACTGAAATATCTAGGATTTGATTCTAACAGTAGAGCATTACTTTCAAGTTATTTAACGAATCGCTCTCAAAAGGTGTGCTACAACAACAATACATCCACATCATTACAATTATCGAAGTGTGTACCACAAGGTTCTATTTTAGGTCCCCTTTTGTTTTCAATTTATATATTTGACTTGTGGAAAAATATCACATCCTGTAATGTGCATATTTACGCAGATGATACTCAATTATATTTTCCTTTTAAATCACATGATGTGGATGATGCAATTGTTAAAATAAACAAAGATCTTGCCTCTATATCTGAATATGCTAGGAATAATTGCCTTATATTAAATGAACGAAAATCGAATGTTATGTTTTTTGGAAATAAGAATGCCCGAGATACTCTTGTAGCATCCAATAAAATACAAATTAAATTAAACAGTACTTATATGCCAATATCGGAAAGTTGTAAAAACTTGGGCCTGATTCTAGATACTAAGCTTCGATTCACTGAACATGTAAATCTCTTATTAAAAAAGGCTTATTTAGCTCTAAAGCAACTGTTCATGAATCGCTTTGTATTGTCTCGAAAACATAAAATAATTTTGGCAGAGAGTCTTGTACTTTCTGTATTCAGCTACTGCGATTCTGTTTATGGACCATTCCTTACTGTTCGAGATTGTGCTAGAATACAGAAAGTGCAAAACTCATGTGTAAGATTTGTACTGAATGTAGGTAAATATGAGCATATCTCGGGTCATTTGAGTGCATTGGGGTGGTTGAACATGAAAAATCGAAGGTTTTTACATTCTGCGTGCTTAATTCATCGTACTATTCAATACAAAACTCCCTCCTACCTTCTTAATAAGATCTCATTCAGGTCAAACCTGCATGCACATAATCTGAGAGATAAATATCTGCTACATATTCCTAAACATAAGACAACTCTGTTCCAACACTGCTTTAGTTTTCAATGTCCTGCTGTATATAATGATTTGCCAATCTATCTTAAAACTGAGACTGTCTTAAAGTTTCCTAAGAAATTGAAAAATTATCTTCTACTTCAGTCATGTTAAATTTATTATTTTTTAATTTTAGGCCTGTTTATAAATCGTCTCTGACTCTTGATATTTAATAACTAATAATTATTACATTACTAGTGTTACAATTGATATTTTACAAGTATAATGTGTGTTGTATGTATTTATTTAAATATGTATGAATTTATTGTATTTTGAGATAAATCTGTATATTTGATGTGTAAAATGGTTAAGTGTAAGACCAGCAATTTGCTGAACTTTGCCAAATAAAATTATTATTATTATTATTATTATTAAAAATTAGTGTGTCTGAGACCGGAAGTCAATATCTTAATCCGGAGAGAAATTAAACACAAAATTTTAAATAAGTGATTAATAGTTATTTAACAAACTAGTGTGTTAATGAGGGCGATTAATAATTGAGACTTTTTAACGCGTGAGAGAAGCGAACGCGTTAATTGTTGAGATTATTAATCGCCTATTAAGGAGGTTCCCTAGACATTTTAAAAAATGTTCTAATGCAACCAAACTTTGAATTTATGTTGTCTGTGTCATAAAAATGATACCTGAATTTTTTGGAAATTTTTGACCACGTAGTTTGAACGAAATTAATTGTTAAATTTTAATATTTTGCATGGGCTCTTATGGCTTTCGATTAATTTATTAAATAAAAAGATGTTAGAAATGTTCTATTTACTTAATTTTTGGTATATAAACGTATGCAAGCACGGACATCAATTTCCCAAAATTTGAAGAAGGTTGACCACATAGTTGTAACAATATTGTTGTTGTAAAAAAATCTTCAAGCATTTTTTGATTAGTGAATTAGAAATTATTGTAAAAATATATCACCGCAACTGAACGAATTGCAATATCAATTAACACCCGTTGACCGAATTTTGTTTTACATTAATAAAAATATTTTTATTAATTAAAGGCTGATATCTGAGTACGCCACTGCATGTGTAGGGAACCTCCTTAACACATGAGTTAGTTACAATATTTTTCCGTTGGTCATACCTTTTTAATTTGAAAAAATTTCAATTTTACTCCATAACAAATTAGGACCGCTTTAAATGTTCACCACAATTGGATCGACAACAATGGACAACTCAACAATAACAATCAACTGTTTTCAGGGAGAAGCGGGTGCAGTCAGTTCACTTAATATTGATTAGCAATACTAAATCCTAAGGTTTTTTCGTTTTTAGAATAATGTTATTATTTTTATATTCATTTTAAAGCAATTCTACATAAATATTATTTACCTAGAAGTGTGAAAATAATTTCTTTTAATTCTGTTTTGTATTTTGGTAAAACTTAGAGCTGGTCAATATAATACAATATTACGTGTATTGAACGCATCCAATAATGTATGATTTTTTTACATTAATGATACTCATTATTAAACGATCAACGGAAAAATATATTTTTGTGATTTTGAAAATATGTTTAAGTTTTTTCTAAACTGGCGTCTTAAAATGTCTATTATTAAATTATTATTATAGAAAAATAAGTTTAGAATCGAATACTGAAATCCCGAATTCAAAATTATTATCCGTTAATAAATTACAGTAGTTTTTGTGAAATATGAGAAAAAAATCATGATTTAATCAAATCGGCTTAGATTGTTAGCATTATAAAAATATTTATTTACGATTTTTTCAAAATCTGTATAAATACCGTAAAAACAAAAATGACTATCTTGAAGGAAATTTTAAGCTCTTTATGTTTGGTATTTGACATTTTTGCTTAAGATTGCCCATTTTCGAGATAATTGCAAAAAACCGGAGAAAAGTCGTCTTATTTTTTCAAGATGGTGGACTTAGCACAAGGCGGATCAATTACAACATTCCTATTAAAAAAACATTCTCTTTGAGTTTTGTCGCCAATAGATGCTAGTTCGCCTGGACTATGATTTAAATAAGATCTCTTGCACTCATATGGAGGAAGCAGATGGTCGCATAATCTTACATGTCCGCGATATGGTTCGTCATGGGGCTACATCTGTCGTAATTCGATGCTCTGACACCGACATTCTTGCTATTGCCGTTTCATTCTTCCATTCTCTTACTTACACTTACAGATCTGTGGATCCAGTTTGGTATGGGGTCTAAACGGCGATATATAGCTATCCACAAAATTGCATGCGCTCTTGGTCCGAAGAAGTCTGAGGCTCTTCGGGGATTTCACGCCTTCACTGGCTGTGACTCGGTCTCATTCATCACCTCAAAAGGAAAGAAAAGAGCATGGACAGCCTGAACAGAAGACCATATGACTACTGCTTTTATAAAGTTAGGTCAGCCATTGTCCCTTAATGAATAGCTTTCTGCAGTCAACATACTTAGCCTGGAGAAGTTTACAGTAAAGATGTACGATGCTCACTGTTCTTGCAAAGGTGTTGATGAGTTCCTTTGCACGCCCTACATGCTGGAGTGCATCTCAGAGTAAATCGGCGGCAGCAACACTGTAGTGTCTTACAGTC
Source organism: Agonum fuliginosum (assembly GCA_947534325.1). NCBI lineage: Eukaryota > Metazoa > Arthropoda > Insecta > Coleoptera > Carabidae > Agonum > Agonum fuliginosum. Next base: position 44,978,503 of record OX384030.1, on the reverse strand, counting down.
TGACTTGCAGCCACATCTGTCTAGATTCTTAAAGCAGACCAAACTGTAAAAAAATGGCGGATAGTAATAAACTTGCTTTTACCGTATCCTGCAATTTTTGCAAAAAATGTGCGTCTTCAGACTCCACTCTAAAATGCCACGGGGCTTGTGGCTTTTCGTATCACTATAATTGTGTTGGTGTGAATAAAACTGTGTTCAATTCACTTAACAATGCTAAAAATAAAAACTTAAAGTGGTTGTGCGATAACTGTGAATGTGTTCTGTGTGACGAGAAAGGGTCACTCAATTCAAATTCCATCATTGGTGGCCAATTAATCACAGAGGGTCCAGTATTCCATAAACTGCTGAAAAAAATTGAAGATCTTTCCAAAACTGTATTCAAACTAGCAGGTGATTTTGAGAATCTGAAGTCAAAACCTAAAGCTGACATCAACTGTCAAGAATTCAATATGACTTTAGCCTCACCTGTAACCCCTGTCACCTTGACAAATCTAACTAACGTCACTCCTATTGATGATTTGCTTAAACCAACAGAGGTCAACACTTTACCTGATTTAAGTGAAATAAAAGTCCCAATTACTATTAAACCATCACAAGATGTCGTGCCTAGTCCAGCTAGTACCGCAACTACCACTAACACGTCATCAACTGTGACTGTAAACAAAGCTACTTTTGCTGAGTGTCTTGCCACTACCTCCAAGGCCAAAGCAAATACAATCAGTCCAGCTGTTCAGAACAGACTTGCCAGAGCTCCGGCTAAACGCACACTTGTTTACAATAACAAACAATCTACTGTCACTGGTTCAAAAAAATTTGATTCGAATTGTAGAATCAGTGCAGTACCGCGCAAAGCGTCCATCCATATTTCCAGACTATCAACTTCCGTCACGTCTGATGACCTGAAGGCATACCTAGAAGAAAATTTCCCGAACCACGAATTTAATATCGAACAATTAAATGTTAAATCTGGTCAATACAATTCCTTCAAGGTTATTACTTTATTCAGTCTATTTGATAAAATTGTTAACCCAGAACTATGGCCTGAACATGTAACTTTAAAAAAATTTGTAAATTTTCGGAAAGTACCTCAACCGAATGTGACAAAATAAGATCTACTCTGCACATTCTACACTATAACATTCGTAGTTTGAACTCTAAAAATGATGAATTTAATGTTTTTCTTGCGTCTGTTCACTTTCCTGAAGTTTTATGTATTACTGAACATCATTTATCTGCTGAAAAAATTAATTCAGTTGTTATGAGTCCTTACATTTTAGCAAATTATTACTGTAGAACTAGTTTCGAATGTGGCGGAGTAGCGATTTACATTTTGAAAAATTTAGGTTTTAATAATATTTCACCTGTTAATATTTTTAGCTGTGATAAAGATTTCGAATTTGTTTGTTGTGAATTAATTTTAAATAGTTTTAAATGTCTTATAATTGTTTTATATAGATCTCCTAGCAGTGACATCAATATTTTTATTCGTAAACTTAATTTATTGTTAAATAATTTTATTAACTATACTAATCCAATTTTTATTTGTGGTGATTTTAATATAAATTTTGTTGATTCACTTGAATCCTCTGATCTTAAAGGGCTTTTCCTCTCATTCGGTTTATCTTCGCCTGCCCCTGGTTTCCCACTAATTAAAAGTACTTCAGGACGTTGCATTGACAATTTATTTACAAATATCAATCATTGTAATGTTACGTACACTGTTCATAACCCTTGCTTATCAGACCACTCTGCTCAATTATGGAGTGTTCAATTAAGCAACCCATGCAATGATACTCTAGATAGTTCTATTTTAATCCGATCTTTTAGTAATGCTAACAAAGATTATTTTAAATTTCTATTAAGCAATGAATTATGGACTGACATTTATAATACAAGTGATATCTTTGATGAAAAATTTGATAAATTTTTAGAAACTTTTAATTATTATTTCAATATTGCCTTCCCTTTAGTAAAAAAAGTTAAATCCAACAACAACAAAAATAAGTGGATAACACCAGAAATTGAGAGAGCGTATGACGTACTTCAATTTACTTACAATATGTATCTCAACACTAAAAATCCGAACATTCTTGAAAAATACAAGCAAATGAAAGATAGATATAAAAAACTAATTATAGATTCAAAAAAAAAAACTTAATGATAATATTATTATGTTATCACAAAATATGTCGAAGGCTGCCTGGTCTGTTATCAAGTGCGAAACATCAGCTCCTCCTTATTCTCTTCCAATCCCACTAAATGTCGATGACAGTACTATTACTGATCCTAAACTTGTTACTAATCACTTTAATTCCCATTTTGTAAACTCTGTCAACAACCTTACTTCTAGTCTACCGAAAAATACTGGCAATATTTCTCAGCGTAATGCTGTGGTCCTACGGAACACTATGTTTTTAGAACCTGTAACCGATACAGAGGTACTCAATTATATTCGTGACATATCTAAAAAACATTCCTCTGGGTTTGATGACATTCCATGTTCTTTATTATACTCGGTGGCTGACTATATAATTTCTCCTTTAACACACCTAATTAACGAGTCCCTAATCAGCGGTGTATTTCCATACCAGTTAAAACTAGCGAAAGTTATTCCAGTACATAAAAAAGGGGACAAACATAAAATTGAAAATTACCGCCCTATTTCACTTCTACCTGCGTTTTCAAAAATATTTGAAAAGGTCATGTACTCTCGATTAATTAAATTCATTGCTCTAAATAGAATTCTAACCCCATGTCAGTTTGGTTTTACAAAACAAAAATCTACTGAACATGCGCTTTTCTTTAGTCTCTGTAGTATACTTCAACATCTTGATAATAAAAAATATACAGCAAGTATTTACTTTGATTTATCAAAAGCATTTGATACAATTAATCACAGTACTCTATTGGAAAAACTTGACTCCTACGGCATTAGAGGCAATGCTTCATCATGGATAACATCCTATTTAAACGGTAGATCTCAAGTTGTGTGCATTAACATCGACGGACAGAAATACACATCCGATCGTAGCGCCCTTTGTTTTGGTGTACCGCAGGGTAGTGTATTAGGCCCTTTACTCTTCCTTCTGTATATTAATGACCTTCCCTTATCCTTTGATAATGCTGATGTGTGCCTTTTTGCAGACGATACTTCCCTTATAGTTGCGGCGGATTCAATCGCTGATCTGAATATCAAAATTCAAGAATGTGTTAACCGTATGTCATCATGGTGTAATTCTAATGGTGTCTTCCTCAACGCCAATAAAACTAAGTTAATTCAGTTTTTATTAAGAGGTAATAATTTCGGTACTTCGGCGTTTGTTGGTAATTCAACTATAAGTCCAGTTACATCAACTAAAGTTCTGGGTTTAAATGTTGAATACAATTTTGCTTGGATGGAACATACACAACAACTTACTAAAACTCTATGTTCGACTTGTTACGTCATAAGACACTTGCGTATCCATGTCAGTCCACATATAGTTAAAATATACTATTATGCTTATGTTTATAGCAAATTATCCTACTGTATCATTTGCTGGGGTTCTTCTGTTCACGCGCTTAATGTTTTTAAAACTCAAAAAATGATATTAAGAGCTATGGTTGGTGCTTGTTCACGATCATCGTGCAGAAGTATTTTTAAAGATCTCCAACTTCTTACGTTACCCTCAATATATATCTACCAGTGTGCCTTGTTTATTAAAAAAAATCCTGACCTGTTCCCTACCAATAAATCTCAGGGTTCTTATAACACTAGAAAAGCCAATGAGATTTACATTCCTAAGCACAGAACACAAAACTTCCACAATAATGTGTCCTACATGCCCATTAAGATTTTCAATCACTTACCTGAGAGAATTAAATCTATAACCAATATTATTTCTTTTTCTCGTGAAGTTAAGATCACCCTGATAAATAATTGTTTTTACTCTATACATGAATTTTTAAATTGCAACACACTATAATGTTTTAGGTTGTATTTTTTTTTTTTTTAATATGTACTTTTCTCTTCTGTATTGTTTTGACGTGCCATGTGTCTTTTTTGTACTGTTTTTGGCAATAAATAAATTCTAAAATTCTAAACGAGTGGCAATTCTGTCCATAAAGGAACCAGACCAGCCTCGGTCTTAGACCAACCCCATTGTAATTAAATTTATCTGCTTGGCCCCATAAATACCCAGCTTGGTAAGCAGCCCTCTTTATATGCTGTTTTAAAGCATCTGAGGTAGGAGGAATCATGGTGATTGGCTTCTCACCACTACAGAAAATTTTCTGCCTCGCCTCATCAACACCTTTGCAAGAACAGTGAGCATCGTACATCTTTACTGTAAACTCCTCCAGACTCAGTATGTTGACTGCAGAAAGCTGTTCATTAAGGACGTTCACTACCAAATCAAGTTTCTATAGATGATCATCAAATTTTTACTACGTGTTAAGAATGATCTAATACATGCACAGTTAAATTTTTATTATCGTCTGACGTCCAGAAAATGAGATATTCGCCTCGAAAGTCTGGCATTTTAACACGTGAAGTATAGGACGGAGGCTATCAAAACCAATGTTTTAATTGATAGCTTTATTTTTCTGCCATATATTTTAATAAAAAAACTAATACAAAGTAGTTCAGTATGTTTCGAATTTTATGTCAAACGACGAAAACGATCTGACGTCCAGTTTCAGAGTAATCGTATTTTAAAATGAGCTGTAACAATGACCTCGACAACGAAAAAACTCGACGAAAAGAGGCAGCGGCAACGCTGCACGCTTCATGTTTACGTCGCGGGGAGGGAATAAAATTGCGCCAGTAGGCGATTGGTAAATCATCAAAATTCTAAATAACATTAAAGTTTCATGTTAGGGGCTTGATATTCCGTAGTTATAATTATTTGAACATGATGACTAAAAAGTAGTATTGAAGTATTGAACTCAACAAAGTATTGATATTTCAATTTATATTTTATGATTATATGCTGTATTTGAAATAAACATACCTACATAGATACTTGGATTTAGTTCTGTAGTATTTTTTATTTTTACACAACTTTCTGAAAGTTTCTATCAATCTATTACTTACATAGATTTATTATTATTTTAATCAATAGTTTATTAGAAATGCAGTTTTATGAACAACTTATAGCTAAAATAACAATCTTTGAAAAGATTATAAAAAACAAATAAGTGAATATGTAAGATCTTGTTTACTAGTAATCTTATAAGATTCAAATTTAGGTTTATTTGTAGTTGTAAAAAAATAATTGTTAATCTTTTTTTGAAAATTATTAAAATTTAAATATTAATTATCAAATATAAATTAATAATTAACGGCATCCAACGAGCCTTTATTTGGTTTGATTTGTTTATTTAGTTATTTATCTTCAAACCCAACTGACTATAATTATGAATCCGATAATAGTGTAATTGCAAACCGGGTCAGTCTTATGAAATTAATAATAATAATAATAATACGTAATAATAATAATAATAATACGTAATAATATTGTTATTATAATTATTGTTCTCCCTTCTCTTTCGTTCCCAGTGCAACGTTGCCAGCTTGCATTTACACCGCTTAGTAGCTGTGTGAGTGCACACACACTATGACACACAGCGTAAAGGAAGTACAGTCAACTATAAAAAAAATTCTTTAGAAACCGGTTATCATGCGCTGTAAATGTTCAGCGCGCTCAAACTTTTGGGCTTGATTGTAGGTAGTGAACGTCCTTAAGGGACAATGGCTGACCTAACTTTATAAAAGCAGTAGTCATAATATGGTCTTCTACGACGGTATAGAAGGGTCAGGGTAAATATTTTTTTATATTGAATTTCCGACTTTTAAACTCGGGATCCCGACTTATAAACTCGGGATCTCAACTATTTAATCCCGAGATTAAAAGTCGGGATCCCGAGTTTAAAAGTCAGGATCCCGAGATTAAAAGTCGGGATCCCGAGTTTAAAAGTCGGGATCCCGAGATTAAAAGTCGGGAACCCGAGTTTAAAAGTCAGGATCCCGAGTTTAAAAGTCGGGAATTCAATATAAAAAATATTTACCCTGACCCTTCTACGCCGTCGTAGTCTTCTGTCCAGGCTGTCTATGCTCTTTTCTTTCCTTTTGAGGTGATGAATGAGGCCGAGTCACAGCCAGTGAAGGCGTGGAATCCTCGAAGAGCCTCAGACTTCTTCGGACCAAGAGCGCATGCAATTTTTTGGATAGCTAATAGCTATATATCGCCGTTTAGACCCCATACCAAACTGGATCCACAGATCTGTAAGTGTAAGTAAGAGAATGGAAGAATGAAACGGCAATAGCAAGAACGTCGGTGTCAGAGCATCGAATTACGACAGATGTAGCCCCATGACGAATCATATCGCGGACATGTAAGATTATGCGACCATCTGCTTCCTCCATATGAGTGCAAGAGATCTTATTTAAATCAGTGGAATTCTCATTTGTAGATACTTTAACGTTTGTGTGGATGCAAGGTAACTAAATAATCATTATCATAATTTTTAACGTTAATCCAACATGACCAATGTGATCTGCGGGTTGAAATTAGTCGAATTCGATAACCTTGAAAGTGCAAGTTTTTTTTTTAGAAAACCCGTTTTTAGTGCCTTTATTTTAATAAATACAAGAAAAATTGCTACAAATATAGAATTCACGTTGCAAATTTATGCAAAAAGTAAGCTTTGAACTATAAAATTGGTTTATTAACTAAACCTAGAAAATTTAACTTACCCTCATTGGTAGATTCTGACTACGCCACTGGTCTACCGTCAATTTGATCGATTACCAGATATTACCAACATGCTTGGTGGGTTAGAATTAGTCGAATTCGATACCCTAGTAAGTACTGCAATTAAAATATTGCCCAAATCAAAAATTTGGGCCGTTTTTTAGAAAGTTCGTTTTTAGTGGCCTTAATTTGACAAATAGATGATAGTTGGTTATATATATCGACTCAACGTTGCAAATTCATGCGGTAAGCACTGTTGGTACATTGAAATCGGCCTATTATCAAGTGATACAAAATTTTACCCATTTTTCACAAAAAGGTCCAAATTTCGTATCCGAAGGGACATTTTCAAAGGAACTGCGGGCAAAAAATTTCATTTTCACCTAAAGAACACGTGCCAAATCTCATGCTTCTAACCCGAAATGCAAGGTTTTTGCGTTTTTTCGTGTGTACCGCTTGTACTATCAAGTGCAGTACGTTTTAATATATTAGAACTTTATGCAAATGGTGTGACTTTTTTAAATCCTTTATATTAACTTCACCGTCTTGTCTACGGCAAAATAACAAAAGTCAATAATGACCCACTTCCCGGGATCCTATCGAGCTGAAATTTAGCAAATATACTTTTGTCACCTAACAATGCACTTTGGCAAAATTTCAGATTATCCGCCATCTTGAAACGAAATGGTGGCTAGCTATCTCAAAATGTACTGCACCGATTGCGGTCAAATTTGGTACAGTAATAGTTAAGAATCTGTCTTGAAACATAGGTACCATTAAAATGTTAGTCTGCCATCTTGAAACAAAATGGCAGCTAGCTATCTCAAAATGTACTGCATTGATCTGGTTCAAAAACAAAAATTTAAATAAATATCGATCGAGTCTCATATATAAAGGATTTATAGTGAAAAACTTTGTTTTCGCGGGTTCGTTTTTTGTCGCTGGCTCTTATAGCCCAGTCAATCTAGACAAAAATTAGCCAAACCTAGAAATGGAAGATAGAATTCTAATTTTTTGCACAGATGTTCCTTATAACGTAGTATAACTCTCCTAGAAAGTCCCAAGGTTACCGACGCTTGCTTCCCTCGGGAGAGGCCAAAAGGTCCTACGGGGATGGCAAATCATATATGCAGACATAAACTCGTATAACTTTCGATCGGAATGACGTAGACACGTCAATGATAGCTCAAAATGTTGAGAATAATGTGCACTATACACGTAGATACTCAAAGCTAAATATTATGCCATAATAACCGGTCTAACAACTCCAGACACACAAAAGTGGTTAACGCACAAAATAATTTACGCATTTCAATTATATATTCTTATTATGATCAAATAACATGGTTCTACATTATTTTGTATAGAATAGATACAGAGAGTGACGTGTATAGTACCGGGAATAATATAAAAACAAAAGAAAAATTATATAAGTGTACAATTTTACCGATTATGTACAGAGGTAACCCAGTCAAATAATAGAAATTAAGGAATAGTCTTGGGATTGTTTTGAAATTTTTATTATTAAATTCTTCGAACATTTCTGTATAAGACAGATTACTTTTAAAAAGATTTGAGGGCCAAATTTACGATTTTCTACGAGAGAAAATTGAAAAAATCTTAGTTTTTTAATATTTTTTGTGTTTAATGACCAGTAACTTCTAAACTAATTAAATTTTTGATTTCCGGTTTCTTTTATCAAATTTTGAGAACGATTCTCTATAAGCTAGATTATTTTAAAATTTTGTTGAGGGTCTTTGTTAAGCCAAAAAATAAAGTTTTTCTTCAAGAGAAAATTTAGCAATTTTAGTTTTTAAAAGTTTTTTTTGTGTTTAATGTCCTGTAGTTTCTGAACGAATACAAAATTTGATATCCGGTGTCTTTTACAAAATTCTCTGAACGATTCTCTATAAGATAGATTATTACATTACAGACATTACAGGTCATTAAACACAAAAAAATTTAAAAAACTAAAATTTCTCAATTTTCACGCGGCGAAAATCTTAAAATTTTGGCTTCACTCAGGCTTTTAAGATAAAAATAAAATAATTTATCTTATAGAGAATTCTTCAGAGAATTTGATAAAAGAAACCGGATATCAAAATTATTATTCGTTCAGAAACTACAGGTCATTAAACACAAAATAAATATTAAAAACTAAAATTTCTCAATTTTCTCGCGACGAAAATCTTAAAATTTTGGCTTCACTCAGGGTTTTAAGATAAAAATAAAATAATCTATCTTATAGAGAATTTGATAAAAGAAACCGGATATCAAAATTTTTATTCGTTCAGAAACTACAGGTCATTAAACACAAAATAAATATTAAAAACTAAAATTTCTCAATTTTCTCGCGACGAAAATCTTAAAATTTTGGCTTCACTTTGGCCTTTAAGATAAAAATAAAATAATCTATCTTATAGAGAATTGTTCATAGAATTAGATAAAAGAAACCGGATGTCAAAATTTTTATTCGTTCAGAAACTACAGGTCATTAAACACAAAATAAATATTAAAAACCAAAATTTCTCAATTTTCTCGCGACGAAAATCTTAAAATTTTGGCTTCACTCAGGGTTTTAAGATAAAAATAAAATAATCTATCTTATAGAGAATTCTTCAGAGAATTTGGTAAAAGAAACCGGATATCAAAATTTTTATTCGTTCAGAAACTACAGGTCATTAAACACAAAATAAATATTAAAAACTAAAATTTCTCAATTTTCTCGCGACGAAAATCTTAAAATTTTGGCTTCACTCAGGCCTTTAAGATAAAAATAAAATAATATATCTTATAGAGAATTGTTCAGAGAATTTGATAAAAGAAACCGGATGTCAAAATTTTTATTCGTTCAGAAACTACAGGTCATTAAACAAAATAAATTTTAAAAACTAAAATTTCTCAATTTTTTCGCGACGAAAATCTTAAAATTTTGGCTTCACTCAGGAATTTAAGATAAAAATAAAATAATCTATCTTATAGAGAATTGTTCAGAGAATTTGATAAAAGAAACCGGATGCCAAAATTTTTATTCGTTCAGAAACTACAGGTCATTAAACACAAAATAAATTTTAAAAATTAAAATTTCTCAATTTTCTCTTGAAGAAAAACTTTATTTTTTGGCTTAACAAATACCCTCAACAAAATTTTAAAATAATCTAACTTATAGAGAATCGTTCTCAAAATTTGATAGAAGAAACCGGATGTCAAAATTTTTATTCGTTCAGAAACTACAGGTCATTAAACACAAAATAAATTTTAAAAACTAAAATTTCTCAATTTTCTCGTGACGAAAATCTTAAAATTTTGGCTTCACTCAGACCTTTAAGATAAAAATAAAATAATCTATCTTATAGAGAATTGTTCAGAGAATTTGATAAAAGAAACCGGATGTCAAAATTTTTATTCGTTCAGAAACTACAGGTCATTAAACACAAAATAAATTTTAAAAACTAAAATTTCTCAATTTTCTCGCGACGAAAATCTTAAAATTTTGGCTTCACTCAGGCCTTTAAGATAAAAATAAAATAATCTATCTTATAGAGAATTGTTCAGAAAATTTGATAAAAGAAACCGGATGTCAAAATTTTTATTCGTTCAGAAACTACAGGTCATTAAACACAAAATAAATTTTAAAAATTAAAATTTCTCAATTTTCTCTTGAAGAAAAACTTTATTTTTTGGCTTAACAAATACCCTCAACAAAATTTTAAAATAATCTATCTTATAGAGAATCGTTCTCAAAATTTGATAGAAGAAACCGGATGTCAAAATTTTTATTCGTTCAGAAACTACAGGTCATTAAACACAAAATAAATTTTAAAAACTAAAATTTCTCAATTTTCTCGCGACGAAAATCTTAAAATTTTGGCTTCACTCAGGCCTTTAAGATAAAAATAAAATAATCTATCTTATAGAGAATTGTTCAGAGAATTTGATAAAAGAAACCGGATGTCAAAATTTTTATTCGTTCAGAAACTACAGGTCATTAAACACAAAATAAATTTTAAAAATTAAAATTTCTCAATTTTCTCTTGAAGAAAAACTATTTTTTGGCTTAACAAATACCCTCAACAAAATTTTAAAATAATCTAACTTATAGAGAATCGTTCTCAAAATTTGATAAAAGAAACCGGAAGTCAAAAATTTAATTAGTTTAGAAGTTATTGGTCATTAAACACAAAAAATATTAAAAAACTAAGATTTTTTCAATTTTGTCTCGTAGAAAATCGTAAATTTGGCCCTCAAATTTTTTTAAAAGTCATCTGTCTTATACAGAAATGTTCGAAGAATTTAATAATAAAAATTTCAAAACAATCTCAAAACTTTTCCCTATTTTCTACCATTTGACTGGGTTACCTCTGTACATAATCCGTAAAATAGTACACTTATATAATTTTTCTTTTCAATTTTATTATTATTCCCGGTCACCTCTGAAAGCAACAGTGTTCTCTCTGTATCTATTCTATACAAAATAATGTAAAACCATGTTATTTAATCATAATAAGAATATATAATTGAAATGCGTAAATTATTTTGTGCGTTAACCACTTTTGTGTGTCTGGAGTTGTTAGACCGGTTATTATGGCATAATATTAAGCTTTGAGTGTCTACGTGTATAGTGCACATTATTCTCAACATTTTGAGCTATCATTGACGTGTCTACGTCATTCCGATCGAAAGTTATACGAGTTTTTATGTCTGCATATATGATTTGTCATCCCTTAGGACCTTTTGGCCTCTCCCGAGGGAAGCAAGCGTCGGTAACCTTGGGACTTTCTAGGAGAGTTATACTACGTTATAAGGAACATCTGTGCAAAAAATTAGAATTCTATCTTCCATTTCCAGGTTAAATCTAGATTGACTGGGCTATTAGACTATTATTGTCTGTCTGGTGCCTCAGACAAAAACTTTTCAACACGTTCCTGTTCAAGCGTTTTTGATTTATTCGACGTATAAATTCTATTTTTTTCTTTTAAATATGCTGTTAGTTTCATAAATCTGTAATATAAATAAATGTAACGAAACAGAGAGATACTGGGATACAAAATTTGTTCAACCTTGATTATGTCCACTTTTTCATATATTTTTAATGTAGCTTTCAACATGGTATACTTAGTCCATAATGATGACGCTTTATGCATGCTACTAAGATTGTAAAAATATGCCAACAGGATGTCTTCATTTAACCCGGTATAATTTTTTTCTTTCTTCCAGCTGTCAAAATTATTTTTCTTTCGGTTTAGTTGGTAATAAATCCAGCGTTGTAATCTGTGCTTGTTCTTTAACCCTCCGGTTGACGGGTGGATTCAGAATCACACCATTCGACGGGTTGGTGCAAGTTTTAAAAAAAAATTATAAATTGAAAAAACAGAAAAGACAATAAAAATAACAAACAATTATTTGTAAAGTATATGGCTGAATAAGTGTAAAAAAATATAAAATGGGTGTACATAAATTTGACAAACAAAATATTAAATGGAAAATTTCGTTAATTAAATTTTGCCGCACAGTCGGAGCAGCATGGTTTTGTGTGTTCCAAACAAATACAGGAACCACAAAACTTGCACGAATATCTTGATTTTCGGTCCTTGCAGAATTTGCACCTTCTTCGAGCAGTTGAAGTCGTCGGTTGGGGCTCTTCTGTGACTGAGACACCTGAAAATTTAGCCGCTGATAGCCTTACATTCCGTGGTAGATTTGGCATATTCGCTCGTAGTTTCATGTTTTCTAGAACTAAGTCTTTGCCCAAATTTTCCAAAAATAGTCGTCTGCTTTTTGAAAATTCTCCATCTGGATTGTTCGTTTTATTTATTACTAGCGAACCCGGCTCGCGTTGCTACGCCTCCAACTCGAATTTAAAGGAATCTCGTTATAAGAATTCTAAGTTATTACCATACAATACATGCCCAAGTAACATTTTTTGACTTGTTTGTCACAATAACTAAAACCTTGTTATGAAAACGTTCTTGTCACTACGAACTAGTTGTGAATCAGTTACGAACCAAAATTATAATATAGTCCGAACTTTTTGTCAGGAGAACGTTTTTATTACGTTAAAAATTAAGTGGTTATTACTATTTAGTAGGAAAACGTTTTTATGACTATGTGAAGATCCAAGTAGTTTTTAGTTATTTTTTAATAGCCAGGAAAACGTTAAAGATTTTATAAATACGTCTCTAATATAACCAAAATTATTTAACATTAGTAAGTTTATTTTACAGTCCGAATTGCTAAAATATAACCTTAAAGTATAACTATTGTTTTCCAGTTATAATAAAGATTTTGATTTGTTTATGAATACTGAAAAATTTCTGACCCTTTAAGAAATATAAAGTATTATTTTTTATTTAGTTATAAAAACGTTGTCGTGCTCATAAGTTCGTTGCTTTATATTTTGGTTATTTTTCATTGAAATATCCTTAAAATATAAACAGGGCGTTGACAGTGAAGTACAAACATGTCGCAGTATACGTTAGATATCCAATCGCTAAAAAAATTTAAACACAGTTCAAGTTATTACAGAAAAGTGCAGCAGCGTGTTAAAAGAAATAAAGAAGAGGTTCTTCTGCTGTTAAAATAATCTGGCGCAAAAAGTTGTAATATTAATAAACCTGGTGACAGCCACGAAATCAACAGATGTTATCAATCAGTATCTACTGAGAACAATTCCGTATCAATAAATAATGTAGAAAACATAACGACAAGTAGTGTCAATCAACCTACAAATAACTTGAATTATCAATCATACAATAATTCACCACAATCTGCAATTTCTTGCAATGATTGCAGAGTAGATGATAAAGAATTTAATGCATACTACAGCAGCAATAGTGATGATGATTTGGAAGCACATTATGATAATGTGTAATGTAGTGTAAATGATTATGTTTGCAATATATTTGTATATTATTTTTAATAAGTAAACATAGGTTATCTATTTAGATACATTTGTGTAAAAATATAAAAAATAACTGTAATTGTTAACATTTCATAAAGTTTATAGAAAAAAATAAAGGTATTTAAACTTTATCTTAAGATGTTAATGCGTGTCCTGGTTCTGGTCCTGGTCCTGGTTGTGGTTCCGCTTCCTCTGTCTGGGGCATTTCCAATTGTTCAATATTATTTTCATCCATAGTTTCAGTCGACGTTTGATCTCTGTAAATAAACAATTATATGAAATATGTGACAGAATGTTCGTATTAAATTATTTATACTTACAATTTTCTTTTCATGCAAATTTGATTGCTCCTACTCAAACTATTTTTTAAAATTTTTCTGAAAAAATCTTCATTCTCACATATTGTGTATCTATTATCAGCAATGTGCACAATCTCGTAAAATACATTAATTATGCATTTACATTTTTAAAAAGAGATTTTTTTTCTTTATTTTTGGACGATCCTGTCCAGGAGTATTTTAATAATAGAGTTCTTGTTAAAAATTCATCTATAATTTTGTATGCAATTTTAATACCATTTTTGTCCCCAGTTTTGCCACCGATTCTTGATACATACTCAATCTAAAAGAAAATATGCATACATTATTATATTATAAAAAATTGTTTTCAACTAAAACATACCAGTAACAATTTAAAGTTCTTATCACTTTCAAGTTTACTTTCTAAAATATCGACTGCATTTTCAGTTTCTATTGGCAGTGTAATAATTTTGGTTATTGCATCTTTTATGTTAATTTTAGTATTATTGTTTCTACATTCGACTCTGACATTTTAGTTAATATATCAATCATTCTATCAAACTTCACATGTAAACTTGAGATTTCTTTGGTTAAATTTTCAATTTTGGCATTGTTATCTTGCACATAGTTTTGAGCTGCAAGTAATAAAGAAACAGATCATAACAGAAGTAAAAACGATACCATATTCATACTTACTTTCACTTATTTTTTGCACTATGACTGCAAAATCAATAACTTCGACGGAATCATTTGTTATTTCATTTGTAAATGTTTGTTCTGTCGTGTTATGTTCAATGTGTTCATCAATAAGAACAAAATTTGTCGATGGTTCGTGTGCCTTTCTGGTGGATATCGATGATGACTGAATTTCTGGAACTGGATCTCGAAGTGGAGGTCGTGCCAAATTGTTTTCTGTATTAATTACTGAATTTTCTTGAAACAAATAGTTAAAATCTGTTTCTTGAGAACTATCCTGCTGACTTGGATGTAGTCTTTTACTTCTTTTCTGTTCTTCGTATCTAAAAAATAAGGTTAAGTCACTAATTACTCGCTAATTACAAATAAACATACAAACTAAAATACTAACTGTTCCTCCGCTTCTGTATCAGTAAAATTAGACAAGGTATTTTCCAGTCGTTTTGCCTCCAGTAAAGTTGATATATTTGATTTTTTAACTACGCATTGTTGTTTACTCCAGTTTAGCCCTGGAGAACTATTTACGTCTTTTATATATTTCGTTATATTTTTAGTTGGTGGCCAATATAATAAACCATCTATTTCCCATTGATGTGGTACCGTAGTTAAAAATTTTATCCCGTCTTCAACAGTTTCAATGATTTTATAATAAGCCATTTTTAATTTTTACGTCTGTTTCTAATATCTGCCATTTGCAACTGAAGATTGTACACTCTGTCAAAAGTATTTACCTATATTTTAGTTACTTGTTGGTCACGAAAACTAAATTGCAACCAAAAAATAGACATTTTATAATATCGTACATAATTTGTATGTTTTTAGTTATTTTTCAGCTATAATAGCAACAAAAAATCTTACGTATAATTCCAACTAATGCGGCAATATTTAAGGAGCATTTAACACAACTAGTTCGTAGTGACAAGAACGTTTTCATAACAAGGTTTTAGTTATTGTGACAAACAAGTCAAAAAATGTTACTTGGGTTGAATTTTATATAAATAATCAGCTATAAAACCATAAAAAAAACTTGACTGAGAACAGAGACTGCTAAACTGAACGCGCTAAAATACAAACTTGAAAATATTTCAGTTAAACACTTTTATATTATTCAAGACAAGAATAACTAAATTGGTGATAAGTGTAGTGGTTGTAAATAATTTGCAGGATTATACTCATCTGGTAATAATATTGTGAATTCTTCTGGCGATTATGTATTCATTTTACGCATTTTTGATACAGCAAGACGTAGTTTTGTGAGTTTATTTTTTGCTTGTATTGTATTATAAATGAAAACGGGATTTAATATCAAAATAGATACTATGTATAGGAACGTATATTTTATAAGAATGTTATTTCTTAAAACAATATTATTTTAAGTTTCAAAATTTTCCTATCTATTTTGACGTCATCACGTTACCAAATTGAACTGTAATTTGGAACTAAAAACGAAATATTCGCTATCTCAAAACTTATTGATTTAAAAATGTGATTTGGAAATAAAATGGTTGTATCTTGGCTATTAGTTGCTCATCATAGCTATTTAGCTTTTTCATAATAACTCCATGATCGCCATATTTTTCAATGACACTAAAAGCATCCATTTTGTAACACAATACTTAAAGTTAAAATAAAACCGATTTTAGGGAGTTTATTACATATAAATGTCTTTGTTATCATTATATTCAAGCTATTATAGCATTAGAACGTAACTAAAACGTATAATAAAAAATAAAAAAAAATGTAAAAAATATTATAATTATTTATAAGACTACCAAATAAAAGATTGAAAAAGGCGCTTAATGCGGATTATGTTAAATTGTATCATCTGTTAAACAATGTTGACTGGGATTCCCACATTACTATGCAAGATGTTAACGTGGCTACTGCGAAATTTTACAGCATACTAAATAATTTATTTGCTCAGTGTATTCCAAAAGTTTCCATAAAAACTAACAAGAAATTTCCACAGTGGTTTAGCAAAACGTTAAAATCAAAAATCAAACAAAAAGAATATTATAGACGTAAATTAAAATCTAGTGTGGGAGGGGGGATCTAACGTTTTTAATATTTAGATCTTTGCTCGATAAATCGTAACGCTAAATCAGGATTACTTATTATCGAACAACCTCCACGATATCGTAAGCCAAACGGTATTATAACACTTGGGTGATGCTTTATAAATGAGAATGAAAGGAATATATAATAATAAAACACACACAGCGGTAATTAACGATTAACTATATTAATAAAAATGTAAACTAATATTTAAATAAAATACTTGAATTTAATAAAACGATACTTTCGACATTTGTCTTAAACGTTTAGGAAAACCACTAATTAATTTGTTAACTAATTAATTAGATGGATAAAACACTAAACAAAAGATCGTGATGAATTTTGGAATAAGATTAACTAGCAACTAATATATTGCTATAAATTACGGAAAACACACAGATAACAAAACACACATAAAACATAAAATATTAACTTACTCAAAATACGTAATTTCACATTCACAAATAAACAAATAAAAACGGAGAGTATTGAGATTCACTTGAGCACAAATAAACAACGATTACAACAAGACAAATTATTCTCAATATTTAAAAGCGTCTTTCTCTTTCGAGATCTTAAAACTATATATTTTACAAAACGAAAAATGTTACAAACTCTATGGTCAAAGCCATCCCTTAATTCTAAAAATAGTTACTGACCGTTGCTACAGTGAATCTCAAACATTTCCAAATGAAGTTGAAATACTTTTCATTGAACTAAACGGTTTCCGTATCTTACATTTTGACATCTGCCGAAATGCCAAAATGTACATTTTAGAAACTAGGATTTTAACATTAAAACCAGATGTTCTTCTTAGAAGTCGGATAAACACGTGGGAAAAACCGTAGAACTTTTACAAAAATATTTCAACTTACAAAAACAATAATTATTGATATAATACAATAAATTAGCCCTGCTACAACTCTTCCCCCTTTACGATGTAACTTAATCTCCAAATAGATTAATGTTACATATAAAAAAATGACCAACGACTAGTTTAGGAATCGAACCTAAACGAAATGTCAATAATTATTCTGTTCTGGACATGGAGTAGCTCAATCCAACATTGGTTACTGCGATGTCCTCGACTTGATGACTGGTCCACTATTTCTCTCTCTGGCCACACTCTGGCTGATGACGTATTTTCTTGGGGTGTGAGTAGCAGGTACAGACTAGGTTGCATTGAAAGACCTACAACAAATTATCCACAGCAGTATCTCTTTCTTTCAATTACAACAACAGTTTCTAACTGCTTAAAAAAAAATTCATTCATTTGTTCATACTCAATAATAATATACTCGTAACATAAATTCAAACTACTTTCATTTTTTCACTTATAATAATCTCAAATTGTTTATATTTATATAAACATGCTTAATTACACTTCTAATTTATATTTACTTCATGCTGTCCATAATAAAATTTTATTTTTAATCAAATTAAATAAATCATAACCTTTTCCATATGCCATAATTATTGTTATCTCCAATTTAAAAAAATCCCAAAAACTCAATTACTTAATTTTCTTTTTCTTACGTTTCTTGAACGTCAAATATTTTAAAATAGCCTTGCTTGCATTAATTAATTTCATTTTAATATCATTAGCATTGTCATATTTACTTTCATTTCCGATAAAATTGTTAAAATTATTTGAATAATTATTCCATGCATTTTTATAATTTATAAGAAAACAAAATGGATTTTGCTCACCTGTAAATTGTTTTGTACTTGGCCCTGCATCTCTTGATTTTTCTGTTTCCGGTGAATTCGGCTGCATGTGACCTCGGGCGCGGGAACGGGCGCGTTTGACTGGCTCCTGGTTCTGGTATTTTCCCTTCCCCGCCGAATTTGATTCGCGACTCCGGGCGCGGCGAATCTCTTCTTTCAGGGCTCGCAATAAAATTAATTTCTTGATTTCTTGTGCTTCTTTTTCTTTAATTTTCGCATATTTGATCTCAAATTCTTCTTTTGTTTCAATTATTATTTCCTTTATTTCTTTTTCTGAATTCCTATTTGAATCATAATTTTTCACATTTCCTTTTCTTTTCTTCCGTGGCTGTTTTTTCTTCGTAATTGTTTCTTCTTTATTTACTTTTTCAATTAATACATTTACTTCATTTTCATTTTCAATATTCTCTTCTAGTGCAACCGGTATATTAAACTGAACTTCTTCTTTAATAATACTCATATTGATGTGGACCGTAAATTCTTCAGGAACATTAAACAAAGTTTCTAATACATCATCTTCAATATCAAATTCCAAATTCTCTTCTTCGGTAGCAGTAACAGCTGATGATTCTTCATAATAACAATACTCATTTTCAACCATAACTCTCTGCGCAACTGACGCCAACACTTCCAAAGCCGCTTTCGTGGGGCTGGAACAAAACTCTTTAAAAATATTCATAAAACACGTCGCCATAACCTCCTCTGGGCTGGGACAATACTCTTTAAAAATATCCATACAACACGTCTCCAAAACCTCCTCTGGGCTGGGACAAACTTCTTCAAAAATATCAATACAACACGTCTCCAAAACCTCCTCTGGGCTGGGACAAACTTCTTCAAAAATAATATAAAAATCATCATAAATAGCATCAGCTGCGACTATTACTTCCAACGACACAATATCCTCTGTGGACTTTAAATCTTCTTCTACCGATTCTAACTTATCTTCTTGCTCCAACTTTACTTCTAATGAATTACATTTCTCTTCTAATATATCTAACTTTTCTTCAACTGGCTCCACATCACAATTTACTTCGTACTTTTCTTCTTTACGGTGCACAACATTTTCAACAATTACATTTTCAATTTTTACTTCTTCAAACGACGTTAAATCTTCTGTTTTCTTCTCAATTGCCACACAAATTTTTGTTTCTACTGCCTCAATCTGCTCAATACTCTCGCTACACGATTCTAATTCGATAGTACTATTATTTATTTCTACCGCGTTATTTATTTTAATTTCTTTTTCTAAAATACTACTGTTATCTGTGCTTTTCCCTGATTTTTTAAATTTTTCTCTTAAAATGCCTAATCTTTCTGCAACAGTATATGCCGCGTCTAGTAACTTGGCAAAAGTAATGTCTCCGCGGGGCAACACTTCATCTTTTATGATTGGTAACAAACCATGCAAATATTCTCTTATGTTCTCAAACTGTGTTCTTTTAGTATCAAATTCACTAGCACCACCAAAAATATTATAATTATTTATCATAACTCTTCTAGTATATTCCAAAAAATTTTCATTCTCTCTGTGCGGTTCGTAAGTATGTATTCTGCTGCAAAAATAATTCTGGAGTCTGAACTTTAAGTCATTCCAAGAATTTGAATTTAAAACAAACGGATCATATTTTACAAATTCGGCATCACCCACAATTAAATCTAAACAATTTCTAATTATATCTGCCTGTGTCCAATAGTAATTAGTTCCCGTTACTTCTAAACAATTAATAAAATTTTCCAAAGAAACATTTGGATGTCCAGAGTAGCGTAAACACTCGTACAATCCAGCAGTTCCTCTATATTGATTTTGATAATAATTATTTTTATTAGATCGACAACGATAAGACATTTTTTTAAATTTAATTTTTACAAGGCGTACAAGATTTTTTTAGCTGCCACCAGTTATAACGGGGGGTTTATTTATTTATTTATATAAATTTTAACATTAAGGCGTACTGATTCAAGATTTTTGCTGCCACCAGTTGTGGGAGGGGGGATCTAACGTTTTTAATATTTAGATCTTTGCTCGATAAATCGTAACGCTAAATCAGGATTACTTATTATCGAACAACCTCCACGATATCGTAAGCCAAACGGTATTATAACACTTGGGTGATGCTTTATAAATGAGAATGAAAGGAATATATAATAATAAAACACACACAGCGGTAATTAACGATTAACTATATTAATAAAAATGTAAACTAATATTTAAATAAAATACTTGAATTTAATAAAACGATACTTTCGACATTTGTCTTAAACGTTTAGGAAAACCACTAATTAATTTGTTAACTAATTAATTAGATGGATAAAACACTAAACAAAAGATCGTGATGAATTTTGGAATAAGATTAACTAGCAACTAATATATTGCTATAAATTACGGAAAACACACAGATAACAAAACACACATAAAACATAAAATATTAACTTACTCAAAATACGTAATTTCACATTCACAAATAAACAAATAAAAACGGAGAGTATTGAGATTCACTTGAGCACAAATAAACAACGATTACAACAAGACAAATTATTCTCAATATTTAAAAGCGTCTTTCTCTTTCGAGATCTTAAAACTATATATTTTACAAAACGAAAAATGTTACAAACTCTATGGTCAAAGCCATCCCTTAATTCTAAAAATAGTTACTGACCGTTGCTACAGTGAATCTCAAACATTTCCAAATGAAGTTGAAATACTTTTCATTGAACTAAACGGTTTCCGTATCTTACATTTTGACATCTGCCGAAATGCCAAAATGTACATTTTAGAAACTAGGATTTTAACATTAAAACCAGATGTTCTTCTTAGAAGTCGGATAAACACGTGGGAAAAACCGTAGAACTTTTACAAAAATATTTCAACTTACAAAAACAATAATTATTGATATAATACAATAAATTAGCCCTGCTACACTAGGGCCCCAAACAATGAAACATTATCAACGTATAAACAACTAAGAACTGAGATAAAACAATTAATTAAAACTTGTCACAATGAACACATTACGAAAATAAACGAAGATATTAAATCCGACCCAAATAATTTCTGGTCATTTATTAGAAACAAACGTAAAGATCTAAATATATCTACTTGCTTTTTGTACAATGATATAGAGGTAACTAATAATCAAGACATTGCCAATAATTTTGCCAATTACTTCCAATCTGTATACTCGAGTGAAAAAGCAGATCTGAGTAAATTAAAAACTACGCCATACAACCTAAGCATATTTTCAATTAATAATATTAGCGAAGAGGAAATTCTGCTAGCTATTCAAACCTTAAAATCTAAATCAACCAAAGGATCGGACAATATTCCTACATATTTTTACAAATCTTTCAGTGATATATTATGTAAACCATTAAAACTACTTTTTAATTTATCCTTCAGTACGAATACTTTTCCCGATTTACTGAAAGAAGGTACTATAATCCCTATTCATAAAAGTGGCAACGCCAAATTAATTACTAATTATAGGCCCATAACAATTCTGTCAGTGCTTTCAAAAATATTGGAAAAAATCATTTATAATAGATTAGCTCCTCATGTAAGACCAGTCATTATCCCTGAACAGCATGGTTTTATTAATAGAAAATCAACTGTAACAAACCTAATGATTTTTACTAACGACGTTGCTACAAATCTAGATGCAGGGCTGCAAACTGATGTTGTGTATACAGATTTAGCGAAAGCCTTTGATAGGGTTAACCATTCAGTCCTAGTAGCAAAGCTGTACACTTATTGTTTGGACTCTGACTTAATAACCTTTCTTGAATCCTATTTAAATAATAGAA
This sequence comes from Agonum fuliginosum, assembly GCA_947534325.1. Taxonomy (NCBI): domain Eukaryota; kingdom Metazoa; phylum Arthropoda; class Insecta; order Coleoptera; family Carabidae; genus Agonum; species Agonum fuliginosum. Next base: position 44,956,286 of record OX384030.1, on the reverse strand, counting down.
AGTTAGTAGTTAAATTTGATAACACTATATCCCAGGAATTTTTTTCTACATCTGGTGTGCCACAGGGCTCAATACTAGGGCCTCTTCTTTTCCTAATGTTTATAAATGATGTATCATATCACATTAAAAACTCAAAATATCTACTTTATGCAGATGACCTCAAAATGTACCATACTATAACATCAGAATCTGATACACAGGAACTGCAGGACGATCTAAACGCCATACAGATCTATTGCGAAAATAATAGCTTAAGTCTTAATGAATCAAAATGCAAATCTATGTCTTACACCAAAAGCAAACATACCATCAAAACTCAATATTCTGTAAACACTACCTCACTAGAAAAAGTTACACAATTCTCTGACCTAGGATTAATCTTTACATGTAATTTAAAGTTTGTAAAACATACCGAAAATACTGTACGAAGCTCTTACAGAATTCTCAGCTTTCTAATTCGATATGGTAATTTATTTGATATAGACACTCTAATATTACTCTTTAACAGTCTTGTTAGATGTAAACTAGAATATGCCTGTATGATCTGGAATCCCACTACAAACAACCACATTGACATGATCGAAAAAGTACAGAAAAAATTTTTGCGCAGCATCTATTTAAAAAAATTCCAAACTTCAACCTTTATGATATCCTATCAAAATCAACTTGATCTTTTTAATATAGTATCACTGGACCAACGTAGGAAATACTTAGATATAATGTTTATATATAATGTATTAATTGGTAATCTAGATGTTCCCCATATTCTTTCTGTATTACCTTTAAATGTGCCTGATATACGTTTACGTATACGCAATAATTCAACTTTTATTGTTAAGTACCTATTTTCTATGTCGCCCTTATACAGCATACTAAGAAATGTAAATATTTATACCAATACTTATAATATTGACCTATTCCACACTAATAAAATAGAAATTAAGAAATGTTTAACTATGTAAATATTAATTTTTCATTATTGTTATTTATTATGTACTGTACATTTGTAATTGGACCATTGTCTGTAACTGTGCAGTTTAAATAAATTTATTATTATTATTATTATTAATTTTATTAAAAGTATCACAACAATGTTTGCAATAAATATATACGCGTTAATACAATTTTCATATGGACCAACTTAGACTTTTACGAAAACCGTGTATTGGAAAATATACTTTTATAAAGAATACTATGCTTTATTGACGACATGTTGAACTTAGTAATTCTTTAAGGGTACCAGAGAACACAAATGCTAAAAATATTCTATTTTATAAACAACTGGCTGTAGATTGGTAATAATTGAGAAAGTATGCACAAGTTGGACACATTCATGGTCAATAAATAGCTATTCTTTGGCCATTTTAACTTTTAAATAACTATATAATGATAAATATCAATTGTTATAAATTAGCAATTAAGTGGTAATAACCAATCTAGGCCCAATATATAACTAAAACTTTTTTGTTATTTTAAAGCTATTAAAACTATATAGATTTTAAACCGCTGTGTTGTAGAAATATCGTGGCTAAAATAACAAATGAAATGACAATTTAGTTTTAACCTGGTTATACATCAGTAATAATTTCCAGCAAACAACCTATTAACTGATAAATTAGTTATTATTTGTAAGATTTCAAAACGTTTTAAAAACTAAAATATTATTCCCCATTTTCGTGAGTAAAACGTTTTTAAATGGTGCAAGAAAGGTTGTGTTTGATGGTCACCATTGCTAAAAAGTTTTAAAGTCGGTTTTAATAACGTCCTGATACTCCGAATACAGCTTGAAATGCTACTTGGGTGGTGGCAATTCTAACTACGCCCATGATACCATACCAAATTTGAACCCAATCGGGTACCGCCATTTTGTTTAAAGATGGCGGACTGATATTTTAGTATGCTCATGTCATAAATTAGATCATAAGTTATAACCATTACAAATTTGAACACAATCGGTGCAGTACATTTTGAGTTAGCTAGTCACCATTTTGTTTCAAGATTTTTCAAATTGGTCCAGTAGTTTCGGAGCCTATGCAATTCAAACAAACAAATCTTTCCTCTTTATTATATTAGTATAGATATTTATTTCATAAGCATCCATCTCGCCAAACAAAAGTAATAAAGTCACAAGTGGAAAACGTCACAAATGGAAAACACGGCTAACTTTCAGTTGTACTTTCAATAGATACTAAATCAAAAAAATCCCTTGTCTTGCTTTATATAGTACGAATCAAGTTCATAAAGAACGGGGATTCCTCTACAGAAGATAAACTATTTAAAGTAAGAAAGGTAAATCCCCTAAATTCGAGATAAAAGTTTTCTAATACGCAGAAACGATAAACCGATAAAATATAAGGACTCACCCGTATGCAAAAGATTATGCGTGAATACTTAGAAACTAGGAGAAAGCCCTAAGAATGTTTTATTCCTAAAAATGGCACAAAATTAGTCCCTTCACGAAATACGAAAAAATAAATTGTAGGAAAAAACTTACACGAATACACGGGTTGGGTCTGACAGGCCCAAAGCCCTTCTGGTAGCCAAACGACAGATGATAAAATTAAGACAAATTAAGGAAAACATGTCTTTATTAAAGTTAGGAAGGTACCAAAAAGCAAAAGAAATTAAAAAAATTATTAAAAAAAATACAACAACAAAAAGATTTGCCTGGGCCTCACAGACCCAGCCCGTCAACCGGAGGGTTCATCTGCCGGTATAAATACGTCAGGATTTTCTAAATTTTTCATATTTAATTTGCAAAATTCTTCACTACACAAGATTTCCACTTCACAAACAAATTATACTATTGCAACAATGGAATAAACAACACCTGGGTAACTATAAACAATCGGCATTTTAATTTAAAAAAATTAAAATATCACTTTCAAAAAGAAAACTACATAAGATGGGTTCGTTTATTCTTTGTGTGCTTGAGCTGTGTTACGGTCACGTGATAACTGTGCACTTCGTGTATAAACGAAATAAACGAAAGGTCTCTGAATTTGTGTGCAGTATTTTGACATATATCTACTGTTTCATTTTGATTTTCATCATTCATTGACTCACAATTTGAATAATACTCATGTAACACTTTATGATGCGATGCTGAAGATGATGATATAAGAGTTTGTAATGTATTTGAAATATTAGTTATAATATTATTAAGTTGGTAATAACCAACTTCACTTCAATGTGAAATGGCGAATATGTAACATTGTGTTTTGACAATAAAATATATTAAATTGAATAATATAACACTGGCGACGAGGATGAACTCTGAAAAGTCAAATATTAAATCCTTCGATACGCGAGGGGAGGAATCTGCTACCTCACAAAAGTGGGATCGTTGGCTAAGATCGTTTGAACTGTTTTTAGAGGCAAGCGCTATCCAAAGTGATAAGAGAAAACGAGCTTTGTTATTGCACCATCCTGGTGAAGGGGTCCAGGAGGTGTGGTATACATTACCAGAGTCCAAACAGGAGTATTCAACGACTGATGATGTATATGAGATTTGTAAAAATTCTCTAACCAAAATATTTAAACCTGGAAAAAATTATACGTATGAGCGACATGTTTTCCGATCGTTAGCTCAAAAAGAGGATGAAACAATTATCCAGTTTATAACGCGTTTGAAGGCCCAAAGTTCAAATTGTAACTTCAAAAGTAACGAAGAAGATATGATTATTGACCAAGTCATTGAAAAATGTAAATCCAACGAATTACGAAGACAATTGCTAAAAGAGGGTGACAATATAACGGTCGAAAAAGCAAAAGACATAGGTAGAATATATGAAGCGTCAGAAAGACAAGCAGGCAGCATGGAAGCTACAAAGCAAAAAGACGTAAAACGCATAGATAAACAGTATACAAAAATTACTTGCTACCGTTGCAATAATGAAGGACATCTAGCTCGAGACGAAAAGTGTCCTGCGAGGAATAAAACTTGCAAGAAATGTGGTCTGACTGGACATTTCGAAAAGTGTTGCAAAACGAAGAAGAAAGATGGAAAAGGAAAAGTGCGAAATGTCGAAAACGAAGCTGAAGCTAGAGAACAAGATGACGATTATACGTTTCAAATCAGAGAATATAACGATCCTGGAAATATCGAAGCATGGATTGGTGGGGTCAAAACTAAACTTTTAATTGATTCCGGGGCAACATGCAACGTAATTGACAAAAATAGTTGGGAAGTGTTAAAAATGAATAAAATAGAGGGAAAATGTGGAAAAACGAATCGAAAACTGTATGCGTACGGTAATGAAAATCCACTGAATACTTTAGGAACTTTTGACACTAGTATTCGATTAGAAGATGGTCGAACAATAAATTCAAAGTTCTACGTTGTTAATGGGAAAGGCGTACCAATAATCGGAAAGACAGACGCTAGAAACTTAGGTATTTTAAAAATGGGACTCCCATTAAGAAACATAAATACGGAAGAAAAGCTGACAATGGAAATGTTAAAGGAAATGTTTCCGAATGTGTTTGCAAGTAAAATAGGAAAACTTAATAATTATAAATTACCTAAAATTAGCAATCGATGAAAACGTCCCTGCAATTGCACAAACGGCGCGAAGAATACCATTACAATTACGTCCACAAATCAAAAATAAATTGCAAAAGTTGGTGCAGGATGATATTATTGAAAAAGTTAATCAGCCAACAAGGTGGGTGTCTCCTGTGGTTTGTACTGAAAAACGGAATGGTGAACTTCGCATGTGTATAGATATGCGGGCGGCGAATGAAGCAATTGTGCGAGAACGTCACCCCATACCAACAATAAAGGATCTAACATCAAATCTTAACGGAAGTAAATGGTTTTCTGAAGTGGATTTAAAATCCGTATTTCATCAAATAGAAGAGAGTAGAGAAATCACCACATTCGCTACGTCGGAAGGACTCTACAGGTTCAAAAGATTATTTTTTGGAATGAATTGTGCGCCTGAAATCTTCCAACGGATCATGGAACAACTGGTTGATGATCTGGAAGGCGTTGAAGTATATATAGACGATTTTTTAGTGCACGGGAAAACAATTCAAGAACATAATAACCGTTTAAATAATCTGTTCAACCGGCTGAATGAAGCGGGAATCACTGTAAATGCGAATAAATGTAAGATCTCGCAGGAATCAATCGAATTCATGGGACATGAAGTAAATAAAGACGGAATAAAACCTTTAAAAAGTCGAGTAGAAACAATAAAAAATTTCAGGGCTCCAGAAACAAAAGCAGAACTTCAAAGTTTCTTAGGGCTGGCCGGGGTCTGTAGTAAATTTATACCCGAGTACTCAACATTAACTGCGCCGCTAAGAAAACTAACAAGAAAAGATACACCGTTCAAATGGAGAAGAGAACAAAAAGAAGCATTCGAGAGGTTAAAGAAAGAGTTAACCAGAAGCCAAACTCTAGGATTTTTCAATCCAAATTGTGAATCAACAATCATCGCTGATGCGAGTCCTTATGGGCTTGGTGCAGTACTTGTACAGCAGCAGGATGATAAGCAGAAAATTATCGAGTACGCTAGCCGAGCGTTAAGTGAGGCTGAGAAGAAATTTAGCCAAACCGAAAAAGAAGCACTAAGTTTAGTCTGGGCATGTGAAAGATTTCATCTATTTGTATATGGGAACGATTTCAACATCGTAACTGATCATAAAGCCTTAGAATTCATATTCTCGCCTAGGTCCAAGCCATGTGCCAGGGTGGAACGATGGGTAATGAGACTGATGAGCTACCGGTTTAAAGTAATTTTCCAAAAAGGTGAGAAAAACATAGCAGATCCACTTTCCAGGTTAGGGATACCACAAAACGTGTTGAAATTGAATGAAAATGATGATTATCATGTTAAATGGGTTGCGGAGAAAGCCACTCCACATTCCATGAGTTTAGAAGAAATTAGAGAAAAAAGTAATGAAAGCGATATGGTAGAATTGAAGAAAGCTATAAATACAAATCAATGGCCAGTAAAGTTACGAAAGTACGAAATGATTAAAACAGAACTCGGTGAAATCGATGGAGTTGTGTTAAGAGGTACAAGGATATTAATTCCACCAGCACTTCGACAAAGAGTGTTAGAACTGGCACACGAGGGTCACCAAGGAATCTTGAAAATGAAATACCGACTCCGGACCAAGGTATGGTGGTTCAACATGGATAAAGACGTAGAAAAACTCTGCAAAGCTTGTCACGGGTGCCAGTTAGTAGGTGCTGCAGATCCACCAGAACCACTCAACGTGACAAGATTGCCAGATGCACCATGGAGGACAGTAGCTATAGATTTCCTAGGACCACTTCAAGGTGATTATTATATACTTTTAATTGTTGATTATTATAGCCGATTCATCGAAGCACGAATTATGAAATCAATAACATCAGAAAGAACTATAGAGGAATTAGAAGAAGTGTTTGCACGTTTTGGATTACCCGAAGTATTACTAGTAGATAATGGCAGGCAGCTGGTAAGTGCAGAATTTAGAGACTTTTGCATGAATAATGGTATTACTTTGCGTGTCAATACTCCTAAATGGCCTCAATCTAATGGAGAAGTTGAAAGACAAAACAGATCGTTAATGAAAAGATTAAGAATAGCTCAAGCGTCAGGAGAAAATTTAAGATTGGCTCTCAGGACATATCTGTTTGCATATCACACAACGCCACACACTACAACAGGGAAAACGCCTGCATTTTTGATGTTTGGAAGGGAACTTAGGGATAAACTTCCAGACTTCACAAATAATTATTTCAAGCCTCTAGATATTGAAGTAAAAGATAAAGATAAGGAAATGCAGGAAAGAAGCAAATATTACAATTACGCCGATAACCGTAGGAGAAGTCAGTTCAGTGAAGTCAAGGTAGGAGATGATGTGCTACTGAAGAGAGATGTCATTTCAGAAAAATTACAAACACCTTTCCATGTGACACCATGTAAAGTAACTAGTAAAATTGGAAATGCAGTTGTAGTTCAAACACCCCAAGGGCAAACTTTGCATCGTAATACTTCGTTTGTCAAACGATATCAACCAGAAGTTTCAAGGGAGGAGACTCACATCCAGGAAGATCCGAGTGCGAGTTTAGCTGCTGAAGAAGATGAAGAAAACAACAAAGAGGGTGGAGGTTTAGAAGAACAAGAGTGTCCGAGACGTTCCGCAAGAGCTACACGGCCCCCACGTGGACCAAGGAATTTCTTTGTTATAAATAATATCTGTATTTGTAAACTAAAAAAAGGGATAGTGTAATGTATTTGAAATATTAGTTATAATATTATTAAGTTGGTAATAACCAACTTCACTTCAATGTGAAATGGCGAATATGTAACATTGTGTTTTGACAATAAAATATATTAAATTGAATAATATAACAGAGTTATTTATTAAGAACTTCGATATTTTCAGACATTAATAAGAGACTTATTAAAGCAAAAAGCATATTCGAAATTAATTATTATACATTATCTGACGAATATGCACCACACAATCTTCGTTCTGTTTATTCTCCTTAATAATTATGATTGTTTTAACCTCCAAACGCTCCGTGCCGAACAGTCCGAGCTTGGGCTTGTTGTGCATGCACATGCACAGTGCGCACAGCCGAGTATTTTCCGAACGCATCCTGTGCAGTACAAAGTGCACAGAAGTGAATAAACGAACGGATACTGTGCAACATGTTAACAATGTGTGCACAGAACTGAATAAACGAACGCACCTTTGATATTTATTAAATTAATTTTGCATATATCAAGAGGTGTTGTATAAAATGTTATAGGTACTTCCCACGTGGGCAAAGAGGAATTGCCCACGAGAGAAATCTTAGCTCACGAGGCCGAAGGCAGAGTGAGATAATTTTCTCGAAAAACTGTTGGAACGTGCAAATTAGAAACTTGTATACTAATTCAAACAAAAAAGTTATAGGTGAAATATAGCTGATATTTCGTAAACTAATAACAATTGAGAAAATTTTTTCATTATTTAGAATTATGTATTCTATATTATTGAAAGAAAAAAGATTTCATAACGCACTTTTGATGTGCAATTTTTTTCTTTTTGGAGTTTACTCCTTAAGAATGGAAAAAAGCTAGACTATTTTGTTTCTACCTCGATGGATGTCGCTACGATCGAAGTTCAATACACAATCATATAGAAGCAAGTTGTGCCGCTCTCGCGCTCTCTAGATATGTATGAGATCTGAAGCGAACAATTTATTCGCTAGATGGAGGTGAAAGCGTCATTTAAATTTTACCGGGAGAATTAAAATTTTAGGGGTACCGTTTGAAACACGCTATCTGACAATAATTGTTGTCTCACGATAGATTTATTGTAATTTTATATGAAATATTGGTAAAAATTATTTGAACAATATTTATCTGCAGAGCTTACATTGCTTGAGTATTCTCAACATTGGCCACATATCACTTTCCTTATTTAGCACAATGCTGACATGACACGGACTATGCTAGCTTACTTGCTTTATAGAAGAAGTAGCAATCACATCGAGGTGGCAAAAATAAAATTAGAACGATGTGGCACGGTCAATAATTTATAATAGTCTGATTTTGGTCTGCTCTGTATAATAATTAATAGCATATATATTAAAGGACTAAAGTGCATGATTTAATCCTGAGAGTCAAGTTTATTTCACGAGCCGAAGATGAGGGAAATAATCACCAGACGGATTAAAAGTACTTTAGTCCTGTGGTATATAGGTACGCTATTTTTGCACTTCATCCTCAAACGAATACAAAATAGTTTAAAAGTCTACACATTTTGTAATTTTGACAGTAAACTTTATGACAAATATTTATATTGTTACTATAGTACTTTTTAACAAATAGCACGTATTTACTTGACAACGGGGTTAATTAATTCAATTTCTTGGCAACGGGTTTAAATATAAAAAATGATCCCTTGGGACTAAATTAAGAACCTTGGTCTCTAACAATAAAGATTAAAGAAGAGTTTTAGTCCCGGAAGTGCAAAAATGCATATTAGATATTTATACATCAAGTGAGACATACATGAATGTTTATTCACGATAATAAAGTTTAGCCGAGTGAAGGTATCTAACTACCGAGATAGACCTGTGCGCCCGCCGTTGAGGTTGATAGCGGCGGCGGCAAAATGTTAAAAATATATCGGCGGCGGCAGTGCGCCGGTGTAAAAGCTTAATTTTGAAGTGGCGGCGACGTGTCTTACTTTTAGGCAGCGCGCCGGCGTATTTACAAAGTTTACATAAAAATTTACTTGTATCTAACTTCATAATATTAATATGACGTCACGGATCTCAACAAAGATAATGTCAAGGTGCCATCAACATTATGATACAAATATATTAAATTTTTAAATAAGAATTATTAACATTCCTAATAAAGCTATCAAAATTTTAAGTTAACTTGGAATTTTGATGGCGGCGCGCCGTTAAATAATATAATGGCGCGCGCTGTTATATAATATTTCGGCGGTGGCGGGAAAAATATACCGGCGGCGGCGGCGTGGCGTGGCGGCGTACAGGTCTATGCCGGGATTCCTTACGTGTTGCAATATTTTTTTTACTTCCTTGTACGGAGTAATAAGGAAGTATTGTAATCGCGAAAAATTTCGGTTTTCAGATTTTGATGGAAATATCCGTTTTGACCTTTTCTGAATCCATTATGACTAGTTTCGTCGTGACGTCTGTACGTACGTACGTGCGTACGTGCGTACGTACGTACGGACGTATGTGTGTCGCATAACTCAAATACGGTTAGACGTAGAAAGTTGAAATTTTGTATTTAGGACTGTTATAGCATCTAGTTGTGCACCTCCTATTTTTGGTTTCAATCTATAAACCGGAAGTAGTACTTTTTAAAAATATTTTGATAAATAATTAATTTTAGACAATTTTTTTTATTTTAAATGAAAGATTATGTGATTATTATCTACAATCGGTATTTTATAAATTTTTCTGTATCTTCTATCATTTAAGAATAATTAAAGTATATACTTATAATTTAGTATTTCTGTATCTTGTAGTCCATGATCGATTAACATTTGTTACTACGTAAAATTTAAATGATTATGACATGACAGTGACAGTAGCAGTGACAATAGTAAAATATCGTTTATATCTTCTTCTGCAGTTTAAATAAAATGACTAAAATATATTTGTGAGTATACTAGTATAATAAGTTAAAAGAATTTTTTATATTATTCTACATTTTAGTTATTAAGAAAAGTATGAACAAACAAGGCGTACAAGGAAGTCATGTGGTGTCCACGTCAGATTTTTTACTTTCGTTCGAATAAGTGTAATTTTTTGAATTTATGAAATTTTAACCATGGTAATTTTTTCAGGATGTCAGTACTAATTTGAAACGCGATAACTGAAAACGGCGGTAAATTTTCGCACATATTCATTACCACGATCACCGTGCTAGAGAGCACGATATTTGTGGTAAATTTGTATTTGTGTATCGCGATCTCATAGTTGGAAATGATTATACAAACGGATTTATCTATTCGAAAAATTTGCGAAATTGTATGTAAACATTATTTGTGTAATATTATATTATACTTTTATTTAAGGATGAAAGTTTATTTCACGAGCCGAAGGTGAGGGAAATAATCACCTGAGGGATTAAAGATACTTTAGTCCTGTGGTGTATACGCTATTTTTTGCACTTCATCCTCAAACGAATGCAAAATAGTTTAAAAGAATACACATTTTGCAATTTTGACAGTAACTTTTATGACAAATATTTATATTGTTACCATAGATACTCTTTAACAAATAGCACGTATTTACTTGACAACGGGAATAATTAATTCAATTCCTTGACAACGGGATTAAATATGAAAAATAATCCCTTGGGATCAAATTAAGAACCTAAGTCCCTAAAAATAAGGACTAAAGAAGAGTTTTAGTCCCGGAAGTGCAAAAAAGTATATTTTTGTGACTTTTGTGCTTCTACTCTAAGCGAAATGTCGAAATTTTACCGAAGCGTTTCACAAGTTACTGAGAGAACCGTCACATTCAGTTACTAAAGAATTACCGTAACATAACACCACGGTAAACATGGTTTAATATTGGAACATAACCTTAATAACACTTACAAAATTTAAATAAAACAAAACATCCAGATTAAATTACAGAACGACACTTTTATTGGAGTTTTTAAATTATTTTAAACTGTATTAAATACCTATGCGATTAAAAGTCAAAACCATTTTATATTATATTGAAATATATTTACAAAATGGTCTATATTTTTTTTAAATAAATACCTATAAATACCAATAGTTTTTGTGTGTACTTTTCATTAAATTTTTATTGAAAAAATTGATAAGAGTCGATTGGCTATGGACCGCAAAAATATTACCAAAATTAAAAAAACTTTATATGGAGAGTATATTTTTATATTACTTCAGCAGATAAATAATATATCTGAAATTTCGAAATGTAAACTCTAGTTTACCAGAGTTTTAAGCAATTGATTTTGGTTTTTTAACTTTATGTTACCCTATTCTATTATGTATCGTAAGCCAAATTGAGATAAAAAAAATTATCGTAAATATCCAAAATTATCATAAATTAGGTATTTACCTTAAAAATGTAAAACTAGTATTTAAAACACTGCCGTAGCCAGTTCAAATATTTAGAGTGGGCAACCTGAGTTTTGTAGGATAAAAGTTAAACCAGAATATAAAAGAAAAATTAAATGCGCCGCAGGTGAAATTTCTTTTCCCCTCAAGGTCAAAAAATGCTTACCTCCGTGAATCTGACCCCCCTAATTGATAACATAATTAATTAATTATAACTACTTAATTGTGATTCATTAGTGAACAATTGTACCACCATTAATTTTGATTGTATCTTTTTAGTTTATAAGTTATAACAATTTCTATTATGGGGGGCCAGGTTTACGACTGCCCCCGTAAATAACAATAAACAATTAATTATTATATCTTTCGTTTGTGATTCGTTAGTAAACGATTGTACCGTAAGATTTTTGTTTGTACCTTTGTAGAATCGTTGATATTAATTCTTTAATAATGAGGGGCCAGGTTAACGGTAGCCCCTTAAAACTCAATTTTTCAAATTTGAATACAACAATTCAACTGTGATTTGTTTGTGAACGTTTGTACCTTATTTTATTTTACTTGTACCTTGATGAATTTTAATATAATTACAAAATAATTTTAGGGGGGGGCTAGGTTCACGAGTGATAAATAATACAAAATCAGTTCATTTACTGACGCTAATCGTTTGTGAATTGTTAGTAAACATTTGTGATGCATTCATACATTCGTTTGTACTTTATTATAATAATTAAGATATTATTAAGTCGCTCGTCATGCGCAGTGTGTATGTTTATTTTTATAAGCGCAAATTTTGGCTTGTTATATGTTCATCTTAATTTATTATTAATCATATTTTGTATTTTATTGTAATTCTCATCATCATCTCCGTCATTATCATCATATATATAAAAATTATTGACGAAATTTTTTTTAAAAGTTCGCTATAATATTAATAAATTACTGCATTCATCGTTTTACTATAATAAAATTTGAATAAGGTTTTTAAAAATAAATATTGTATAATCTGATGTCAACAGTACTCAGTTTGACAGTCCTATCTTACGTTTTACCCTTTGCCGTTCGGAATGACTAGATAATCTAAAATATGACGTCATCGCTCCGACAATATTTGTCCAGATCTACACTCCATAATTCTGAACGTACCCCTGGTATTGTTGAAAAAGTGAGTCGTTGATTAGCATCAGTAGCGCATGACGCGCGGAACATAACACTATTTCAAAAATACCGCGCTACGTTTAAATTTCTATTTAATGTGTGTAAAACGGACTGGCTCCACAGAGCCATCTACTATACTCATATTTGGGACAGGGTATAGTACACAAAATAATTACAAAATAGCAAAATACGTTAAATATCATAAGATGCAATTATTTTATAAACGTTTATATTATTATTAATAATTTCATACATGAATACCTTAATTAACCAACATTAAATAAAATATAGTAAAAAATTGTAAGCAAATTGAGGAAAATCATTAAAGTAAAAAATATGACCATAATAATATCTTAATTATTATAATAAAGTACAAACGAATGTATGAATGCATCACAAATGTTTACTAACAATTCACAAACGATTAGCGTCAGTAAATGAACTGATTTTGTATTATTTATCACTCGTGAACCTAGCCCCCCCCTAAAATTATTTTGTAATTATATCAAAATTCATCAAGGTACAAATAAAATAAAATAAGGTACAAACGTTCACAAACAAATCACAGTTGAATTGTTGTATTCAAATTTGAAAAATTGAGTTTTAAGGGGCTACCGTTAACCTGGCCCCTCATTATTAAAGAATTAATATCAACGATTCTACAAAGGTACAAACAAAAATCTTACGGTACAATCGTTTACTAACGAATCACAAACGAAAGATATAATAATTAATTGTTTATTGTTATTTACGGGGGCAGTCGTAAACCTGGCCCCCCATAATAGAAATTGTTATAACTTATAAACTAAAAAGATACAATCAAAATTAATGGTGGTACAATTGTTCACTAATGAATCACAATTAAGTAGTTATAATTAATTAATTATGTTATCAATTAGGGGGGTCAGATTCACGGAGGTAAGCATTTTTTGACCTTGAGGGGAAAAGAAATTTCACCTGCGGCGCATTTAATTTTTCTTTTATATTCTGGTTTAACTTTTATCCTACAAAACTCAGGTTGCCCACTCTAAATATTTGAACTGGCTACGGCAGTGTTTTAAATACTAGTTTTACATTTTTAAGGTAAATACCTAATTTATGATAATTTTGGATATTTACGATAATTTTTTTTATCTCAATTTGGCTTACGATACATAATAGAATAGGGTAACATAAAGTTAAAAAACCAAAATCAATTGCTTAAAACTCTGGTAAACTAGAGTTTACATTTCGAAATTTCAGATATATTATTTATCTGCTGAAGTAATATAAAAATATACTCTCCATATAAAGTTTTTTTAATTTTGGTAATATTTTTGCGGTCCATAGCCAATCGACTCTTATCAATTTTTTCAATAAAAATTTAATGAAAAGTACACACAAAAACTATTGGTATTTATAGGTATTTATTTAAAAAAAATATAGACCATTTTGTAAATATATTTCAATATAATATAAAATGGTTTTGACTTTTAATCGCATAGGTATTTAATACAGTTTAAAATAATTTAAAAACTCCAATAAAAGTGTCGTTCTGTAATTTAATCTGGATGTTTTGTTTTATTTAAATTTTGTAAGTGTTATTAAGGTTATGTTCCAATATTAAACCATGTTTACCGTGGTGTTATGTTACGGTAATTCTTTAGTAACTGAATGTGACGGTTCTCTCAGTAACTTGTGAAACGCTTCGGTAAAATTTCGACATTTCGCTTAGAGTAGAAGCACAAAAGTCACAAAAATATACTTTTTTGCACTTCCGGGACTAAAACTCTTCTTTAGTCCTTATTTTTAGGGACTTAGGTTCTTAATTTGATCCCAAGGGATTATTTTTCATATTTAATCCCGTTGTCAAGGAATTGAATTAATTATTCCCGTTGTCAAGTAAATACGTGCTATTTGTTAAAGAGTATCTATGGTAACAATATAAATATTTGTCATAAAAGTTACTGTCAAAATTGCAAAATGTGTATTCTTTTAAACTATTTTGCATTCGTTTGAGGATGAAGTGCAAAAAATAGCGTATACACCACAGGACTAAAGTATCTTTAATCCCTCAGGTGATTATTTCCCTCACCTTCGGCTCGTGAAATAAACTTTCATCCTTAAATAAAAGTATAATATAATATTACACAAATAATGTTTACATACAATTTCGCAAATTTTTCGAATAGATAAATCCGTTTGTATAATCATTTCCAACTATGAGATCGCGATACACAAATACAAATTTACCACAAATATCGTGCTCTCTAGCACGGTGATCGTGGTAATGAATATGTGCGAAAATTTACCGCCGTTTTCAGTTATCGCGTTTCAAATTAGTACTGACATCCTGAAAAAATTACTATGGTTAAAATTTCATAAATTCAAAAAATTACACTTATTCGAACGAAAGTAAAAAATCTGACGTGGACACCACATGACTTCCTTGTACGCCTTGTTTGTTCATACTTTTCTTAATAACTAAAATGTAGAATAATATAAAAAATTCTTTTAACTTATTATACTAGTATACTCACAAATATATTTTAGTCATTTTATTTAAACTGCAGAAGAAGATATAAACGATATTTTACTATTGTCACTGCTACTGTCACTGTCATGTCATAATCATTTAAATTTTACGTAGTAACAAATGTTAATCGATCATGGACTACAAGATACAGAAATACTAAATTATAAGTATATACTTTAATTATTCTTAAATGATAGAAGATACAGAAAAATTTATAAAATACCGATTGTAGATAATAATCACATAATCTTTCATTTAAAATAAAAAAAATTGTCTAAAATTAATTATTTATCAAAATATTTTTAAAAAGTACTACTTCCGGTTTATAGATTGAAACCAAAAATAGGAGGTGCACAACTAGATGCTATAACAGTCCTAAATACAAAATTTCAACTTTCTACGTCTAACCGTATTTGAGTTATGCGACACACATACGTCCGTACGTACGTACGCACGTACGCACGTACGTACGTACAGACGTCACGACGAAACTAGTCATAATGGATTCAGAAAAGGTCAAAACGGATATTTCCATCAAAATCTGAAAACCGAAATTTTTCGCGATTACAATACTTCCTTATTACTCCGTACAAGGAAGTAAAAAAAATATTGCAACACGTAAGGAATCCCGGCATAGACCTGTACGCCGCCACGCCACGCCGCCGCCGCCGGTATATTTTTCCCGCCACCGCCGAAATATTATATAACAGCGCGCGCCATTATATTATTTAACGGCGCGCCGCCATCAAAATTCCAAGTTAACTTAAAATTTTGATAGCTTTATTAGGAATGTTAATAATTCTTATTTAAAAATTTAATATATTTGTATCATAATGTTGATGGCACCTTGACATTATCTTTGTTGAGATCCGTGACGTCATATTAATATTATGAAGTTAGATACAAGTAAATTTTTATGTAAACTTTGTAAATACGCCGGCGCGCTGCCTAAAAGTAAGACACGTCGCCGCCACTTCAAAATTAAGCTTTTACACCGGCGCACTGCCGCCGCCGATATATTTTTAACATTTTGCCGCCGCCGCTATCAACCTCAACGGCGGGCGCACAGGTCTATCTCGGTAGTTAGATACCTTCACTCGGCTAAACTTTATTATCGTGAATAAACATTCATGTATGTCTCACTTGATGTATAAATATCTAATATGCATTTTTGCACTTCCGGGACTAAAACTCTTCTTTAATCTTTATTGTTAGAGACCAAGGTTCTTAATTTAGTCCCAAGGGATCATTTTTTATATTTAAACCCGTTGCCAAGAAATTGAATTAATTAACCCCGTTGTCAAGTAAATACGTGCTATTTGTTAAAAAGTACTATAGTAACAATATAAATATTTGTCATAAAGTTTACTGTCAAAATTACAAAATGTGTAGACTTTTAAACTATTTTGTATTCGTTTGAGGATGAAGTGCAAAAATAGCGTACCTATATACCACAGGACTAAAGTACTTTTAATCCGTCTGGTGATTATTTCCCTCATCTTCGGCTCGTGAAATAAACTTGACTCTCAGGATTAAATCATGCACTTTAGTCCTTTAATATATATGCTATTAATTATTATACAGAGCAGACCAAAATCAGACTATTATAAATTATTGACCGTGCCACATCGTTCTAATTTTATTTTTGCCACCTCGATGTGATTGCTACTTCTTCTATAAAGCAAGTAAGCTAGCATAGTCCGTGTCATGTCAGCATTGTGCTAAATAAGGAAAGTGATATGTGGCCAATGTTGAGAATACTCAAGCAATGTAAGCTCTGCAGATAAATATTGTTCAAATAATTTTTACCAATATTTCATATAAAATTACAATAAATCTATCGTGAGACAACAATTATTGTCAGATAGCGTGTTTCAAACGGTACCCCTAAAATTTTAATTCTCCCGGTAAAATTTAAATGACGCTTTCACCTCCATCTAGCGAATAAATTGTTCGCTTCAGATCTCATACATATCTAGAGAGCGCGAGAGCGGCACAACTTGCTTCTATATGATTGTGTATTGAACTTCGATCGTAGCGACATCCATCGAGGTAGAAACAAAATAGTCTAGCTTTTTTCCATTCTTAAGGAGTAAACTCCAAAAAGAAAAAAATTGCACATCAAAAGTGCGTTATGAAATCTTTTTTCTTTCAATAATATAGAATACATAATTCTAAATAATGAAAAAATTTTCTCAATTGTTATTAGTTTACGAAATATCAGCTATATTTCACCTATAACTTTTTTGTTTGAATTAGTATACAAGTTTCTAATTTGCACGTTCCAACAGTTTTTCGAGAAAATTATCTCACTCTGCCTTCGGCCTCGTGAGCTAAGATTTCTCTCGTGGGCAATTCCTCTTTGCCCACGTGGGAAGTACCTATAACATTTTATACAACACCTCTTGATATATGCAAAATTAATTTAATAAATATCAAAGGTGCGTTCGTTTATTCAGTTCTGTGCACACATTGTTAACATGTTGCACAGTATCCGTTCGTTTATTCACTTCTGTGCACTTTGTACTGCACAGGATGCGTTCGGAAAATACTCGGCTGTGCGCACTGTGCATGTGCATGCACAACAAGCCCAAGCTCGGACTGTTCGGCACGGAGCGTTTGGAGGTTAAAACAATCATAATTATTAAGGAGAATAAACAGAACGAAGATTGTGTGGTGCATATTCGTCAGATAATGTATAATAATTAATTTCGAATATGCTTTTTGCTTTAATAAGTCTCTTATTAATGTCTGAAAATATCGAAGTTCTTAATAAATAACTCTGTTATATTATTCAATTTAATATATTTTATTGTCAAAACACAATGTTACATATTCGCCATTTCACATTGAAGTGAAGTTGGTTATTACCAACTTAATAATATTATAACTAATATTTCAAATACATTACACTATCCCTTTTTTTAGTTTACAAATACAGATATTATTTATAACAAAGAAATTCCTTGGTCCACGTGGGGGCCGTGTAGCTCTTGCGGAACGTCTCGGACACTCTTGTTCTTCTAAACCTCCACCCTCTTTGTTGTTTTCTTCATCTTCTTCAGCAGCTAAACTCGCACTCGGATCTTCCTGGATGTGAGTCTCCTCCCTTGAAACTTCTGGTTGATATCGTTTGACAAACGAAGTATTACGATGCAAAGTTTGCCCTTGGGGTGTTTGAACTACAACTGCATTTCCAATTTTACTAGTTACTTTACATGGTGTCACATGGAAAGGTGTTTGTAATTTTTCTGAAATGACATCTCTCTTCAGTAGCACATCATCTCCTACCTTGACTTCACTGAACTGACTTCTCCTACGGTTATCGGCGTAATTGTAATATTTGCTTCTTTCCTGCATTTCCTTATCTTTATCTTTTACTTCAATATCTAGAGGCTTGAAATAATTATTTGTGAAGTCTGGAAGTTTATCCCTAAGTTCCCTTCCAAACATCAAAAATGCAGGCGTTTTCCCTGTTGTAGTGTGTGGCGTTGTGTGATATGCAAACAGATATGTCCTGAGAGCCAATCTTAAATTTTCTCCTGACGCTTGAGCTATTCTTAATCTTTTCATTAACGATCTGTTTTGTCTTTCAACTTCTCCATTAGATTGAGGCCATTTAGGAGTATTGACACGCAAAGTAATACCATTATTCATGCAAAAGTCTCTAAATTCTGCACTTACCAGCTGCCTGCCATTATCTACTAGTAATACTTCGGGTAATCCAAAACGTGCAAACACTTCTTCTAATTCCTCTATAGTTCTTTCTGATGTTATTGATTTCATAATTCGTGCTTCGATGAATCGGCTATAATAATCAACAATTAAAAGTATATAATAATCACCTTGAAGTGGTCCTAGGAAATCTATAGCTACTGTCCTCCATGGTGCATCTGGCAATCTTGTCACGTTGAGTGGTTCTGGTGGATCTGCAGCACCTACTAACTGGCACCCGTGACAAGCTTTGCAGAGTTTTTCTACGTCTTTATCCATGTTGAACCACCATACCTTGGTCCGGAGTCGGTATTTCATTTTCAAGATTCCTTGGTGACCCTCGTGTGCCAGTTCTAACACTCTTTGTCGAAGTGCTGGTGGAATTAATATCCTTGTACCTCTTAACACAACTCCATCGATTTCACCGAGTTCTGTTTTAATCATTTCGTACTTTCGTAACTTTACTGGCCATTGATTTGTATTTATAGCTTTCTTCAATTCTACCATATCGCTTTCATTACTTTTTTCTCTAATTTCTTCTAAACTCATGGAATGTGGAGTGGCTTTCTCCGCAACCCATTTAACATGATAATCATCATTTTCATTCAATTTCAACACGTTTTGTGGTATCCCTAACCTGGAAAGTGGATCTGCTATGTTTTTCTCACCTTTTTGGAAAATTACTTTAAACCGGTAGCTCATCAGTCTCATTACCCATCGTTCCACCCTGGCACATGGCTTGGACCTAGGCGAGAATATGAATTCTAAGGCTTTATGATCAGTTACGATGTTGAAATCGTTCCCATATACAAATAGATGAAATCTTTCACATGCCCAGACTAAACTTAGTGCTTCTTTTTCGGTTTGGCTAAATTTCTTCTCAGCCTCACTTAACGCTCGGCTAGCGTACTCGATAATTTTCTGCTTATCATCCTGCTGCTGTACAAGTACTGCACCAAGCCCATAAGGACTCGCATCAGCGATGATTGTTGATTCACAATTTGGATTGAAAAATCCTAGAGTTTGGCTTCTGGTTAACTCTTTCTTTAACCTCTCGAATGCTTCTTTTTGTTCTCTTCTCCATTTGAACGGTGTATCTTTTCTTGTTAGTTTTCTTAGCGGCGCAGTTAATGTTGAGTACTCGGGTATAAATTTACTACAGACCCCGGCCAGCCCTAAGAAACTTTGAAGTTCTGCTTTTGTTTCTGGAGCCCTGAAATTTTTTATTGTTTCTACTCGACTTTTTAAAGGTTTTATTCCGTCTTTATTTACTTCATGTCCCATGAATTCGATTGATTCCTGCGAGATCTTACATTTATTCGCATTTACAGTGATTCCCGCTTCATTCAGCCGGTTGAACAGATTATTTAAACGGTTATTATGTTCTTGAATTGTTTTCCCGTGCACTAAAAAATCGTCTATATATACTTCAACGCCTTCCAGATCATCAACCAGTTGTTCCATGATCCGTTGGAAGATTTCAGGCGCACAATTCATTCCAAAAAATAATCTTTTGAACCTGTAGAGTCCTTCCGACGTAGCGAATGTGGTGATTTCTCTACTCTCTTCTATTTGATGAAATACGGATTTTAAATCCACTTCAGAAAACCATTTACTTCCGTTAAGATTTGATGTTAGATCCTTTATTGTTGGTATGGGGTGACGTTCTCGCACAATTGCTTCATTCGCCGCCCGCATATCTATACACATGCGAAGTTCACCATTCCGTTTTTCAGTACAAACCACAGGAGACACCCACCTTGTTGGCTGATTAACTTTTTCAATAATATCATCCTGCACCAACTTTTGCAATTTATTTTTGATTTGTGGACGTAATTGTAATGGTATTCTTCGCGCCGTTTGTGCAATTGCAGGGACGTTTTCATCGATTGCTAATTTTAGGTAATTTATAATTATTAAGTTTTCCTATTTTACTTGCAAACACATTCGGAAACATTTCCTTTAACATTTCCATTGTCAGCTTTTCTTCCGTATTTATGTTTCTTAATGGGAGTCCCATTTTTAAAATACCTAAGTTTCTAGCGTCTGTCTTTCCGATTATTGGTACGCCTTTCCCATTAACAACGTAGAACTTTGAATTTATTGTTCGACCATCTTCTAATCGAATACTAGTGTCAAAAGTTCCTAAAGTATTCAGTGGATTTTCATTACCGTACGCATACAGTTTTCGATTCGTTTTTCCACATTTTCCCTCTATTTTATTCATTTTTAACACTTCCCAACTATTTTTGTCAATTACGTTGCATGTTGCCCCGGAATCAATTAAAAGTTTAGTTTTGACCCCACCAATCCATGCTTCGATATTTCCAGGATCGTTATATTCTCTGATTTGAAACGTATAATCGTCATCTTGTTCTCTAGCTTCAGCTTCGTTTTCGACATTTCGCACTTTTCCTTTTCCATCTTTCTTCTTCGTTTTGCAACACTTTTCGAAATGTCCAGTCAGACCACATTTCTTGCAAGTTTTATTCCTCGCAGGACACTTTTCGTCTCGAGCTAGATGTCCTTCATTATTGCAACGGTAGCAAGTAATTTTTGTATACTGTTTATCTATGCGTTTTACGTCTTTTTGCTTTGTAGCTTCCATGCTGCCTGCTTGTCTTTCTGACGCTTCATATATTCTACCTATGTCTTTTGCTTTTTCGACCGTTATATTGTCACCCTCTTTTAGCAATTGTCTTCGTAATTCGTTGGATTTACATTTTTCAATGACTTGGTCAATAATCATATCTTCTTCGTTACTTTTGAAGTTACAATTTGAACTTTGGGCCTTCAAACGCGTTATAAACTGGATAATTGTTTCATCCTCTTTTTGAGCTAACGATCGGAAAACATGTCGCTCATACGTATAATTTTTTCCAGGTTTAAATATTTTGGTTAGAGAATTTTTACAAATCTCATATACATCATCAGTCGTTGAATACTCCTGTTTGGACTCTGGTAATGTATACCACACCTCCTGGACCCCTTCACCAGGATGGTGCAATAACAAAGCTCGTTTTCTCTTATCACTTTGGATAGCGCTTGCCTCTAAAAACAGTTCAAACGATCTTAGCCAACGATCCCACTTTTGTGAGGTAGCAGATTCCTCCCCTCGCGTATCGAAGGATTTAATATTTGACTTTTCAGAGTTCATCCTCGTCGCCAGTGTTATATTATTCAATTTAATATATTTTATTGTCAAAACACAATGTTACATATTCGCCATTTCACATTGAAGTGAAGTTGGTTATTACCAACTTAATAATATTATAACTAATATTTCAAATACATTACAAACTCTTATATCATCATCTTCAGCATCGCATCATAAAGTGTTACATGAGTATTATTCAAATTGTGAGTCAATGAATGATGAAAATCAAAATGAAACAGTAGATATATGTCAAAATACTGCACACAAATTCAGAGACCTTTCGTTTATTTCGTTTATACACGAAGTGCACAGTTATCACGTGACCGTAACACAGCTCAAGCACACAAAGAATAAACGAACCCATCTTATGTAGTTTTCTTTTTGAAAGTGATATTTTAATTTTTTTAAATTAAAATGCCGATTGTTTATAGTTACCCAGGTGTTGTTTATTCCATTGTTGCAATAGTATAATTTGTTTGTGAAGTGGAAATCTTGTGTAGTGAAGAATTTTGCAAATTAAATATGAAAAATTTAGAAAATCCTGACGTATTTATACCGGCAGATGAACCCTCCGGTTGACGGGCTGGGTCTGTGAGGCCCAGGCAAATCTTTTTGTTGTTGTATTTTTTTTAATAATTTTTTTAATTTCTTTTGCTTTTTGGTACCTTCCTAACTTTAATAAAGACATGTTTTCCTTAATTTGTCTTAATTTTATCATCTGTCGTTTGGCTACCAGAAGGGCTTTGGGCCTGTCAGACCCAACCCGTGTATTCGTGTAAGTTTTTTCCTACAATTTATTTTTTCGTATTTCGTGAAGGGACTAATTTTGTGCCATTTTTAGGAATAAAACATTCTTAGGGCTTTCTCCTAGTTTCTAAGTATTCACGCATAATCTTTTGCATACGGGTGAGTCCTTATATTTTATCGGTTTATCGTTTCTGCGTATTAGAAAACTTTTATCTCGAATTTAGGGGATTTACCTTTCTTACTTTAAATAGTTTATCTTCTGTAGAGGAATCCCCGTTCTTTATGAACTTGATTCGTACTATATAAAGCAAGACAAGGGATTTTTTTGATTTAGTATCTATTGAAAGTGCAACTGAAAGTTAGCCGTGTTTTCCATTTGTGACGTTTTCCACTTGTGACTTTATTACTTTTGTTTGGCGAGATGGATGCTTATGAAATAAATATCTATACTAATATAATAAAGAGGAAAGATTTGTTTGTTTGAATTGCATAGGCTCCGAAACTACTGGACCAATTTGAAAAATCTTGAAACAAAATGGTGACTAGCTAACTCAAAATGTACTGCACCGATTGTGTTCAAATTTGTAATGGTTATAACTTATGATCTAATTTATGACATGAGCATACTAAAATATCAGTCCGCCATCTTTAAACAAAATGGCGGTACCCGATTGGGTTCAAATTTGGTATGGTATCATGGGCGTAGTTAGAATTGCCACCACCCAAGTAGCATTTCAAGCTGTATTCGGAGTATCAGGACGTTATTAAAACCGACTTTAAAACTTTTTAGCAATGGTGACCATCAAACACAACCTTTCTTGCACCATTTAAAAACGTTTTACTCACGAAAATGGGGAATAATATTTTAGTTTTTAAAACGTTTTGAAATCTTACAAATAATAACTAATTTATCAGTTAATAGGTTGTTTGCTGGAAATTATTACTGATGTATAACCAGGTTAAAACTAAATTGTCATTTCATTTGTTATTTTAGCCACGATATTTCTACAACACAGCGGTTTAAAATCTATATAGTTTTAATAGCTTTAAAATAACAAAAAAGTTTTAGTTATATATTGGGCCTAGATTGGTTATTACCACTTAATTGCTAATTTATAACAATTGATATTTATCATTATATAGTTATTTAAAAGTTAAAATGGCCAAAGAATAGCTATTTATTGACCATGAATGTGTCCAACTTGTGCATACTTTCTCAATTATTACCAATCTACAGCCAGTTGTTTATAAAATAGAATATTTTTAGCATTTGTGTTCTCTGGTACCCTTAAAGAATTACTAAGTTCAACATGTCGTCAATAAAGCATAGTATTCTTTATAAAAGTATATTTTCCAATACACGGTTTTCGTAAAAGTCTAAGTTGGTCCATATGAAAATTGTATTAACGCGTATATATTTATTGCAAACATTGTTGTGATACTTTTAATAAAATTAATAATAATAATAATAATAAATTTATTTAAACTGCACAGTTACAGACAATGGTCCAATTACAAATGTACAGTACATAATAAATAACAATAATGAAAAATTAATATTTACATAGTTAAACATTTCTTAATTTCTATTTTATTAGTGTGGAATAGGTCAATATTATAAGTATTGGTATAAATATTTACATTTCTTAGTATGCTGTATAAGGGCGACATAGAAAATAGGTACTTAACAATAAAAGTTGAATTATTGCGTATACGTAAACGTATATCAGGCACATTTAAAGGTAATACAGAAAGAATATGGGGAACATCTAGATTACCAATTAATACATTATATATAAACATTATATCTAAGTATTTCCTACGTTGGTCCAGTGATACTATATTAAAAAGATCAAGTTGATTTTGATAGGATATCATAAAGGTTGAAGTTTGGAATTTTTTTAAATAGATGCTGCGCAAAAATTTTTTCTGTACTTTTTCGATCATGTCAATGTGGTTGTTTGTAGTGGGATTCCAGATCATACAGGCATATTCTAGTTTACATCTAACAAGACTGTTAAAGAGTAATATTAGAGTGTCTATATCAAATAAATTACCATATCGAATTAGAAAGCTGAGAATTCTGTAAGAGCTTCGTACAGTATTTTCGGTATGTTTTACAAACTTTAAATTACATGTAAAGATTAATCCTAGGTCAGAGAATTGTGTAACTTTTTCTAGTGAGGTAGTGTTTACAGAATATTGAGTTTTGATGGTATGTTTGCTTTTGGTGTAAGACATAGATTTGCATTTTGATTCATTAAGACTTAAGCTATTATTTTCGCAATAGATCTGTATGGCGTTTAGATCGTCCTGCAGTTCCTGTGTATCAGATTCTGATGTTATAGTATGGTACATTTTGAGGTCATCTGCATAAAGTAGATATTTTGAGTTTTTAATGTGATATGATACATCATTTATAAACATTAGGAAAAGAAGAGGCCCTAGTATTGAGCCCTGTGGCACACCAGATGTAGAAAAAAATTCCTGGGATATAGTGTTATCAAATTTAACTACTAACTTTCTATTATTTAAATAGGATTCAAGAAAGGTTATTAAGTCAGAGTCCAAACAATAAGTGTACAGCTTTGCTACTAGGACTGAATGGTTAACCCTATCAAAGGCTTTCGCTAAATCTGTATACACAACATCAGTTTGCAGCCCTGCATCTAGATTTGTAGCAACGTCGTTAGTAAAAATCATTAGGTTTGTTACAGTTGATTTTCTATTAATAAAACCATGCTGTTCAGGGATAATGACTGGTCTTACATGAGGAGCTAATCTATTATAAATGATTTTTTCCAATATTTTTGAAAGCACTGACAGAATTGTTATGGGCCTATAATTAGTAATTAATTTGGCGTTGCCACTTTTATGAATAGGGATTATAGTACCTTCTTTCAGTAAATCGGGAAAAGTATTCGTACTGAAGGATAAATTAAAAAGTAGTTTTAATGGTTTACATAATATATCACTGAAAGATTTGTAAAAATATGTAGGAATATTGTCCGATCCTTTGGTTGATTTAGATTTTAAGGTTTGAATAGCTAGCAGAATTTCCTCTTCGCTAATATTATTAATTGAAAATATGCTTAGGTTGTATGGCGTAGTTTTTAATTTACTCAGATCTGCTTTTTCACTCGAGTATACAGATTGGAAGTAATTGGCAAAATTATTGGCAATGTCTTGATTATTAGTTACCTCTATATCATTGTACAAAAAGCAAGTAGATATATTTAGATCTTTACGTTTGTTTCTAATAAATGACCAGAAATTATTTGGGTCGGATTTAATATCTTCGTTTATTTTCGTAATGTGTTCATTGTGACAAGTTTTAATTAATTGTTTTATCTCAGTTCTTAGTTGTTTATACGTTGATAATGTTTCATTGTTTGGGGCCCTAGATTTTAATTTACGTCTATAATATTCTTTTTGTTTGATTTTTGATTTTAACGTTTTGCTAAACCACTGTGGAAATTTCTTGTTAGTTTTTATGGAAACTTTTGGAATACACTGAGCAAATAAATTATTTAGTATGCTGTAAAATTTCGCAGTAGCCACGTTAACATCTTGCATAGTAATGTGGGAATCCCAGTCAACATTGTTTAACAGATGATACAATTTAACATAATCCGCATTAAGCGCCTTTTTCAATCTTTTATTTGGTAGTCTTATAAATAATTATAATATTTTTTACATTTTTTTTTATTTTTTATTATACGTTTTAGTTACGTTCTAATGCTATAATAGCTTGAATATAATGATAACAAAGACATTTATATGTAATAAACTCCCTAAAATCGGTTTTATTTTAACTTTAAGTATTGTGTTACAAAATGGATGCTTTTAGTGTCATTGAAAAATATGGCGATCATGGAGTTATTATGAAAAAGCTAAATAGCTATGATGAGCAACTAATAGCCAAGATACAACCATTTTATTTCCAAATCACATTTTTAAATCAATAAGTTTTGAGATAGCGAATATTTCGTTTTTAGTTCCAAATTACAGTTCAATTTGGTAACGTGATGACGTCAAAATAGATAGGAAAATTTTGAAACTTAAAATAATATTGTTTTAAGAAATAACATTCTTATAAAATATACGTTCCTATACATAGTATCTATTTTGATATTAAATCCCGTTTTCATTTATAATACAATACAAGCAAAAAATAAACTCACAAAACTACGTCTTGCTGTATCAAAAATGCGTAAAATGAATACATAATCGCCAGAAGAATTCACAATATTATTACCAGATGAGTATAATCCTGCAAATTATTTACAACCACTACACTTATCACCAA
This sequence comes from Agonum fuliginosum, assembly GCA_947534325.1. Lineage (NCBI taxonomy): Eukaryota > Metazoa > Arthropoda > Insecta > Coleoptera > Carabidae > Agonum > Agonum fuliginosum. The sequence goes on along the minus strand of OX384030.1, from coordinate 44,929,118 downwards.
TTTAGTTATTCTTGTCTTGAATAATATAAAAGTGTTTAACTGAAATATTTTCAAGTTTGTATTTTAGCGCGTTCAGTTTAGCAGTCTCTGTTCTCAGTCAAGTTTTTTTTATGGTTTTATAGCTGATTATTTATATAAAATTCAACCCAAGTAACATTTTTTGACTTGTTTGTCACAATAACTAAAACCTTGTTATGAAAACGTTCTTGTCACTACGAACTAGTTGTGTTAAATGCTCCTTAAATATTGCCGCATTAGTTGGAATTATACGTAAGATTTTTTGTTGCTATTATAGCTGAAAAATAACTAAAAACATACAAATTATGTACGATATTATAAAATGTCTATTTTTTGGTTGCAATTTAGTTTTCGTGACCAACAAGTAACTAAAATATAGGTAAATACTTTTGACAGAGTGTACAATCTTCAGTTGCAAATGGCAGATATTAGAAACAGACGTAAAAATTAAAAATGGCTTATTATAAAATCATTGAAACTGTTGAAGACGGGATAAAATTTTTAACTACGGTACCACATCAATGGGAAATAGATGGTTTATTATATTGGCCACCAACTAAAAATATAACGAAATATATAAAAGACGTAAATAGTTCTCCAGGGCTAAACTGGAGTAAACAACAATGCGTAGTTAAAAAATCAAATATATCAACTTTACTGGAGGCAAAACGACTGGAAAATACCTTGTCTAATTTTACTGATACAGAAGCGGAGGAACAGTTAGTATTTTAGTTTGTATGTTTATTTGTAATTAGCGAGTAATTAGTGACTTAACCTTATTTTTTAGATACGAAGAACAGAAAAGAAGTAAAAGACTACATCCAAGTCAGCAGGATAGTTCTCAAGAAACAGATTTTAACTATTTGTTTCAAGAAAATTCAGTAATTAATACAGAAAACAATTTGGCACGACCTCCACTTCGAGATCCAGTTCCAGAAATTCAGTCATCATCGATATCCACCAGAAAGGCACACGAACCATCGACAAATTTTGTTCTTATTGATGAACACATTGAACATAACACGACAGAACAAACATTTACAAATGAAATAACAAATGATTCCGTCGAAGTTATTGATTTTGCAGTCATAGTGCAAAAAATCTGCTGTGGCCACCACAGTACTTCCCCGACCATAAGTCTGCATAATTTGCTTTCTTAAAAGTTTTTATTTAAAAAAATTTAAAATGTAAAAAGTTTTTTATAAATTTCAAATTGAGAATAATATAATCTTTAGTTTCATAATATTTAGTAGTAAATACATTTTGTAATTTTAAAATAACGTGATATTTATATAAAATAAATTTGCTCCTCTTAGTCAAATGTACAAAAATTTTAATGCACAAAATGTTCAGCAAGAACCACGGGAAGGTGGGAGCATATTTCTTGCCGGGAAAGGATGGGATACAAAGGATATTAAGGTTAGGAACAGATTTAGGGAAAAAATGATTAGGTGAAAAATGAGAATACTTGTAGTTATGAACCTGATGAAATGAAAAGTAGTAATCTGAAAAACAACAAACCATTAATTAATCATATACATACATAACATAATATTAAATAAATTACATCCTAACCTCACAGCTGTTAAAAATTGGTTCAGTTTTCGATAGCAAAATATCGCACCGTTCCAAACAGCTTACTATAATTTTGTTTAATAAAATTGAATATCTCCATTCTTTTATTTATTCTTTAGCGCAAACCGTGGTGTATAAGATATTCGCAGCGTCCGCCGAAGCAGATTTTGTATCTGCGTAATATCACACCAATAATTAGTATATATTTTACCGTTATACTGTATTCCGCAGCGCAAACCGTGGTGTATAAGATATTCGCAGCGTCCGCCGAAGCAGATTTTGTATCTGCGTAATATCACACCAATAATTAATATATATTTTACTGTTATACTATATTCCGCAGCGCAAACCGTGGTGTATAAGATATTCGCAGCGTCCGCCTAAGCAGATTTTGTATCTGCGTAATATCACACCAATAATTAGTATATATTTACCGTTATAATGTATTCCGCATCGCAAACCGTGGTGTATAAGATATTCGCAGCGTCCGCCGAAGCAGATTTTGTATCTGCGTAATATCACACCAATAATTAATATATATTTTACCGTTATACTGTATTCCGCAGCGCAAACCGTGGTGTATAAGATATTCGCAGTGTCCGCCTAAGCAGATTTTGTATCTGCGTAATATCACACCAATAATTAGTATATATTTACCGTTATAATGTATTCCGCAGCGCAAACCGTGGTGTATAAGATATTCGCAGCGTCCGCCGAAGCAGATTTTGTATCTGCGTAATATCTCACCAATAATTAGTATATATTTTACCGTTATACTGTATTCCGCAGCGCAAACCGTGGTGTATAAGATATTCGCAGCGTCCGCCGAAGCAGATTTTGTATCTGCGTAATATCACACCAATAATTAGTATATATTTACCGTTATACTGTATTCCGCAGCGCATACCGTGGTGTATAAGATATTCGCAGCGTCCACCGAAGCAGATTTTGTATCTGCGTAATATCACACCAATAATTAGTATATTTTTACCGTTATACTGTATTCCGCAGCGCAAACCGTGGTGTATAAGATATTCGCAGCGTCCGCCGAAGCAGATTTTGTATCTGCGTAATATCACACCAATAATTAGTATATATTTACCGTTATACTGTATTCCGCAGCGCAAACCGTGGTGTATAAGATATTCGCAGCGTCCGCCGAAGCAGATTTTGTATCTGCGTAATATCACACCAATAATTAGTATATATTTACCGTTATACTGTATTCCGCAGCGCAAACCGTGGTGTATAAGATATTCGCAGCGTCCGCCGAAGCAGATTTTGTATCTGCGTAATATTACACCAATAGGTAATTAGTATATATTTACCGTTATACTGTATTCCGCAGCGCAAACCGTGGTGTATAAGATATTCGCAGCGTCCGCCGAAGCAGATTTTGTATCTGCGTAATATCACACCAATAATTAGTATATATTTTACCGTTATACTGTATTCCGCAGCGCAAACCGTAGTGTATAAGATATTCGCAGCGTCCGCCGAAGCAGATTTTGTATCTGCGTAATATCACACCAATAATTAGTATATATGTTACCGTTTTACTGTATTCCGCAGCGCAAACCGTGATGTATAAGATATTCGAAGCGTCCGCCGAAGTAGATTTTGATTTTGCGCATTTATTTTTAATTTACATCAATAAATTGTAAATTCATATCCTAATTGTGGAGTTTCGTCTAACTAACAAGACGAGTCTCCGACTACGATGAATGTTTATTAATAGTTAACGAATGTTAAATTGGTGATTTTATGTTGTATTACGAATTAAATTTTGGACACTGTCATATATATACACATAAATTATTCTGTTTACGAAAAATTTGTAATTAATGAACTAATAATTAATCGTCAATTTCAATTATGTCTATTGGTATGTTTTCATCAATTTCTGGTCTAATATCTCCGCGATATTTTGGTCTTAAAAGTTGGCATTGGTGATTTTTTGGAAGAATTGCTGAATAATGAGATCTGTTTGTACCAGGATCTGTTAATAATATAGCGACTGGATTCTTTGTTCCTCTATTTTCACAGTTGTCATCAATATTACAAGAATATCTTAAATGTAGTGTTTGTATTCCGCCCGAGTCACAGTCTCTTTGTAATTTATCAAATGTTTTGAATTTATTTTTATCGTTACTATCAATGGCTTGATACGTAAATATTTCACGATTAGAACCTAATGACATTGCTTTTACATGTACTGCTCCACCCCAAACATTTACAGACGCCGTATCATGTATTAAATTTGGAACACTATTATATTCGTACAAATAAAGCATTCTATTCGGATTTTCAAAATATAACCAATTTTCGTAAATAATATAACAGGACAAAACACGCATGCATATATGCAAATTTTCTGTTCCAAATAAACATAATGAAATTGATCTGAACAGACATGATCCATCACCTAGCGTTTTGATCACAACAGCCCTATCTTTTATTGCATTATATATTTTGTCGTTCCTCTGTACGTCAATTATATGTAAATTAAATATTGCATTATCAATTTCAGATATTTCATTAGTTAGTATAACTATTAAATCTTTATAAAAATCAAAAATATTTTGCAATTTTATTTTAAATTCAACTACTGATAAATTGATATCTATATTAGTAATTTCTTTAATTATGTTATTCATGGAATTAAAAATATTAATATTCAATAATTGTAAATTTGATGGATTATTATTTATGCTGCTATTTTGAACTACATTATTTGTTAAAGACGGAAGACAATTACTGATTTCTAAATTTTTAAATTGTAAATTAAATTGATTGTAATTGAATTTATTAATTTCAATGTCACTTTCAACTAAATTTGTAATACTGTTAAAAGATGAGCCCCAATTACTGATTTGGGTATCATTTGTTACAGAATTATTAATATTTTCTGCATTTGTCGGACAAAAATATATTGGTTTATGGTCAGAAAAATAAGTATCATATACACCTGCATCAAAATATTGAATATTGGTGAAAATTACATCTATCTGTGTATTCATCATTGTTGTTGAAGTATTTATGTCTAAAGCTGACTTTAAATTGTATTGCAACATGTACGAATTTAAGAAGTTATTGTTCATATCGCTATTAATTAAATTAAAATTAAAATCTCCAATTACTAATAACTTTGATTGGTCAATATTTTGCATCATGAAATCAAAATTTTTTTTAAACATATTATTTGATGTAGATGGTGATTTATATCCAAATATAACTGTTAGTTCTTTAAATTTAATGCTTGCTAGATCTACATGGGCTTTATAAATTGAATTTTCATTATTATTTTCTACAATATGTTTTATTATTTGATAATCAATAGTTTTTTTTGCAAAGCACATAATACCCCTTGGTAGTCTTTGATTGTTTTTATCTGGAAATTTATCATCGGATCTATAAATTAAATTAAATTCTGGTATGGTAACTACATCATTTTGATATGTTTGCGTTTCAGCAAAAATTAAAATATCACCGCGACTGTACCACGGATCAGTTACAATTTTATCTATGTTTTTATGCAATGATCTTACATTTTGGAAAATAATTTTAAAACTATCTGTATCACATAGTGTATTAAATGAAACCTTTAATTTTCTTTCGTTTCTCAATCTACTCATTTCAGTTTCGACTGGGTCACCTAACTTTAGTGCTTTTGGAGCTTTAAATGTACCTATTATGTAAAGCCCTGATAATTTAGTGACTCTACTTAATGCTACGTAAAGCATTGATCTTGTTACACGTTTACTTTTCTCAAAATTTAAACAAATTGAATCATAAGTTTGACCTTGACTTTTGTGTATTGTTATCGCTTCGGCTATCACAATTGGAAACTGTTCCCTACAAACTTGATAACCGAACTTTTCACAGGCAGTTAAGGCAATAGAAGTTTTAGATATAGGTATTAATTTTTTATCAATTTTCTCTCTTTCCATGTACTCTAATAAAGGACGTTGAATTTTTTTACCAACTAGTTTTGATGTAAAATCAAACCATAATTTTGCAGGACAATTTGTAACGGGATGGAATGTAATAAATTTTAAAACACCACATGTTCCATTTACTAATCCGTCTTCGACATCTAAATTATGTGTAATCATATATTTAATACCTGTTTTAAGTTTAAGCTCATGAGTTAATCCGTTTGTGTCTCTAATAGGTTTCTTTCTTAAATTGTTTAAAATTTTATCTTTTGTTTGATTCGATATTTTACCTAAAATGGTGTCCTTAGCTACACTTACATGAAGAATACCGAAAGCATTTGTTACTTTTATCTCATTATATTCATCAACGTTTTTATTTTCCGCGTAAAGTCGAATTGCCGTATCAGGTATATCTATATTATTTACTTGCCTGGATTGAATTAATTTTACATCTTCCTCGGTCATATTGCCTTGAGCAAGATTATTTAATGCTAATACAAAATGTAAATCGTTTTTTTGCCGCATAATCTCAGTTAATTCATATATATCAAACTGTTGCCATAAAATAGGATCTACTAAAATTGCTAACGGATTATCTTTAGAATTTTTATAAACTGGTGAATCCATAACTGGTGGTAGTTGATTTAAATCACCTACTGCTATAACTGATACTCCGCCAAATGAAACATTTTTACCTTTAATCTGTCTTAATCGTGTATCAACTCGAGACAACAATCTAGCACCTACCATGGAAATTTCGTCTATTATTAGCAATTGCATGTTAAATAATTTTTCGCGAATTGTATTTGCAATATCTGACGATAAATCTGGCATTTGTCCGCCAAACTGACTAACCGGCAGTGCAAATGCTTGATGAAGAGTTACTCCGTTGATTAAAAATGCCGCCTTTCCAGATGGTGCAGTTAATAATACTTTTATTGAATCTGTATGAGCACCTGGTATTTTATTAAAATAATTTGTTATTAACTGAAATAATGCATTGATTACTGTACTTTTACCTACTCCAGCTGACCCACTTAAGTATATATGAAATGGAACTTTATTAGATTTAAAACAATGAAGTACATGCATTGTAATTTCGAATTGTTTACTGTTTAATTTGCTCATAATTTTGTTAATTTCAATTTCAGGTTTTAATTCAGGTACGCTAAATCTGCTTTTCTTTTTATCCTTCACTAATTCAATACCAGCCTGTTGAAAAATATCTACTTCTTGTCCTGTCTGATTTTTATCCGCCATAAACTCACTAATTTCCTCATCCTCAACATTTTGCACTTCATTTTGTGCATCATTTAACGCCTCATCTAATTCATCATCTCCAATTACAGAGTATTTTGATCGATTAATTTGTATTATATCGCGATTATTAAAATAAATTTGTTCACAATCAGCATTTTCGATTTCTTTAAGTTCATTCCGCCATGGCAAAAATAATAAAAGTTGTTCTCGATAATAATTTACTGGATCAACTACAAGTTTATATCGTCTAAATCGTATAATCCGCGTTTTATTTCTTTCATTATATTTAACACAATCATCAATGTCTAAATTATCATCATTCCCGGAGTTATCTTTATGTGAACTAAATTGTGCCACAAAATCTGCAAGACAGATGTTTTCAAAGTTATTTGGGCGTTTGGAATACTTGCAGAAAACATCTTGTTGAACTATATCTGTTGAATCTGGATCTAATTTTTTTAGTTCTTTTTCTGATTTTAACATATTAACACGTTCAGCTAATGGACTTGTATTAATGAATACCGAAGCTCTTGAACTTTTCACAAGTGGCAATTGCAATACATGATATGCTGCTTCTTGAGCTGACATGACATTACCGTTTATAAAGATATTTGCAAATTTTTTCAATCGTTGCCTAGTATTATCATTATTATCGGCACAAGCTGCGTCTCTCAAAAGTTTACTTAGTCCTACATCAGTTTTACTGACGTAATTAATAATGTACGAAGCACAACTGTAAGCATTTAGAACAAATTGAAAATCCATATTTGCTTCAAATAAATGTAAAATATCTTTATTATAACAATTAATACAAACTTCAAGACTATTTCGTTTTAAAAATATTTGCGTTTTTGACAACGAACTGCGTAATGCTAATATATAATCTTCCTCAGTTAAATTTAATCGAATCAAAATATTATCAAATGAGACTAAGCCTTGTTTTTTAGAGAAATATATCATTAATTTCCTTACTTCTGTTAAATCATTTTTCATCTTATCTGACTTTTCATCTAACTGTATAGGTTCTAAAATCATTGTACGAGGTAAAACGGGCTGAGGAAAATTAAATCTACATTTATTCTTATTATTACTACCTTTGTTACATGTATATGTATGTTTATGACGTTGAAGTGCAACATGTGGATCATTTTCATTATAATGACATGTTATAAATCTATCAATAAATGAAACACATTTGTCTATATCAGCTGGACTGCTACTGTAAACTGGAGCGTTTTTTAGCCAAAGAAAACCGTGTCTATGAGGTGAACCTCTAACTTGAAATTCTGTTCTAGTGTACGATTCGTCTACAGTATATTCATCGAATGGACCTGCTTTATTGCTTATATAATTTATTAGATTATTAGCTTTATAATCGTAATATCTGGCGCAAGTTACAGGATCATTTCTAATCAACCTAGTTTTATTAAAAGTATCCATTTCTAGTGCTTCGCTTATTGAAATGTTTTTTTTGTCTACTAATTTTGACAGTGTTTGTATTAATTCAGGCCACCTTAACTCTGCAGCTGATACAGTAAAAAAAATTGTCGGTTTTCCTAATTGTCTAATCATAGCCATCAATTCTTTTTTCTTTGTTTCCCAGTACGCAGGTGACGAACGTATCTGCTTTAATACTCTATAACCGTCGTCATGTTTAATAAAATTATTTACTATCTCATCACTCAGCACACAATTAGCGGTTAAATTTTTGGTATTTTTAACTTTACGTAAACAAACATTAATATTAGCGAAACAACTTTTTTCTAATTTCCTTTTAGCCATATATAATATCCGTGTTGAATCACACGACCTACGATCACTCCGTTGCGCTTCTGATTTAATTCTATCGGAATAAGAAACGTTTGATTGTTTATTAAATTCCTGGCCTGCAAAAATTTTCGGGAAACTGAGTTCCTCTAAATCCTCAACCATATGCCATGGGATCGGTTGCTTATCTTGCCCGGGTGCAATAGTTTTAATTAAATCATTATTTTGCTGATTTCTGTCTAAAATTAATATTTCATTATCCGCAGCATTGTCATCATCATCTGACAGATCATTTTCGGAGAGATCTTGTGCTTTTGGTTCATTATTTATCAAATCTTTATCATTTTCATCTGATTTTACAATAACGAAATTAACAATTTTGTCATAATTTTTGTCATATCGTTCAATATACTTTTTATCGATTTTTATATTATATTTCTCATATAAAGGAGTATTTTCAAGAAAAGAAAGAGCATCGCACACATTTGCTGGTTTAATTGTTTCGTACATATAATGAGAAGCGTGATCTATATGCCGTTTTAATTTTAATTGAACTGTACCAATATTATCAAATGTTCTTGGAAGTATATCTATCATTTCATTTATTTCAACTGGAATGTTTACTACACTACCTTTAATCGAAAGCTGTGGATTTATTGCAAAAGATTTTAACGGACGAACTTGCATAAAATTTATGTAAGGAGAGACCATTCGTTCTTCTAATGGTGATAATTTATCTAAACATTCTGGAATTTTTGGAAATTTAAGATCTAAATTTAATGACAGTTTTGGAACAATTCCTTTGTTAACATATTTGTAACAATTTTTGCAAATAAGTGAACTGATGTTATTCATAATTTTATTTAAAAATTCAGAAAATACTTTTTCACTTAAATTTAGTTTTACTTTAAGCGCGTCTATGTTAAAATTTTGAACGCCGTGAATAAAGAAAAGTCTATCACAACAAACACATATTTTATCCGGCATATTATTTATATTATTTAGAAATAATGTTTTTGCTTTAGCTGAATCACTATCGTCGGATTTTAATTTTAACAACATAATTTGTCTTGACTTTAATACGTCATTATTTCTTATGCGCTCTTTATAAAGTTTATCAAGGTTACGTTTTTCCTGAAGAACTGCAGGATCTATACGAGTTTGTTTTTTTCTTTCTTTATCTAAAACTTTTTCTTTTTCTCGCGTTTCAACATTTTTTCTAGTTAACTGCTTACATTCTTTGTCAATTTTTCGTTTTTTTGCCAGAACCTCAACGTTTTCACGAGCTACCTGTTTTGCTTGTCTGTCTAAAACTTTTTCTTTTTCTCGCGTCTCTACATTTTTTCTAGTTAACTGCTTACATTCTTTGTCAATTTTTCGTTTTTTTGCCAGAACCTCAACGTTTTCACGAGCTACCTGTTTTGCTTGTCTGTCTAAAACTTTTTCTTTTTCTCGCGTCTCTACATTTTTTCTAGTTAACTGCTTACATTCTTTGTCAATTTTTCGTTTTTTCGCCAAAACCTCAACGTTTTCACGAGCTACCTGTTTTGAATGTCTGTCTAAAACTTTTTCTTTTTCTCGCGTCTCTACATTTTTTCTAGTTAACTGCTTACACTCTTTGTCAATTTTTCGTTTTTTCGCCAAAACCTCAACGTTTTCACGAGCTACCTGTTTTGAATGTCTGTCTAAAACTTTTTCTTTTTCTCGCGTCTCTACATTTTTTCTAGTTAACTGCTTACACTCTTTGTCAATTTTTCGTTTTTTCGCCAAAACCTCAACGTTTTCACGAGCTACCTGTTTTGAATGTCTGTCTAAAACTTTTTCTTTTTCTCGCGTCTCTACATTTTTTCTAGTTAACTGCATACATTCTTTGCTAATTTGTCGATTTTTCGCCAGAACTTCACCGTCTTTACGGGCTACCTGTTTTGCCTGTCTGTCTAAAACTTTTTCTTTTTCTCGCGTCTCTACATTTTTTCTAGTTAACTGCATACATTCTTTGCTAATTTGTCGATTTTTCGCCAGAACTTCACCGTCTTTACGAGCTTTTTGTTTTGCCTCTTTATCTAAAAACTTTTCTATTTCACGGTTTTCTACATTCGTCCTAGCTTTTTGTTTTGCCTCTTTATTTAATAATTGCTCATTATCCCTATATATATTATCAGTCCTTAATTTATTAATGTAAATAGCATGACATTTATTTTTTTGTGAATACGACTGTTTCTTTAATTTCGGCATTTTAAATTAGTACTTAAATATATCTTACCTTTAATTATCCGTGTAGTATAAATTGTAAGGAAGTAGAAGAATAGGAAAATACTTAATCAGGAGCAGTAGGTCGTAGGACACAAAGTCAACGTACTCATCAACAACAAATAAATTCCCTTTCTATTTGAAATCTTTATTTATCTGAAACAAATAATATTAAACAAGTAAATATAACACAACAAACTATTCAAATATAAACACAACGCAATCGTTAATATTTATATTAAGTTTATTCTATGTGAGCACTTTATATATTGTCTGTCGTACAGGTCGTACAATACAAACTAAACTGCAAATTACGAACTTCGTTTATTTTAAAACCATGACAGAAATGGTAGCTGACGCAAACAATCACTGATAGATGGCAGCAAGTACACCCAATAAATAAATAAATAAATAAATCAATATTATAAAGTACCGTAATTAATTGTACCTATCACAATGAGCATAAGCATAAGAACTACATAATATTATAATATTATTTTCATGTTGGCTGTATTAGCACAGTATTATAGTGTACTGCGCGGTTGCGCATTAACGGCAAAAAAGCGAAACACAGTGACAAGCGAAGCCGCGAAGAGGATTTTTGAACATAAGCACACCAGTTTGTTACATGTTCACAGTTGAATATTGTCTTGTTTTTACTTGTAATTAAAGTGATGTTTACAATTATTGAAAGTTATCAGGACAAAGAAATGTTGTGTTCCGTTTTGTTCAAGCGTGTGCTCCAAAGACATTAGTTTATTTAGTTTACCTACTGACGAAATAAGGTAAGTTTAATTTAGAAATAATTACTAGTTTTTATTGTGCTAATTGTTCTTTTTCAATTACTTGTGTGTTCCTTGTGGTGTGTTATTCTTACTAATTAATTTTATAAACAAATATTAATAGTTTGAAGGGTCCAAATAATATTGATGAAGGATGTACATAAATGCCTTAAGAAGCCCATTTTATTGTTGAAAATTAATAATGTTTAGATTTAACATTGTTCTATTTCTCATCAGTAGTAAATATCAGTAAATTAATATGTACTTTTTTCAATTATAGGCGCATGGAATGGATTGTCATTATTAGAAGGTGTTCTGATTAAAAATGCAAAAATGTGCAACCTACATTTCGATGTTTGCTATTTCACAAATGAAAACAGAAATAGAATCACCAATGAAGCAGTCCCTACTTTATTTCTAAGAGGTAATGTTACAAAAGTTACAAACAATATAATAATTATTGATTTATTTCTAATTTTTACATTATTATGTTGCAGATGCAAACGCAGATCTTCAAGCTAAAGAACAACATGTAGGTATTCAATGAAAAACATGTAGCTGATGAAAAGCATTAAGCTTATATGTCTGTACAAATCGAGGAAGCTGTGGCGTCTACTTCATTTCCAAGAGGTAAAATTAAAATGTTAATCATACCGAGAGTTTTATTTAACGTGAAACATGGGATCTTTCATATCCATGGTTACGAATTTGACATCAATGTTGTATTAGAGCGTTTCATTTAAAATAGAACATAGCAAATGAAATAAATCAGATACTTGTCTTGTCTGAGGCTAATATCTGCATTATACCAACGTATCATTTGCACCTTTCTTCAATTGTATACCTTATTTTCAACAACACAACCCTAATTGACAGGTAATATTTACTTGACAATGACAGCCTATGTTCTATTTTAAATAAAACGCTCTAAAACGTTGCTGTCAAATTCGTAACCATGGATATGAAAGACCCCATGTTTCACGTTAAATAACACTCACGGTATAATAATTGATGAATATTCAAAAGATTATGTTGTAGATGGAAACATAGATGTTGAACTACACCATACAGCTGAAATATCTACACAAACTACACCAATATTGTCCGCTAAAGCTCGTTTGCATGGTCAAATTGAGCATTTAAAACAAGCAATAAGACGATCGGACAACAAAAAGCCTGATGAAATAGTAGCACGCGATACTGTATCTGACGAGGAATTTATTAAATTTTGTGAAAGGAATTTTAACGAGGCTACAGCAAATTTGTTTAAAATGCAGCTAGAGTTATCCAAGAAGAAGGCACATGGTCACAGATATACCGAAAACATGAAGCAAAGCAAATATTTTATTAGATAAACACATGTGTGATAAATGCCAATCATATTCGAAAAGTAATGTTGAGTTAAACAAATTTAGAGCGTACCAAAACGATAAAATGATACCTTTGGAAACCTAATGTTTTAGTAAATACCTTCAGAAGTAAAGTTTACGATCCAAGATAGTTAATTTTGTAGTAAATGCGAACTTGGCTTTTAGGATCATAGACATAAAATCACAAAATATATTGTAAGTCTTATTTTAATATAAAGTGGACATTTCGGCAGCCAAAGCCGCCATCATTAGCATTCTAGTTGTCCTCCAACAATATAAATTAATAGAATTACGGTTGTTTTATTCATTGTTACATAAACCATTACTGAAATAAAACATTTTGATGTGTTTTCACTTCGGTGGCCGACAACCTTAATTTATTTATATTGAGGGCAACTAGAATTTAGCATTTTTACATAATTCCAATACCTCCCTTACAGGCAAGCGAAAGGTAAAAACAAAAAGATTACTATTGTGTAACAATGCAATCAAGCGTGCATCGCTTCTTGTAATAATATTATGTTTGTGTTTGTATGTATTATTACCTCTATATATTTTTGTAACATGCGTTTTTTATTGTTCAATAAATTTTTATACCTACATTTACTTTTTGTAATATTCTATCCTGTAATCTTATATACTAATCTTATATACTAATCTTATATACTAATCTTATATACTAAAAGGCTTAAAGTTGTTGATTTTTAGCCAAACTAGCAACGCATTTAGAACTGCACAACGTTATGAACGAATTATCCGATTTTCATGATTTTTTTACGAGGTGATAGAGGGTGTCGAGACGCAAAAACCTTTGTATAGTTCAATTGTTTTTAATTTTCTTTTGTTTGAGAAAAATGCCAAAAACTGACTTTTTGATTTTCGTTAATAACAAATGAATGGTTTAATCTATTGATTTAAAAATTGGTATACATAGTAAGGGATTAATAGTGAGTCCATGCGACCAGGTCTCAATGTTCCAGATATAATAGTTTTTTAGTTATTAATGAAAAACTGAGATTTCATCAGTGAATCAGAGCTTTGAATGCTCAAATGTTCAACAACTGACTGTTGAATAAAAAACAATGCTACATTGTGTCAAACTGACGTTTACAATTCGAAATTTCAAATGCACTTTTCTTAATTAATATAATTAATAGAAGAAATTTGTTAATTATATTGAGTTATAATAGAAGGAGCGTAAATATTTTTAATATTTTCATCAATTTTAGTACTACTTTTAAAAAAATTATTTTATTTTGACAGTCATTACAAAGTACAGTCACAGAAAAAGACGTCAGAAGTTTTAGTACATTCAGGGTAAAAATTGTTAACATATTTGAAAAAAGAACAATAATACATTTTGTCAAACTGACATAATACAATTTCAGATGCATTTATCTTAAGTAATATAATTAATATACTTAAGCAATTTCTTAACTATGTTAAGTTATAATAGAGAAAAAAATTATTTAATTTGACATTTACTACAAGTACTGTCACAGAAAAAGATAGTAGAAGTTACATTATTATAGTTCATTCAGAGTGAAATATTAAAATTAAGTTTGTACTTTTAGTTTTAGACTTTTAGTTTGTTTTTTGTTCCGTAAATTCTGAAGTCATCAAGAATCTGTCGGTCCCATGCATTTCTTATGAAGAAATATGACCTTCATATTTGCATGAATTTTTGAAGCATTCAACATAATTTCTTAGTAGTAATTCAATAAAGAGTGTTACATTTAATTTCTCTATTTTACGATGATGTTTAAAACAAATTATTATTCATCATCTTTTTAAATAAACGAAATTTTAAAATGTTTTGCACAAATACATGCACGTTTGTTGTAGTTTTGACAGCTGGATGTACTGCGCAAACGGAAACGGAGGCAGTGCAGCGAACGCCGCATGTGAAAGATGACTACGCTACGACATACGTTTTTAATGCATAAGTGAATATTTTTATTGTTACATGTTATTGTTAAATAATGTGAGCAAGTTAAAATATATAATTTCATTGTTAAGAAATTAGCCATTTTCAAAATTTACAGTTGAAAGTAATATGAATTGTATATGGGCAGCCAAGTATAATACATAACCTTACTAATGGAGTCTATTGGCATTATAAGGTTTCAAAAGTGAAAATATTGGTGAAAATTTTAAAAACTAAATTGATGATAATATTATTAAGTACCTAATTTTACTTTTATTCTTAACAGGAATATAATAATAAATTGTGCGTATTGCAGATCAATTATAATTTATTTAAACATTGTTGGTGGCACTTAATGAATGTTTAACATATTATGGACAAATTTCAATTTGATCATTTTCCTTTTTCCATCAAATAAATAAAGCTGGTATACTATAAGAATTTGAAGTCAAACCGATCCGAACATATAACCATTTTCCGTAACCAACATAGTATTTGCACTTATATGTTGTGTTTTGAACACATAATTAGAAAAGAATTAATTTCATGTAGTCTCTCTAAGTCTAGAATACTTCGCAAATATACTCGAATAGGTACTTCCAAATATATTTCAGACATTCGGCATTTTGTGGAAACTTGTACCATTCTATTGCGCACATGGGTAAACAATATCCTGTTAGAAATAGGAAGGGACGAAGGGAGTATGATAGATACAAAGTAACAGGTATTGAATGAGACAGCAAACATGTGCGCACTACGTAGTACGCAATTTTGTGAATAAAAAGTGCGGTAAATTTGAATTTGACAATTCTCCTTTAATTTCACATTTTATTTTTAAAAGCAAAAGGCTTCATTAATATTTTCGTCTGCCTAACAACGGCTTTACGTCAGGCCAACGTTATGAATGGATTATCCGATTTGAATTATTTTTTTAACTAGACGATAGAGGTCATCGAGACGCAAATTTTTTTTTGTACCATTCAATTAATTGTTTTTGATTTTCTTTTGTTTGAGAAAAATGCGAAAAACTGAGTTTTTGTTTTTCGTTAATAATAAATGTATGGTTTAATCTATCGATTTAAAAATTGGTATATATAGTAAGAAACTAATAAGGAGTTCATGCGACCAGGTTTCTATGTTCTACATAGTATAGTTTTTGACTTATTAATTAAAAACTATACTTTAACAGTGGATCAGAGAATGTATAAACAAAAGTTGAACAAATGACTATTGACGTTTGAATAAGGCTACCTCTGTCAAACTGACGTTTACAATTCAACATTTCAGATGCGTTTATCTCTACAAAAATATAAATAAGTAGCAATTTGTACATTATAATAAAGTAATAGTAGAAAATCGTGAATGTTTATATCAATTTAAAGATTATTTACCAAAAAAATTATATAGTCACAACAACAAATGGCAAGATCGAGAGTATATTCAGAATGAAAACTATATAAAATTAAAAGGCTGGTTGAGGCCTACTCTATGTCAAATTAATGTCATACTTGACGTTCGCAGTTTTATATGTTAAATATATGTCAATAAAATATAAGTACTTATAATATACTTATAATTAAGAGAGTACTAAATTGTTTAACTGTCACATTATAGGTAAAAATAAATAATAATATAATAGGTAGCTATAGAATGTTTCAACTTGAACTCTTTCTAAATTTAATTGGCGAAATGTTTTTCGAGTTAAATAATTTTCATATCATACAATTTATACAAAGTAAATTATCATTGTAATATGTTATATTATAGGTACTTACGCCAGTAATTAGATTAAAAAAATTAATACAATCTATCATTTGCATTTCTAATTATATATCTGCTTCTGTTAATTTAACTGGACAGATTTAGATTCTTTTATCTTCTATTATAAAAACAGTATCTATATATAAATTACCGCAATAAATAGCCTCGATCTATATATATAATTTTTGATAGTATGAAGTAAAAAGCATAATATCTTGCCAAAATTGCAATTTCATTATAATAATGTTTATTAAAAAAGATTAACCTCAAAATGTATTAAAATTCATATGCAAGTTTCTATACCACATCATTCATATTAGTACCTGAGTACTATGACAGATAGCAACGCACGGCGCAAGCGTACTTCATTAGTGCACAACGTATTACTTTTAAAATTACGCGCGAATTTAATATTTATTAAATTATTATTCTTTATATAGCAAATGGTACAATCGCTTCAAAGATGATCACACGTCAATAGACAGTTAACCACGTCTCAGTAAGCCCGAAGAAAGTAAGTACATACGTAAATGATGCATAGTCGTCGTATTATTGTCAGAGAACTTGCAAACAAGGTAATAGTTTGTTGTTGAGCATGAGCAGAGTGAATGCGAAATTCGTTTCAAACGCACCCACAAATTTCTTCGCATCTGATTCAAAAGTTATTGACCAAACATAACATTCTCTGGTTCGTCAGGTTCTGTACTCTCACCGTACAGTTTATGTTGTTTTTTTTGTACTATTTTTTTCTAAACTAAGAATGCACAATTTAAGGAACGAAAGAATACAACTCGCTTTACGTGAACACAATTTCACAAAAAATCATCTAGAACTGTTTCCAACTATGGCGGGAACGCTTCGATAGGAGAAAATTTAAATATGTGTATTACCAAATAAACTATTTGAATGATATTAAAGTTCAAGGCCTGCAAATTAGAACTTATAATATTTTTGACCACAATACAATACAAAAGTAAACTAAAGTGACTAGCTGTACGTAAACAAAATTATTATACAGGTTGGTGGAGGTGAAATGCGAACATAGGGAAATATATGACAATGGAGTAATCATGCTAGGCATCTTGATTTACATGGAATAAGTACTGTCAATGTCAAAGTAGCTGTCATATTACTGAAAGTTTTATTTTCATTAAAATATTTTCTTTTCATAATAATGTATGTGTACGAGCAGAACAAGAAAGTTTACATGCACTTTTAGATTTTATTATTATTTCTGTTATTGATTACTCTTTTTGCCACACAAATTCACATTACTTCGTTTTGTGACACTACTACAAAATATATCAAGATACCTGGCATGAAAGTTCGATTGTCATGTATGTTCCCTATGTTCGCATTTTACCTCCACCAACCTGTATAAGTAGAAAAACAACAATAACAGTAGGATCATTCTGATTATTTATTATAAATAATGTGCTTGGTTTTAGTATAATAGTTTATTTACAATGTATTTTAAACGTATTATTTTATGTTTTCTAGACTTATCTTGGTTTTCAAATAATTGGAGATAGTAATATGGTTCGCTTCTGTTCCACAATATTAGACAGTCGAATTTTAAAAAATAAGTACAAAAACAATGGTAACTCGACAATTGATTTTTGTGTTTCTGGGCAACAAATAAGAAACTTAGAAACACGATTGAGAAAATATGAAAATAAATTAACATCGCAAATCTTAGTTTGCATAGGAACAAATGATGTTCTAAAAGTACGTTTATAATAATCATTCGAAGGAACATGAAAGTATGAATAAAGAATTTTTATATTTCAGATGAAAACTGTAAAATCATTTAAAAAGGCTTTATTTAATTTATCAAATTTATTAAAAAATAAGAAAGTTGTGTGGTTAACTTTGCCTCCCATTTTGAAAGTTAGCGAACCACATTGTAGACGACTTGTAAAATTTTATAAAACGAAATCTGATATGATTAGTAGTTTACTCTTTATAGAGCATAAAAAGTAAATTAATAATCATATCAGATTTTGTTTCAGCCAAATGTCTAATTTATTTAATCCACTAGAATTGAAATGAATTCCGTTTGGACGGCGAGGCAGGTGTAATTGATGCCGTGGTCGTGTATAAAATCTACGATAAAAAAATATAATCAAAATGTGAGAAATAAATTAATATTTTGTACTTATAGCTCCTTTATTATTATTTGAAGAAAAGTTAAGTTAAAATAATCAAAATTTAATCATGTGTTTCTCTAATTTCTAATAAAATCTGATTTAAAATGAAACATAGGATATAAATATCATTTAATTATTCTTGAACAATATAAGATATTATTTGAGCAGTTTTAAAAGTTCAAGAGACGTTTTCAACTTGAACTTTTTATTATTGTCATTGGCATTCCTGTGAAATTCGTAAACATAAATATGAAAAATGTTTCACGTTCAAATAAATTATTCACAATAGTGAGTTTCAAAATTAAAATTATCGGAAAATATGCTAAAATCTTGTAATCCATGAACGTTTGATATTTTTTTACTGCATAAAAATCTTGACATAACATAGTAGTAATCAAAATATTATTATTGTGGTTCTCATTATTAATGCAGTGCGAAAAGTTGTGTGCTGGCTACATCAGATTTTTTATTTTCAAATCCATAACGTTACAAAAAAAACTTTTGGCATATCTTAGACTATTTAAAAAAAAGCAAGATATTGTTTTTTGTATCTTCAAATAATAAAGACATATGGGTATTTATTTCTTACCTTGAAAATAATTCTTTTCTTATTTGTCCATCGTTATGACAGAATTCATAAAGATCTAATACTTTATTGTTGGGTAGTTCTGCTTTGTTATTTAATATGCAACAAATATAAATTTAAATTTAAAAAAATTAAGTATTATTTTTGATGAGAAGAAAAACAATAATATATTCTTACCAAGTTTTTTGATAGCATTATTAAATTTTACAAGTCGTCTACAATGTGGTTCGCTAACATTCAAAATGGGAGGCACAGTTAACCACACAACTTTCTTGTCTTTTAATAAATTTGATAAATTGAATAAAGCCTTTTTAAATGATTTTACAGTTTTCATCTGAAATATAAAAATTCTTTATTCATACTTTCATGTTCCTTCGAATGATTATTATAAACGTACTTTTAAAACATCATTTGTTCCTATGCAAACTAAGATTTGCGATGTTAATTTATTTTTATATTTTCGCAATCGTGTTTCTAAGTTTCTAATTTGTTGCCCAGAAACACAAAAATCAATTGTCGAGTTACCATTGTTTTTGTTCTTGTTTTTTAAAATTCGACTGTCTAATATTTTGGAACAGAAGCGTAACATATTACTATCTCCAATTATTTGAAAACCAAGATAAGTCTAGAAAACATAAAATAATACGTTTGAAATACATTGTAAATAAACTATTATACTAATACCAAGCACGTTTATAATAAAAACTTACAGAATTCTTCATAATTCGAAATTATAATATAATAATAACAACAGAGATAATATTAAAAGCACTAAATACGTAGCATCGAATCATTCACATAAAACCATGAAACATTGATTACAACAATGAAACAATAATACATTTAATAGAATATTTTTCGCCCATTACTGGCGCTGTAATCGCATATTGATATTTTTGATAAATTAATCCAGATATTCGTATAAATAAAAAATAATATTAACAATGTCAAATTTTATGTAATGTAGTACCTAACATAACATATTACATTCTTTTAAATTTATATCTAGAGAATTCTAATATATAAATATAAGAAATGTCAAATTTAAACTAATTGCATTTTCTATTGTCACAGCGTATTGCGCAGCAGTTTTGCTGTCTCACTCTATGCATGTTACTTTGTATCTATCGTACTCGCTTCCTCTAACCGGATGCCCAATGTCCAAGCATGCGCGCGCAACCGAAGTTCAAAAGGATAGGTCTATTGTGGTACTTTATATCTAGTAACTTTACCAACAACAAACTGGTGTACAATAAATTGTACGCATCGTTGTTGCAATAAGGCACGCATAAAACTCTATCCAGCATTGTTCAATAGACAATTTCCAGGAGGCGTGGTCAATGTGGCGGGAATCTGATTGTGGACAACGCTGTTTCATGTTACCATTGCATCTATTTTATTCAAATAACGTGTCTGAAAACAATTGACGACCGTGTAAATATTGTTTTTGATTCTTCGACTAGAATTTTTTTCCGAGAGCTTTAATTTGATAACACACTTTATAAAATTTGAATTTTGTATTATTGGAAAAACAATTGACAATCGCATTGACGTCATTTTTATATTTTTTTCCACTATACTTATCTCTCTGAAACCTTTAGATTGATACCTATACCAAACTCGGTAGTTTAGTTAGGTATAATAATTAGAATAATTTATTTAAATAATAATTGAGAACCGTTTAAATGTTATGTTTATGTTATTCAACTAATGCTGCAATTCTGTGAAAATCTGTAGTTAGGTGTGTACTACAAATTTATAAAACTGTAAATAATAAACAAAATCGCAATGAAATTTATAATGATATGAACATTTTTGTACATATCAACAAGTATTGATGTGATTATTGAACATATTTACAAATCTGTAAAACTTATAGATATTTGCACAGAATCGCAGCATAAATTTATTTTGTTGAGAGCTTCAATTTGATACCACACTAGATAGAATTTTAACTAAAAAGTTCAGCTTATAAAGTTGGTACCACTGGTTGAATAAAAAAAAATTGAATAATTTTTTGCGAAACAATTGAAAATCGCATAAATGTCGTTTTTTACATTTTTACTAAACTTATCTCCCCGAGAGCTTTAAATTGACACCAAACTCGGTGTAATTTGAATAATAATAATAATAAAAAAATTGACGATCGTTTAAATGTTATTTTTGTTTTTCTACTAGAATTATTTTTCCGAGAGCTTTCATTTGATACCACACATGATATTATTTTGATAAAAATAAAAAAAGTTTTGTTTATAAAGTTGGTACCACTGGTTGAATAAAGCTCATTAACGAACTTGAAGTCAGATTTTGGCTTAAGATCTTAAATATAAAATTTCAGTCCAATATTCCAACGCGTTTTTAAGTTATCCAACATCCAGACAGACTAACAGACTAACAGACCGACAGACCGACAGACCGACAGACCGACAGACCGACTTTTTTTAAAATTATGTTTTTTGGGTTCAGTATGGTCTAAAACGTGAAGATTCACCAAAATCTCGAACTGTCAAAAAATCACGATTACAATACTTCCCTCTATTACATAGGTCGGGGAAGTAATAAAAATAACATTTAACCGATCATCAATTGTTTTTTTATAAATTATTCAAATTATACCGAGTTTGGTGTCAATTTAAAGCGCTCGGGGAGATAAGTTTAGTAAAAATGACATTTATGTGATTTTCAATTGTTTCTCAAACAATTATTCAATTTTTTTTATTCGACCAGTGGTACCAACTTTATAAACATAACTTATTTTATTTTTATTAAAATACTATCGTGTGTGATATCAAATTAAAGCTTTCGGGAAAATAATTCTAGTACAAAAATAAAAATAACATTTAACCGATATTATACATCATTCAATTTATACCGAGTTTGGTGTCAATTTAAAGCTCTATGTAGGGGAGATAAGTTTAGTAAAAATGTAAAAAATGACATTTATGCGATATTCAATTTTTTCTCAAACAATTATTCAAGTTTCTTCAAGTGTATTATCAAAAGTTCTCTGAAGAAAAAATTTAGTCGGAGAATTAATAACAACATTTAAACTGTGGTCAGTTCTTTTTACCTCCCGCATTATATTTTATATAAGGGGAAGTTTAGTGAGGAGTTTTTCGAGTGTGAGTTTTTAGTGAATAAGTACGTTTTACAATCCATAATACGAATAAAGTATTTTCGAGATGAAGTCTGTGCGCGGTTGTGTGTGTGTGTTACAATATTTTGTGGACGATAACTCAAATAATATCAAACATTTAACAACCAAATTTTAATACAAATCTTAAGAATCCAGTTATTTTTGTAGCAACCCCCAAACCGGACGTAGTACTTTGCGTAAATATTTCGATAAATAATTAATTTATCACAATATTTTCTATTTCAAATGATGGATTATATTTTTGTCATCTACAAATCGTATTCAAAATTTTTTTCTGTACATGATACTATTTAGAAAATAAATTATTGTTAATAATTCAGAGTATGAAACATAAAATTAAAGGCGTTACGAAAGTAAGTTATTAAAAGTTATAGTCGGGGAAGTACTGTGCTGGCCACAGCAGATTTTTACTTCTGTTATGATCTGTTTCTTTATTACTTGCAGCTCAAAACTATGTGCAAGATAACAATGCCAAAATTGAAAATTTAACCAAAGAAATCTCAAGTTTACATGTGAAGTTTGATAGAATGATTGATATATTAACTAAAATGTCAGAGTCGAATGTAGAAACAATAATACTAAAATTAACATAAAAGATGCAATAACCAAAATTATTACACTGCCAATAGAAACTGAAAATGCAGTCGATATTTTAGAAAGTAAACTAGAAAGTGATAAGAACTTTAAATTGTTACTGGTATGTTTTAGTTGAAAACAATTTTTTATAATATAATAATGTATGCATATTTTCTTTTAGATTGAGTATGTATCAAGAATCGGTGGCAAAACTGGGGACAAAAATGGTATTAAAATTGCATACAAAATTATAGATGAATTTTTAACAAGAACTCTATTATTAAAATACTCCTGGACAGGATCGTCCAAAAATAAAGAAAAAAAATCTCTTTTTAAAAATGTAAATGCATAATTAATGTATTTTACGAGATTGTGCACATTGCTGATAATAGATACACAATATGTGAGAATGAAGATTTTTTCAGAAAAATTTTAAAAAATAGTTTGAGTAGGAGCAATCAAATTTGCATGAAAAGAAAATTGTAAGTATAAATAATTTAATACGAACATTCTGTCACATATTTCATATAATTGTTTATTTACAGAGATCAAACGTCGACTGAAACTATGGATGAAAATAATATTGAACAATTGGAAATGCCCCAGACAGAGGAAGCGGAACCACAACCAGGACCAGGACCAGAACCAGGACACGCATTAACATCTTAAGATAAAGTTTAAATACCTTTATTTTTTTCTATAAACTTTATGAAATGTTAACAATTACAGTTATTTTTTATATTTTTACACAAATGTATCTAAATAGATAACCTATGTTTACTTATTAAAAATAATATACAAATATATTGCAAACATAATCATTTACACTACATTACACATTATCATAATGTGCTTCCAAATCATCATCACTATTGCTGCTGTAGTATGCATTAAATTCTTTATCATCTACTCTGCAATCATTGCAAGAAATTGCAGATTGTGGTGAATTATTGTATGATTGATAATTCAAGTTATTTGTAGGTTGATTGACACTACTTGTCGTTATGTTTTCTACATTATTTATTGATACGGAATTGTTCTCAGTAGATACTGATTGATAACATCTGTTGATTTCGTGGCTGTCACCAGGTTTATTAATATTACAACTTTTTGCGCCAGATTATTTTAACAGCAGAAGAACCTCTTCTTTATTTCTTTTAACACGCTGCTGCACTTTTCTGTAATAACTTGAACTGTGTTTAAATTTTTTTAGCGATTGGATATCTAACGTATACTGCGACATGTTTGTACTTCACTGTCAACGCCCTGTTTATATTTTAAGGATATTTCAATGAAAAATAACCAAAATATAAAGCAACGAACTTATGAGCACGACAACGTTTTTATAACTAAATAAAAAATAATACTTTATATTTCTTAAAGGGTCAGAAATTTTTCAGTATTCATAAACAAATCAAAATCTTTATTATAACTGGAAAACAATAGTTATACTTTAAGGTTATATTTTAGCAATTCGGACTGTAAAATAAACTTACTAATGTTAAATAATTTTGGTTATATTAGAGACGTATTTATAAAATCTTTAACGTTTTTCTGGCTATTAAAAAATAACTAAAAACTACTTGGATCTTCACATAGTCATAAAAACGTTTTCCTACTAAATAGTAATAACCACTTAATTTTTAACGTAATAAAAACGTTCTCCTGACAAAAAGTTCGGACTATATTATAATTTTGGTTCGTAACTGATTCACAACTAGTTCGTAGTGACAAGAACGTTTTCATAACAAGGTTTTAGTTATTGTGACAAACAAGTCAAAAAATGTTACTTGGGCATGTATTGTATGGTAATAACTTAGAATTCTTATAACGAGATTCCTTTAAATTCGAGTTGGAGGCGTAGCAACGCGAGCCGGGTTCGCTAGTAATAAATAAAACGAACAATCCAGATGGAGAATTTTCAAAAAGCAGACGACTATTTTTGGAAAATTTGGGCAAAGACTTAGTTCTAGAAAACATGAAACTACGAGCGAATATGCCAAATCTACCACGGAATGTAAGGCTATCAGCGGCTAAATTTTCAGGTGTCTCAGTCACAGAAGAGCCCCAACCGACGACTTCAACTGCTCGAAGAAGGTGCAAATTCTGCAAGGACCGAAAATCAAGATATTCGTGCAAGTTTTGTGGTTCCTGTATTTGTTTGGAACACACAAAACCATGCTGCTCCGACTGTGCGGCAAAATTTAATTAACGAAATTTTCCATTTAATATTTTGTTTGTCAAATTTATGTACACCCATTTTATATTTTTTTACACTTATTCAGCCATATACTTTACAAATAATTGTTTGTTATTTTTATTGTCTTTTCTGTTTTTTCAATTTATAATTTTTTTTTAAAACTTGCACCAACCCGTCGAATGGTGTGATTCTGAATCCACCCGTCAACCGGAGGGTTAAAGAACAAGCACAGATTACAACGCTGGATTTATTACCAACTAAACCGAAAGAAAAATAATTTTGACAGCTGGAAGAAAGAAAAAAATTATACCGGGTTAAATGAAGACATCCTGTTGGCATATTTTTACAATCTTAGTAGCATGCATAAAGCGTCATCATTATGGACTAAGTATACCATGTTGAAAGCTACATTAAAAATATATGAAAAAGTGGACATAATCAAGGTTGAACAAATTTTGTATCCCAGTATCTCTCTGTTTCGTTACATTTATTTATATTACAGATTTATGAAACTAACAGCATATTTAAAAGAAAAAAATAGAATTTATACGTCGAATAAATCAAAAACGCTTGAACAGGAACGTGTTGAAAAGTTTTTGTCTGAGGCACCAGACAGACAATAATAGTCTAATAGCCCAGTCAATCTAGATTCGATTTAACCTGGAAATGGAAGATAGGATTCTAATTTTTTGCACAGATGTTCCTTATAACGTAGTATAACTCTCCTAGAAAGTCCCAAGGTTACCGACGCTTGCTTCCCTCGGGAGAGGCCAAAAGGTCCTAAGGGATGACAAATCATATATGCAGACATAAAAACTCGTATAACTTTCGATCGGAATGACGTAGACACGTCAATGATAGCTCAAAATGTTGAGAATAATGTGCACTATACACGTAGACACTCAAAGCTTAATATTATGCCATAATAACCGGTCTAACAACTCCAGACACACAAAAGTGGTTAACGCACAAAATAATTTACGCATTTCAATTATATATTCTTATTATGATTAAATAACATGGTTTTACATTATTTTGTATAGAATAGATACAGAGAGAACACTGTTGCTTTCAGAGGTGACCGGGAATAATAATAAAATTGAAAAGAAAAATTATATAAGTGTACTATTTTACGGATTATGTACAGAGGTAACCCAGTCAAATGGTAGAAAATAGGGAAAAGTTTTGAGATTGTTTTGAAATTTTTATTATTAAATTCTTCGAACATTTCTGTATAAGACAGATGACTTTTAAAAAAATTTGAGGGCCAAATTTACGATTTTCTACGAGACAAAATTGAAAAAATCTTAGTTTTTTAATATTTTTTGTGTTTAATGACCAATAACTTCTAAACTAATTAAATTTTTGACTTCCGGTTTCTTTTATCAAATTTTGAGAACGATTCTCTATAAGTTAGATTATTTTAAAATTTTGTTGAGGGTATTTGTTAAGCCAAAAAATAAAGTTTTTCTTCAAGAGAAAATTGAGAAATTTTAATTTTTAAAATTTATTTTGTGTTTAATGACCTGTAGTTTCTGAACGAATAAAAATTTTGACATCCGGTTTCTTTTATCAAATTCTCTGAACAATTCTCTATAAGATAGATTATTTTATTTTTATCTTAAAGGCCTGAGTGAAGCCAAAATTTTAAGATTTTCGTCGCGAGAAAATTGAGAAATTTTAGTTTTTAAAATTTATTTTGTGTTTAATGACCTGTAGTTTCTGAACGAATAAAAATTTTGACATCCGGTTTCTTCTATCAAATTTTGAGAACGATTCTCTATAAGTTAGATTATTTTAAAATTTTGTTGAGGGTATTTGTTAAGCCAAAAAATAAAGTTTTTCTTCAAGAGAAAATTGAGAAATTTTAATTTTTAAAATTTATTTTGTGTTTAATGACCTGTAGTTTCTGAACGAATAAAAATTTTGACATCCGGTTTCTTTTATCAAATTCTCTGAACAATTCTCTATAAGATATATTATTTTATTTTTATCTTAAAGGCCTGAGTGAAGCCAAAATTTTAATATTTTCGTCGCGAGAAAATTGAGAAATTTTAGTTTTTAAAATTTATTTTGTGTTTAATGACCTGTAGTTTCTGAACGAAGAAAAATTTTGACATCCGGTTTCTTTTATCAAATTCTCTGAACAATTCTCTATAAGATAGATTATTTTATTTTTATGTTAAAGGCCAAAGTGAAGCCAAAATTTTAAGATTTTCGTCGCGAGAAAATTGAGAAATTTTAGTTTTTAATATTTATTTTGTGTTTAATGACCTGTAGTTTCTGAACGAATAAAAATTTTGATATCCGGTTTCTTTTATCAAATTCTCTGAAGAATTCTCTATAAGATAGATTATTTTATTTTTATCTTAAAACCCTGAGTGAAGCCAAAATTTTAAGATTTTCGTCGCGACAAAATTGAGAAATTTTGGTTTTTAATATTTATTTTGTGTTTAATGACCTGTAGTTTCTGAACGAATAAAAATTTTGACATCCGGTTTCTTTTATCTAATTCTATGAACAATTCTCTATAAGATAGATTATTTTATTTTTATCTTAAAGGCCAAAGTGAAGCCAAAATTTTAAGATTTTCGTCGCGAGAAAATTGAGAAATTTTAGTTTTTAATATTTATTTTGTGTTTAATGACCTGTAGTTTCTGAACGAATAAAAATTTTGATATCCGGTTTCTTTTATCAAATTCTCTATAAGATAGATTATTTTATTTTTATCTTAAAACCCTGAGTGAAGCCAAAATTTTAAGATTTTCGTCGCGAGAAAATTGAGAAATTTTAGTTTTTAATATTTATTTTGTGTTTAATGACCTGTAGTTTCTGAACGAATAATAATTTTGATATCCGGTTTCTTTTATCAAATTCTCTGAAGAATTCTCTATAAGATAAATTATTTTATTTTTATCTTAAAAGCCTGAGTGAAGCCAAAATTTTAAGATTTTCGCCGCGTGAAAATTGAGAAATTTTAGTTTTTTAAATTTTTTTGTGTTTAATGACCTGTAATGTCTGTAATGTAATAATCTATCTTATAGAGAATCGTTCAGAGAATTTTGTAAAAGACACCGGATATCAAATTTTGTATTCGTTCAGAAACTACAGGACATTAAACACAAAAAAAACTTTTAAAAACTAAAATTGCTAAATTTTCTCTTGAAGAAAAACTTTATTTTTTGGCTTAACAAAGACCCTCAACAAAATTTTAAAATAATCTAGCTTATAGAGAATCGTTCTCAAAATTTGATAAAAGAAACCGGAAATCAAAAATTTAATTAGTTTAGAAGTTACTGGTCATTAAACACAAAAAATATTAAAAAAATAAGATTTTTTCAATTTTCTCTCGTAGAAAATCGTAAATTTGGCCCTCAAATCTTTTTAAAAGTAATCTGTCTTATACAGAAATGTTCGAAGAATTTAATAATAAAAATTTCAAAACAATCCCAAGACTATTCCTTATTTTCTATCATTTGACTGGGTTACCTCTGTACATAATCGGTAAAATTGTACACTTATATAATTTTTCTTTTGTTTTTATATTATTCCCGGTACTATACACGTCACTCTCTGTATCTATTCTATACAAAATAATGTAGAACCATGTTATTTGATCATAATAAGAATATATAATTGAAATGCGTAAATTATTTTGTGCGTTAACCACTTTTGTGTGTCTGGAGTTGTTAGACCGGTTATTATGGCATAATATTTAGCTTTGAGTATCTACGTGTATAGTGCACATTATTCTCAACATTTTGAGCTATCATTGACGTGTCTACGTCATTCCGATCGAAAGTTATACGAGTTTATGTCTGCATATATGATTTGCCATCCCTTAGGACCTTTTGGCCTCTCCCGAGGGAAGCAAGCGTCGGTAACCTTGGGACTTTCTAGGAGAGTTATACTACGTTATAAGGAACATCTGTGCAAAAAATTAGAATTCTATCTTCCATTTCTAGGTTTGGCTAATTTTTGTCTAGATTGACTGGGCTATAAGAGCCAGCGACAAAAAACGAACCCGCGAAAACAAAGTTTTTCACTATAAATCCTTTATATATGAGACTCGATCGATATTTATTTAAATTTTTGTTTTTGAACCAGATCAATGCAGTACATTTTGAGATAGCTAGCTGCCATTTTGTTTCAAGATGGCAGACTAACATTTTAATGGTACCTATGTTTCAAGACAGATTCTTAACTATTACTGTACCAAATTTGACCGCAATCGGTGCAGTACATTTTGAGATAGCTAGCCACCATTTCGTTTCAAGATGGCGGATAATCTGAAATTTTGCCAAAGTGCATTGTTAGGTGACAAAAGTATATTTGCTAAATTTCAGCTCGATAGGATCCCGGGAAGTGGGTCATTATTGACTTTTGTTATTTTGCCGTAGACAAGACGGTGAAGTTAATATAAAGGATTTAAAAAAGTCACACCATTTGCATAAAGTTCTAATATATTAAAACGTACTGCACTTGATAGTACAAGCGGTACACACGAAAAAACGCAAAAACCTTGCATTTCGGGTTAGAAGCATGAGATTTGGCACGTGTTCTTTAGGTGAAAATGAAATTTTTTGCCCGCAGTTCCTTTGAAAATGTCCCTTCGGATACGAAATTTGGACCTTTTTGTGAAAAATGGGTAAAATTTTGTATCACTTGATAATAGGCCGATTTCAATGTACCAACAGTGCTTACCGCATGAATTTGCAACGTTGAGTCGATATATATAACCAACTATCATCTATTTGTCAAATTAAGGCCACTAAAAACGAACTTTCTAAAAAACGGCCCAAATTTTTGATTTGGGCAATATTTTAATTGCAGTACTTACTAGGGTATCGAATTCGACTAATTCTAACCCACCAAGCATGTTGGTAATATCTGGTAATCGATCAAATTGACGGTAGACCAGTGGCGTAGTCAGAATCTACCAATGAGGGTAAGTTAAATTTTCTAGGTTTAGTTAATAAACCAATTTTATAGTTCAAAGCTTACTTTTTGCATAAATTTGCAACGTGAATTCTATATTTGTAGCAATTTTTCTTGTATTTATTAAAATAAAGGCACTAAAAACGGGTTTTCTAAAAAAAAAACTTGCACTTTCAAGGTTATCGAATTCGACTAATTTCAACCCGCAGATCACATTGGTCATGTTGGATTAACGTTAAAAATTATGATAATGATTATTTAGTTACCTTGCATCCACACAAACGTTAAAGTATCTACAAATGAGAATTCCACTGATTTAAATAAGATCTCTTGCACTCATATGGAGGAAGCAGATGGTCGCATAATCTTACATGTCCGCGATATGGTTCGTCATGGGGCTACATCTGTCGTAATTCGATGCTCTGACACCGACGTTCTTGCTATTGCCGTTTCATTCTTCCATTCTCTTACTTACACTTACAGATCTGTGGATCCAGTTTGGTATGGGGTCTAAACGGCGATATATAGCTATTAGCTATCCAAAAAATTGCATGCGCTCTTGGTCCGAAGAAGTCTGAGGCTCTTCGAGGATTCCACGCCTTCACTGGCTGTGACTCGGCCTCATTCATCACCTCAAAAGGAAAGAAAAGAGCATAGACAGCCTGGACAGAAGACTACGACGGCGTAGAAGGGTCAGGGTAAATATTTTTTATATTGAATTCCCGACTTTTAAACTCGGGATCCTGACTTTTAAACTCGGGTTCCCGACTTTTAATCTCGGGATCCCGACTTTTAAACTCGGGATCCCGACTTTTAATCTCGGGATCCTGACTTTTAAACTCGGGATCCCGACTTTTAATCTCGGGATTAAATAGTTGAGATCCCGAGTTTATAAGTCGGGATCCCGAGTTTAAAAGTCGGAAATTCAATATAAAAAAATATTTACCCTGACCCTTCTATACCGTCGTAGAAGACCATATTATGACTACTGCTTTTATAAAGTTAGGTCAGCCATTGTCCCTTAAGGACGTTCACTACCTACAATCAAGCCCAAAAGTTTGAGCGCGCTGAACATTTACAGCGCATGATAACCGGTTTCTAAAGAATTTTTTTTATAGTTGACTGTACTTCCTTTACGCCGTGTGTCATAGTGTGTGTGCACTCACACAGCTACTAAGCGGTGTAAATGCAAGCTGGCAACGTTGCACTGGGAACGAAAGAGAAGGGAGAACAATAATTATAATAACAATATTATTACGTATTATTATTATTATTATTACGTATTATTATTATTATTATTAATTTCATAAGACTGACCCGGTTTGCAATTACACTATTATCGGATTCATAATTATAGTCAGTTGGGTTTGAAGATAAATAACTAAATAAACAAATCAAACCAAATAAAGGCTCGTTGGATGCCGTTAATTATTAATTTATATTTGATAATTAATATTTAAATTTTAATAATTTTCAAAAAAAGATTAACAATTATTTTTTTACAACTACAAATAAACCTAAATTTGAATCTTATAAGATTACTAGTAAACAAGATCTTACATATTCACTTATTTGTTTTTTATAATCTTTTCAAAGATTGTTATTTTAGCTATAAGTTGTTCATAAAACTGCATTTCTAATAAACTATTGATTAAAATAATAATAAATCTATGTAAGTAATAGATTGATAGAAACTTTCAGAAAGTTGTGTAAAAATAAAAAATACTACAGAACTAAATCCAAGTATCTATGTAGGTATGTTTATTTCAAATACAGCATATAATCATAAAATATAAATTGAAATATCAATACTTTGTTGAGTTCAATACTTCAATACTACTTTTTAGTCATCATGTTCAAATAATTATAACTACGGAATATCAAGCCCCTAACATGAAACTTTAATGTTATTTAGAATTTTGATGATTTACCAATCGCCTACTGGCGCAATTTTATTCCCTCCCCGCGACGTAAACATGAAGCGTGCAGCGTTGCCGCTGCCTCTTTTCGTCGAGTTTTTTCGTTGTCGAGGTCATTGTTACAGCTCATTTTAAAATACGATTACTCTGAAACTGGACGTCAGATCGTTTTCGTCGTTTGACATAAAATTCGAAACATACTGAACTACTTTGTATTAGTTTTTTTATTAAAATATATGGCAGAAAAATAAAGCTATCAATTAAAACATTGGTTTTGATAGCCTCCGTCCTATACTTCACGTGTTAAAATGCCAGACTTTCGAGGCGAATATCTCATTTTCTGGACGTCAGACGATAATAAAAATTTAACTGTGCATGTATTAGATCATTCTTAACACGTAGTAAAAATTTGATGATCATCTATAGAAACTTGATTTGGTAGTGAACGTCCTTAATGAACAGCTTTCTGCAGTCAACATACTGAGTCTGGAGGAGTTTACAGTAAAGATGTACGATGCTCACTGTTCTTGCAAAGGTGTTGATGAGGCGAGGCAGAAAATTTTCTGTAGTGGTGAGAAGCCAATCACCATGATTCCTCCTACCTCAGATGCTTTAAAACAGCATATAAAGAGGGCTGCTTACCAAGCTGGGTATTTATGGGGCCAAGCAGATAAATTTAATTACAATGGGGTTGGTCTAAGACCGAGGCTGGTCTGGTTCCTTTATGGACAGAATTGCCACTCGTTTGGTCTGCTTTAAGAATCTAGACAGATGTGGCTGCAAGTCAGACTGTAAGACACTACAGTGTTGCTGCCGCCGATTTACTCTGAGATGCACTCCAGCATGTAGGGCGTGCAAAGGAACTCATCAACACCTTTGCAAGAACAGTGAGCATCGTACATCTTTACTGTAAACTTCTCCAGGCTAAGTATGTTGACTGCAGAAAGCTATTCATTAAGGGACAATGGCTGACCTAACTTTATAAAAGCAGTAGTCATATGGTCTTCTGTTCAGGCTGTCCATGCTCTTTTCTTTCCTTTTGAGGTGATGAATGAGACCGAGTCACAGCCAGTGAAGGCGTGAAATCCCCGAAGAGCCTCAGACTTCTTCGGACCAAGAGCGCATGCAATTTTGTGGATAGCTATATATCGCCGTTTAGACCCCATACCAAACTGGATCCACAGATCTGTAAGTGTAAGTAAGAGAATGGAAGAATGAAACGGCAATAGCAAGAATGTCGGTGTCAGAGCATCGAATTACGACAGATGTAGCCCCATGACGAACCATATCGCGGACATGTAAGATTATGCGACCATCTGCTTCCTCCATATGAGTGCAAGAGATCTTATTTAAATCATAGTCCAGGCGAACTAGCATCTATTGGCGACAAAACTCAAAGAGAATGTTTTTTTAATAGGAATGTTGTAATTGATCCGCCTTGTGCTAAGTCCACCATCTTGAAAAAATAAGACGACTTTTCTCCGGTTTTTTGCAATTATCTCGAAAATGGGCAATCTTAAGCAAAAATGTCAAATACCAAACATAAAGAGCTTAAAATTTCCTTCAAGATAGTCATTTTTGTTTTTACGGTATTTATACAGATTTTGAAAAAATCGTAAATAAATATTTTTATAATGCTAACAATCTAAGCCGATTTGATTAAATCATGATTTTTTTCTCATATTTCACAAAAACTACTGTAATTTATTAACGGATAATAATTTTGAATTCGGGATTTCAGTATTCGATTCTAAACTTATTTTTCTATAATAATAATTTAATAATAGACATTTTAAGACGCCAGTTTAGAAAAAACTTAAACATATTTTCAAAATCACAAAAATATATTTTTCCGTTGATCGTTTAATAATGAGTATCATTAATGTAAAAAAATCATACATTATTGGATGCGTTCAATACACGTAATATTGTATTATATTGACCAGCTCTAAGTTTTACCAAAATACAAAACAGAATTAAAAGAAATTATTTTCACACTTCTAGGTAAATAATATTTATGTAGAATTGCTTTAAAATGAATATAAAAATAATAACATTATTCTAAAAACGAAAAAACCTTAGGATTTAGTATTGCTAATCAATATTAAGTGAACTGACTGCACCCGCTTCTCCCTGAAAACAGTTGATTGTTATTGTTGAGTTGTCCATTGTTGTCGATCCAATTGTGGTGAACATTTAAAGCGGTCCTAATTTGTTATGGAGTAAAATTGAAATTTTTTCAAATTAAAAAGGTATGACCAACGGAAAAATATTGTAACTAACTCATGTGTTAAGGAGGTTCCCTACACATGCAGTGGCGTACTCAGATATCAGCCTTTAATTAATAAAAATATTTTTATTAATGTAAAACAAAATTCGGTCAACGGGTGTTAATTGATATTGCAATTCGTTCAGTTGCGGTGATATATTTTTACAATAATTTCTAATTCACTAATCAAAAAATGCTTGAAGATTTTTTTACAACAACAACAATATTGTTACAACTATGTGGTCAACCTTCTTCAAATTTTGGGAAATTGATGTCCGGCTTGCATACGTTTATATACCAAAAATTAAGTAAATAGAACATTTCTAACATCTTTTTATTTAATAAATTAATGGAAAGCCATAAGAGCCCATGCAAAATATTAAAATTTAACAATTAATTTCGTTCAAACTACGTGGTCAAAAATTTCCAAAAATTCAGGTATCCTTTTTATGACACAGACAACATAAATTCAAAGTTTGGTTGCATTAGAGCATTTTTTAAAATGTCTAGGGAACCTCCTTAAGGTGAATTTATTTTATCTAAACGTTAAAAAATATTAACTGCGATAAAAAATTTCTTTATCCAATATAAATTATTAAAATACTGAATAAGGTTACATTTATAACTCATACAGAAATAATTTTACCTTAGAGAGAATCATAATCTTCTTAATCAGTATACGAAATATTCTAAATTTCAAAATTACACAGTTCTAGATTAAATATTTTAGATTGTAAATTAGGGAAAACAATATAACTGGATATATGGAAAAAATGTTTATTTTTTTAAATTAACGTTTATAAAAATATACAAACAAACAAAAGTATTCTAAAGTATTTTTGTAACATAAAAATATATGAAAAATTATTTTAAAAATACGCTTGCTCTTATTCTACATACTATACCTAGCATATAAGTCCATTCACTGTAAGAAAACGATTATACGTCATTTGCATACCGTATTATCATAGATACGATTAAAAGCTCTCTTTCTTATTTATAATATATTCGTTTATAATAATAAATAATATAAGAGAAAAAATCTTGAATCTCATGGATACTGTGTGTGACGTAATTTGTCTGTTAGCTTTTCGATATCTTTTTCTTCTAATATTGAAAAAGCATCTTTATCGATTCCTTGATCTAGTAAATTAATTATAACATTAGCAATTTTATATTATACAATCGATAATACAGAAATGAAATGTTACATACCTTCAAACTTTTGTATAGTAATATCATCAGCTTTTAGTTCTTGTAAGATATTTAGAACAAATTCATCTGCCATATTTATGTAAGAATCGCATCAAACATTCGGTATATCAATCAGAATCAGTAACTACACAGTACGCACATACAACATACATTGCACTGCACCACTGTTGTTTACAACGAACCTGTGCAACGAACAAAGAAGAATGGTCGCCAACATACGACCATGTGCTAACCCTGACGCAATACAGACCTGTGTGCGCCGGCGAATACATCCAGTGAAAGAAAATTGACTACTTTAGTTAATTTTATTATTTAACTAGTAAATATTGTACTCTTATGCTTAATTTACTTGTCCATGGCAGTAAAAAATAATTTATACGTGCAGGTAAATAAATATACAATAGCAGTCCATTTTGAATTATTAATTTTGTTTAGAAAATTATGTGGAATAGTATGAAAATTAACTAAATTATTCTTTAGTATAAATCTTGTTCTATTTTAGATAAAATAAAATTAGAAATACAAGTTTGCCTACAGAATAATACGGATTTCTATGACACAAAATAAAAGATCTATTTTGAATTATATTTTAATAAAATCAGTAAATACAATTGCAGATAATACAGTTTAACTAATAGAGCAAAGTTTTTTTTTCCGTGTAACAATCTAAGTCGATTTGATTAAATCATGATTTTTTTCTCATATTACACAAAAACGACTGTAATTTATTAACGGATAATAATTTTGAATTCAGGATTTCAGTATTCGTTTCTTAACATATTTTTCTATAATAATAATTTCATAATAGACATTTTAAGATTAAGATAATGACTTCCGGCTTTCAAAATCTTAGAAAGAAATGTTTCAAAAATATGTTGCTGAAAACTGAATGTGAATATCTTTGTCCGTTCAGGAAAAACAGTTATTTAAGTACAACTTTAAAAAAATATATTAAAACTTTATTGATCTCTCTCCAAGAAAATTTTAAAAATTCGACATG
The DNA here is from genome assembly GCA_947534325.1 of Agonum fuliginosum. Classification (NCBI taxonomy): domain Eukaryota; kingdom Metazoa; phylum Arthropoda; class Insecta; order Coleoptera; family Carabidae; genus Agonum; species Agonum fuliginosum. The sequence goes on along the minus strand of OX384030.1, from coordinate 44,892,460 downwards.
ATTCAAACCATTTTAAGTTTAAAAATAATTTTAATTATTATAAAAAACTCGAAAAATCCAATGCCACTTACCGCAAATCGATATCTCAATTACTTCAGAAATTACAGGTGATTAATCATATTTAATAATAAAAATACTAAAATTTCTTAATTTTCCCGTGTACAAATTTTTTAAATTTTAATTTAATCAGGGCCCCTGAAATTTTTTAAATAATTTTGCGTAGTATAAAAATGATTAAAAATTAGTGTGTCTGAGACCGGAAGTCAATATCTTAATCCGGAGAGAAATTAAACACAAAATTGTGTGATTAATAGTTATTTAACAAACTAGTGTGTTAATGAGGGCGATTAATAATATAATAATTGAGACTTTTTTTTTGTTGAGATAATTAATCGCCTATTAACACATGAGTTAGTTACAATATTTTTCCATTGGTCATACCTTTTTAATTTGAAAAAATTTCAATTTTAGTCCATAACAAATTAGGACCGCTTTAAATGTTCACCACAATTGGATCGACAACAATGGACAACTCAACAATAACAATCAACTGTTTTCAGGGAGAAGCGGGTGCAGTCAGTTCACTTAATATTGATTAGCAGTACTAAATCCTAAGGTTTTTTCGTTTTTAGAATATTGTTATTATTTTTATTCAATTTTGACGTTTTAAACTGCTATTATTAACTCCATAGCAACAACTTTAAATAAATGTTTATTCACAAGTGAATTAATTTTTTTTTAAATCACTCAACACATTTTTAAATCACTCTGACGTTTTAAATTGTTATTATTACGTCAAAAATGCATAAAAACAATGACAACTTGCCACTAACGACTACTTTGATTAATTTTTTGTTATGTCAAAATAAATTTATAATTCATATATTTGAAATAATTTCGTCAAAATTGAATAAAATATTGTATAAACCACGTGAGATACGAATGTTTATTCACTCGAAGAAATTATCCCACTCGCCCTTCGGGCTCGGGGGCTAAACTTTCTTCTCTTGAATAAACATTCATGTATCTCACTTGGTGTATAAATATCTATTATATTCATTTTAAAGCAATTCTACATAAATATTATTTACCTAGAAGTGTGAAAATCATTTCTTTTAATTCTGTTTTGTATTTTGGTAAAACTTAGAGCTGGTCAATATAATACAATATTACGTGTATTGAACGCATCCAATAAATGTATGATTTTTTTACATTAATGATACTCATTAATAAACGATCAACAGAAAAATATATTTTTGTGATTTTGAAAATATGTTTAAGTTTTTTCTAAACTGGCGTCTTAAAATGTCTATTATTAAATTATTATTATAGAAAAATAAGTTTAGAATCGAATACTGAAATCCCGAATTCAAAATTATTATCTGTTAATAAATTACAGTAGTTTTTGTGAAATATGAGAAAAAAATCATGATTTAATCAAATCGGCTTAGATTGTTAGAATTATAAAAATATTTATTTACGATTTTTTTCAAAATCTATATAAATACCGTAAAAACAAAAATGACTATCTTGAAGGAAATTTTAAGCTCTTTATGTTTGGTATTTGACATTTTTGCTTAAGATTGCCCATTTTCGAGATAATTGCAAAAAACCGGAGAAAAGTCGTCTTGTTCCACCATTTTTTCAAGATGGTGGACTTAGCACAAGGCGGATCGATGGGGACTTTTAGTATGTTAATTAATAAGTCAATTACAATATTCCTATGAAAAAAAAAATTATCTTTGAGTTTTGTCGCCGATAGATGCTAGTTCGCCTGGACTATGATTTAAATAAGATCTCTTGCACTCATATGGAGGAAGCAGATGGTCGCATAATCTTACATGTCCGCGATATGGTTCGTCATGGGGCTACATCTGTCGTAATTCGATGCTCTGACACCGACATTCTTGCTATTGCCGTTTCATTCTTCCATTCTCTTACTTACACTTACAGATCTGTGGATCCAGTTTGGTATGGGGTCTAAACGGCGATATATAGCTATCCACAAAATTGCATGCGCTCTTGGTCCGAAAAAGTCTGAGGCTCTTCGGGGATTTCACGCCTTCACTGGCTGTGACTCGGTCTCATTCATCACCTCAAAAGGAAAGAAAAGAGCATGGACAGCCTGAACAGAAGACCATATGACTACTGCTTTTATAAAGTTAGGTCAGCCATTGTCCCTTAATGAATAGCTTTCTGCAGTCAACATACTTAGCCTGGAGAAGTTTACAGTAAAGATGTACGATGCTCACTGTTCTTGCAAAGGTGTTGATGAGTTCCTTTGCACGCCCTACATGCTGGAGTGCATCTCAGAGTAAATCGGCGGCAGCAACACTGTAGTGTCTTACAGTCTGACTTGCAGCCACATCTGTCTAGATTCTTAAAGCAGACCAAACGAGTGGCAATTCTGTCCATAAAGGAACCAGACCAGCCTCGGTCTTAGACCAACCCCATTGTAATTAAATTTATCTGCTTGGCCCCATAAATACCCAGCTTGGTAAGCAGCCTTCTTTATATGCTGTTTTAAAGCATCTGAGGTAGGAGGAATCATGGTGATTGGCTTCTCACCACTACAGAAAATTTTCTGCCTCGCCTCATCAACACCTTTGCAAGAACAGTGAGCATCGTACATCTTTACTGTAAACTCCTCCAGACTCAGTATGTTGACTGCAGAAAGCTGTTCATTAAGGACGTTCACTACCAAATCAAGTTTCTATAGAAGATCATCAAATTTTTACTACCTACGTGTTCTAATCTAATGATCTAATACATGCACAGTTAAATTTTTATTAACGTCTGACGTCCAGAAAATGAGATATTCGCCTCGAAAGTCTGGCATTTTAACACCTGAAGTATAGGACGGAGGCTATCAAAACCAATGTTTTAATTGATAGCTTTATTTTTCTTCTATATATTTTAATAAAAAACTAATACAAAGTAGTTCAGTATGTTTCGAATTTTATGTCAAACGACGAAAACGATCTGACGTCCAGTTTCAGAGTAATCGTATTTTAAAATGAGCTGTAACAATGACCTCGACAACGAAAAAACTCGACGAAAAGAGGCAGCGGCAACGCTGCACGCTTCATGTTTACTTCGCGGGGAGGGAATAAAATTGCGCCAGTAGGCGATTGGTAAATCATCAAAATTCTAAATAACATTAAAGTTCCATGTTAGGGGCTTGATATTCCGTAGTTATAATTATTTGAACATGATGACTAAAAAGTAGTATTGAAGTATTGAACTCAACAAAGTATTGATATTTCAATTTATATTTTATGATTATATGCTGTATTTGAAATAAACATACCTACAACATGCTACAAAAGCAGTTTAGATATGCTATAAAGAACGCGAAAAACGAACACTATCAAAATAAAATTTTAAATTCGAGCAACCCATGTAAAACCACTTGGGATATATATATATATATATATATATATATATATATATATATATATATATATATATATATATATATATATATATATATATATAAACAAGAAGTATCGGAACGACATAGAAATACTGAAATAACCCTCAAATGTGATGATCAACAGCTGTCTGATTTACAGGAAATAGCGGAAGTCTTCAACAACCATTTTATCAATAGCATAAACGACTATGTTTCCAAGTGCACTCATTCCGCTTCCAACAACTACCTGGACAATAAAGTCAACTTTTCTTTCTTCTTACACCCAGTAGATGAGGATGAACTAAGGAACATCATACATGAGGTAACGAAAAAGAAAAGCTCCGGGGAGGATGACATACCATGCTATATCATCAGCTTCATCGGACCGCTAGTAGTGCCACCTCTTATGAACATCATAAACCTCTCCTTTGCGAGTGGCATCTTTCCAAAGTGTTTAAAAATAGCTAAGATCAAGCCAATTTTTTAAAAAGGTGATAAGCATAAAGTAGAAAATTACAGACCCGTTGCACTACTATCCGTATTTTCAAAAATATTTGAAAAGTGTATGTATGTAAGACTGGTCAAGTATTTTAATAAATTTGATTTATTTAGTGACTGCCAGCATGGCTTCCGAACTGGTCGCTCTACAATTAGTGCAATATACGAATCAATATCTAAAATTATATGTGCAGTGGATGCTAACAAACATACTTTAGCCGTGTACTTCGATCTTTCTCGTGCGTTCGACCTACTCGATCATGAACTTCTTCTTAAGACACTTGAAGCATACGGTGTTTCAGGCTGTGCCCTAGACTGGTTCAGATCTTATCTGAGCGATAGGTATCAGTTCACAGAAATTCAAGGCTGTAAAGAAGATCTACCCATTCAGGTCGTCCCTCAACCGCGTCGACACAGGAGCCGCTCAAGGAAGCATACTAGCTCCTTTATTGTTCAACATATATTGAAACAATTTGTACTTGTTGACTAATGCAAATGTTAGCATCTTTCAGTTTGCAGATGACAGTTCCTTCATAGTCACAACAGATACAATTGACAATGCAGTCAACTTAACTAATAACGTTATAGAAGACATGATGAACTGGTGTACAGACAAGAAACTCTTTTTGAATCTGGATAAGTCTAGTGTGATTCATTATAGAAAGAAATATAACCAGAATAGTACTGATTTAGAACTCCCTGTTGGTAATAATGTTAAGGTAGCGTTTGAGCAAAAATTTCTAGGAATAATCTTGACCGAATTCTTAGATTGGACCCCCCAGGTCAATGCAATTTGCACCAAAATATCAAAATGTGTTTATTTATTTATGAGATTAAGAGAACTAAACTCATTGTTAACATTTTACTTTGCATATGTACAAAGCCATCTCACTTATGGAATTATTTTCTGGGGAAACGATAGCTCAGTCTCTAGATTGTTTGTTCTTCAGAAAAGAATTATTAGAATAGTCTCTAAATCTATGTATAATGATCACTGTAAACCTTTATTTTTAAAGCTAGGAATTATGAGTATTTATTCATTGTACCTGTATAATATAGCTTTGTTTGTCAGTAATAACTCTGAAAAATTTATAAAAAATGTAAACAATAATTATATCACTACAAGACAGGCCAATGATCTCACTGTTCCGAAACATAAATCTACTATTTACGAAAAAGGGCCTGAATATATGTGTATTAAAGTCTACAACAAATTGCCAGCCAATATTAAATGCAAACTTGGGTCTAACGAGTTTAAATGTACACTAAAAACTTATTTTACATCCAATTGCTTTTACTCAATTAATGAATATCTTAATATGTAATACTTACTCTCTTATATTTGTATTGTATGTATTTTATAATGTACTGACGATTCCGATAGGCTGCTTTGTACACCTTATTATGGAATAAAATAATATTATTATTATTACATAGATACTTGGATTTAGTTCTGTAGTATTTTTTATTTTTACACAACTTTCTGAAAGTTTCTATCAATCTATTACTTACATAGATTTATTATTATTTTAATCAATAGTTTATTAGAAATGCAGTTTTATGAACAACTTATAACTAAAATAACAATCTTTGGAAAGATTATAAAAAACAAATAAGTGAATATGTAAGATCTTGTTTACTAGTAATCTTATAAGATTCAAATTCAGGTTTATTTGTAGTTGTAAAAAAAGAATTGTTAATCTTTTTTTGAAAATTATTAAAATTTAAATATTACTTATCAAATATAAATGAATAATTAACGGCATCCAACGAGCATTTATTTGGTTTGATTTGTTTATTTAGTTATTTATCTTCAAACCCAACTGACTATAATTATGAATCCGATAATAGTGTAATTGCAAACCGTGTCAGTCTTATGAAATTAATAATAATAATAATAATAATACGTAATAATAATAATACGTAATAATAATAATAATAATAATAATACGTAATAATATTGTTATTATAATTATTGTTCTCCCTTCTCTTTCGTTCCCAGTGCAACGTTGCCAGCTTGCATTTACACCGCTAAGTAGCTGTGTGAGTGCACACACACTATGACACACGGCGTAAAGGAAGTACAGTCAACCAACTATAAAAAATTTTCTTTAGAAACCGGTTATCATAGCATGCGCTGTAAATGTTCAGCGAGCTCAAACTTTTGGGCTTGATTGTAGGTAGTGAACGTCCTTAAGGGACAATGGCTGACCTAACTTTATAAAAGCTGTAGTCATATGGTCTTCTACGACGGCATAGAAGGGTCAGGGTAAATATTTTTTATATTGAATTCCCGACTTTTAAACTCGGGATCTCAACTATTTAATCCCGAGATTAAAAGTTGGGATCCCGAGTTTAAAAGTCAGGATCCCGGGATTAAAAGTCGGGATCCCGAGTTTAAAAGTCGGGATCCCGAGATTAAAAGTCGGGAATTCAATATAAGAAAATATTTACCCTGACCCTTCTACGCCGTCGTAGTCTTCTGTCCAGGCTGTCTATGCTCTTTTCTTTCCTTTTGAGGTGATGAATGAGACCGAGTCACCAGTGAAGGCGTGGAATCCTCGAAGAGCCTCAGACTTCTTCGGACCAAGAGCGCATGCAATTTTGTGGATAGCTAATAGCTATATATCGCCGTTTAGACCCCATACCAAACTGGATCCACAGATCTGTAAGTGTAAGTAAGAGAATGGAAGAATGAAACGGCAATAGCAAGAACGTCGGTGTCAGAGCATCGAATTACGACAGATGTAGCCCCATGACGAACCATATCGCGGACATGTAAGATTATGCGACCATCTGCTTCCTCCATATGAGTGCAAGAGATCTTATTTAAATCAGTGGAATTCTCATTTGTAGATACTTTAACGTTTGTGTGGATGCAAGGTAACTAAATAATCATTATCATAATTTTTAACGTTAATCCAACATGACCAATGTGATCTGCGGGTTGAAATTAGTCGAATTCGATAACCTTGAAAGTGCAAGTTTTTTTTTTTAGAAAACCCGTTTTTAGTGCCTTTATTTTAATAAATACAAGAAAAATTGCTACAAATATAGAATTCACGTTGCAAATTTATGCAAAAAGTAAGCTTTGAACTATAAAATTGGTTTATTAACTAAACCTAGAAAATTTAACTTACCCTCATTGGTCGATTCTGACTACGCCACTGGTCTACCGTCAATTTTATCGATTACCAGATATTACCAACATGCTTGGTGGGTTAGAATTAGTCGAATTCGATACCCTAGTAAGTACTGCAATTAAAATATTGCCCAAATCAAAAATTTGGGCCTTTTTTTAGAAAGTTCGTTTTTAGTGGCCTTAATTTGACAAATAGATGATAGTTGGCTATATATATATCGACTCAACGTTGCAAATTCATGCGGTAAGCACTGTTGGTACATTGAATCGGCCTATTATCAAGTGATACAAAATTTTACCCATTTTTCACAAAAAGGTCCAAATTTCGTATCCGAAGGGACATTTTCAAAGGAACTGCGGGCAAAAAATTTCATTTTCACCTAAAGAACATGTGTGCCCAATCTCATGCTTCTAACCCGAAATGCAAGGTTTTTGCGTTTTTTCGTGTGTACCGCTTGTACTAGTTCTCATATGCCTTGAAATGGGAATAATATGAAGTGCTGTCCAAATCAGTATGATCTTTTGCGTAATTTTCACATATTTCGCACGTGTGCACAGCTAGACATTTTCTTATTAAATATCCACAGATATATCGGACGGCATTTTGTTCAAGAATATCGTCTTCGCGATAATCATAATCTAGTAATGATACATCATATCTGATATTTACTCTTCGACCTTCAGCTTCCACTTGCATATTTGAGGCTGTGAAATCAGTAACTTTGGTCAACATGTGATCAAAGTCTTTGACACAGTTCTTAGTTCCGGAGTGAAATAATTTCATACAAAATTGTTTTTTAAAAATATCATAAAATTGAATTGGCGTAGGGTTGAACGCATTACCACTCTGTTGCCTTGTTGCACCGAAAAAGTTTTCCGACGGATCTTGATTAATTCGACGTGTTAGTATAAATTTAATTCCATCATTCTTTAAGTGATCCCACAACGCCATTAAACAGTTTATAGAAATTTTCCAGCAACGAATTGATGTGATTTTCTCAGTTACGTCACAACCATTTTTTGAGATAATTCTGACATTCTCCAAGTATTGCAGAGTGTTTTTCAAAAAATCTAATTGGAATGGCGTACCTGTATAAGCACAATTATATTTATTAGGACTGAAAAGATTGGATGAATTAAACATATCGAATAAATTATTAAAACGTTCTACAAATTCAGTTGTTGCCATTGCTTCAGCAGGTAAAGCTCCTAAACTAATGTAGGTATTTAAACCAGCCGCTACCGTTGCACTTAAAACTTGAGTAGCCAATTTGACTTTCATTTTTTCAAAATTGCTGGGCGTAATATGCGAGTTGGTTAATTTTGGAGCCAATCGACAGTGCAGCTTTTTATCCGCTTCATAAAATTTTTCGATGTGCTCCCACGATGTTTTAGAATCATTTATTTGAAAACTATGATTTCTAAAATTGTTTCGCGTAGCCTTAATCAAATGTGGTGGATCAAACATATAAAATATTTTTTCATTGTCGACTTCAAAAAATGGATGTTCTGGTGTTATTTGTAAATCAGTTGTCATGCTTTTGAAATTTGAGCCCATATCAGTTACTAATACATTAACTTTTATACCTATTTCTCGTAGTCTCCTTATACAATCAAAAATAATTAGTTTCATTTCATTAACTTTCCATGTTGTATGGACGAAAAAGTAGCCCACGGGTTGTTTCCAGTTATTGCATAGTCCTCGAACCATAATCACAGCCACATTGCAAGCGGGTAAAAATGATCTGCCTTCCCCTGTATCTGCGAATCCGATAACTTCGTCTTTACCTGCGCTGTAAAACAGATTCGCCTTTAATGACATTTCGTCTATACACATAACACAATGTTTGTCCAGTTCGTTCATTTCAGCTACTTTTAATTTTAATGATTGAAACATTACATCATTGAGTCCAGCTTTGAATTTAAGACCTTCAACATACTTTTCCAGCACCCGTTTCGTTGGCAAATAAAACGTTTCTCTTAAACTTCTGTAAGCTTTTGGTCCTGTAAAATATAAAGACATACAAAATTGTTTGAATTCGTTACTGTACCGTCTTCCACAAGGTTTTTTTTTATGTAGATGGGCTTGAATTTTAACAAATTTAGCTATTTGTTCCGGAAGAGACTTGTCTATGGCTTTTTCAAACTTGTCAAATGACAAATCTTCTGTATTTGCTTCTTGCAATTTATCAAATTTCTTTTGTAAAACATGTAAATCTTTTCTTGAATCCTTTAATTTATGTCGCAGTATATCTTTTCTTGGTGAATGTGTGGACAAACTAGAAGGTGTTTGCGTTTGTGTGCCAGATGTACTTGCTTCGGGTAATGAAAATGTTACTATCGAATTTTCTACAATATTTTCGTCATTTGGCGTTGCTAATGATTTTTTACGTCTTTTGCAATGGGCTTCTGAATCTTGTGGCGATAATTCGTTTAAAGTAATTGGCACAGCAGATTCAAACAGGCGATTTTTTTGGCTGTTGGAATACATATTATTTGCGAAATGTAAACTACAGACATAATACTTCCGATGAAGTATTTCTGCATCAATTCCTTCCAGATCTTTTCGTTTGCAAGCGTAAATCCATAATTTAGACCTAAACATTTAAAAAATGTCCATAAAATAATTCCAAATTAGTAATACTTACCTCTCAAGATTATTTGGGAACCGAAAATATTGAAATTCCTTATTTTTGTCACGAACATTGCAACAATGTATCATTGCGCAATGAGATTTTTTTTTCGTTTCACTCATTTTATACAATATTTCTATATTATTAACCTCAATGCCTGTTGACAGTTTGCCTGACAGCTGTTGATGATACTTACAGGGGAATGCGGGGTGCATGGAGGTCGTACTGCCATTTTGTTGTTCAGACATGCGCAATAAAATTTTAAATCTGTAAATAATATGAGCTTCGCTACTGTACATTTATTTATATTGTGACTAAATCATCAGCGTAGCTTAAAATTTTGATATTTGGAGAGAAGATGTGGTGAATGTTACGTATGTATATATTGAATAGAAGAGGACTCAGGATCGAGCCTTGCGGAAGACCTGTGTGAGTTATTCTTGGGCCGATCAGATGGTTTCCGTCTCACATATATATTTCTAGTTTTTGCTAGTTCGTATAATACTTTGATATAATTTGATGGTAGTTTGATATCTTGGAGTTGTTGGACGAGTATGTTTTTGTTGACATTATCAAATGCTGCTTGGATGTCGACAAATACGGCCGTTAGATAATTATTATCTGTGAGGGAGTTTTGGATATCAGTTGTTAGGAATAAATTTTTTATATTATTCTACATTTTAGTTATTACGAAAAGTATGAACAGTTTAATAGGCGTACAAGGAAGTCATGTGGTGTCCACGTCAGATTTTTTAATATTTATTTTTGGATAATCTACGTGGTGAAAAATTATGAAAAAATTATGGTAACATTTTTACAATGTTTTGATTGATTTTGCAAAGTTTCGTTAAACTCTCTCATTTCAAATGTCGAGTGTACCTCCTTAAGGCCTGAATTCCATCGACTGTTTTAATGCTTAAAGCCCGTTTTACATTGAGCAAGCACAACGGGCAACTGCAATCTTCAAGTCAGAGTTAAACAAGAAAATTGCAGAAGACATTTTTTTAATTTTACACTGAGCAACATCAGCAATATGCAATTACTTAGTTAATGTATAAATTTATTAATAAATTTACCAATATTTTGTTACTATATTATGTCACAACTTAACCTCTTGGATTTGTTGTATTGTATATTGTTGGAAAATAAGGATAAAATGGCATTATAACCACTAACGCACTAACTTTCAAACAAATTAATCTTTTTGACGTTTATGTTCAGTTGGTAGCATCATAACGAACAAAAAATAACTAGAAATAACTGTGAATTGCCTGAAAGCCTTACAAAAAAAATCTGCTGTGGCCACCACACGACCTCTCGCCTAATTCTGCTTATTCTACTAATCTAATAAATAGTTCTACTTACATTTTAATAGTTTCATGTTCATGTAATATGTAAACGATAATGTAAACCAAGATGCAAGCAAAAGATGTCAACTGTACTGTCACTGTCATAATAATTCAAATTTTGAGTAGAAACAAATTTCATATCATGGACAACAAGATAGAAAATTAATTGTACTTTATTTTATTGCTAAATACTACCAGATTCAGCAAATTGTATTTAAAATTAACTGTACCCATAAATAATTATATTATCTTTTATTTTTAATTGCAAAAATTGTCATAAATAAATAATGTGCCAATTTATTTAAGAAAAACTATATTTAGTTCCAAAAAGTACTACTTCCGGTTTGCGGATTTCTACCAAAATCTTATCCGGTGTTAAGATCCTTATTAAAATCTTAAATATGAAATTTGGTTATTAAAGACTTGATACTTTTTAAGTTATCGTGGACGAAAAATCGTCACATACGTCCATACATACATACGCACACACACACACAGACATCATCGGGAAAATATTAAATTCGTATTCTAGAGACCCTGAAACGTGCTTATCTACTAAAAACTCATACTCGAAAATTTTGACCCATTACAATACCTCTCTTATAGAATATGAGGCGAGAGGTAATTAGAACATGTTCTATTCCAATCAACCGTTGCCTCAAGATTGCTTCTGCCTGTTGAATGTGCAATTTCTGTATTACACTCATGCAATATTGAAGCAACTTGTCAAAAGTTGCACTTGCATCTGCAATATTGCTAAATGTAAAATGGGCATAAGAACCAGTGACCTCTATATACAGAATGGACTGGCATCTCCTATATCTATACAATGCAGTGACCTCTGATACATAATGGACTGGAAATTCATATGTTTCAACATTGTAAGGGGCTGGTCACGAGAAACGTTAGCGTGGGAATCCCGATTCTTATTTAATTTTAATTGTTGACTCTCTCTAAAGCTGGTTTATGATGGATTTAATTTAAGAATTTAGATTTACAAATTTAGATTTATAAATATAAAATATACATATCTGCCTTTGCAGGTTCATGATAAATTTAGATTTATAATTTACATTTAAAATATGACCATATTTTATATTTTAAATCTAAATTTGTACATGCGTCCAATCCACGATGGTCCAATCATATCACATTATATTAAAGTGATCATAGTGAGTTGAAAAGAGACAATTGACACTTAAATATTTTGACTTCTGGTTGTCGGTTTGCTATAATGAATATCAGAAATATGTATATAAGATTAATATTATATGTAGGAAAATATAGATAAATATCATAAAGACAAAAATGTAGGTAATAAAGTAATTCGTTACAGGATAGAAGATAATTATCTGTCATCTCATTTATCTCAAATCACGTGACAAAATATAAGAAGATGATTGAACGAATTTAATAGTTACAATCTACTATAAACCTGATGATAATCGTAAATTTTAAATCTAAATTTGTAAATCTAAATTCGTAAATTAAATCCATCATAAACCAGTATAGTAGGTAGAACGCATCTTTAGGTTATAAGTAAAATAGGTTATATTCATCTTTAGATAAAACTCATCTTTAAAATAAATTGGTTTTTAAATAATATTTGTATTTAGATAAAACTCTTTTAAATACAACTCATCTTTTAATAGAAATCGTCTTTACATAAAACTTGACTATAGATAGAACACGTCTTTAGAATAAACTCGTCTTATGATTTAACTTGTCTCTAATTTAAACTTGTTTTTAAGTTAAATTCGTCTTTAGATTAAACTCGTCTTTAGATAAAACATTCGTCTTTAGGATAAACTCGTCTTTAGATAGATCTAAGTTTTCCATCCAAAGCTTGTATGGATATCCCATCCAAAGCCTATGGGAGTATTCCCATCCAAAGCCTATAGAGATGTCCCATCCAAAGCCTGTGGAGGTGATCCATCAAAAGCATGTGGAGATGTTCCTTCTAAAGTCTCCCACACACACATACAAACACACATACAAACACATAGACAAACATAAACACAAACACATACACATACACACATAAACACAAACACATACACACCAACACACGCACACACAAACATACGCACACACCAACACAAACTCAAACACACACCAACACAAACTCAAACACACACCAACACAAACACAAACTCAAACACATACACACAAACACATACACACAAACACATACACTCAAACACATACACACAAACATATACACACCAATACACGCACACACAAACATACGTACACACCAACACAAACTCAAACACATACACACAAACACGTACACACAAACACATACACACAAACACATACACACAAATATACGCACACACCAACACAAACACAAACTTAAACACCATCACATACACACAAACACATACACACAAACACATACACACAAACACATACACACAAACACGTACACACATACACACCAACATGTACACACAAACACGTACACACAAACACATACACACAAACAAATACACACTAACAAATACAGACAAACACACGCACACACAAACATACGCACACACAAACATACGCACACACCAACACATACACACAAACATATACAGACAAACACACGCACACACAAACATACGCACACACCAACACAAATACATACACACAAACACATACACACAAATACACAAACACATATACACAAACACATACGCACAAACACATACACACAAACACATACACACAAACACATAGACACAAACACATACCGACAAACACACGCACACACCAACATACGCACACACCAACACAAATACATAGACACAAACACATACACACAAACACGTACCTACACACAAACACATACACACAAACACATACAGACAAACACACGCACATACAAACATACGCACACACCAACACAAATACATACACACAAACACATACACACGTATATACAAACACATACACACAAACACGTACCTACACACAAACACATACACACAAACACGTACACACAAACACATACACACAAACAGATACACACCAACGCACGCACACACAAACACACGCACACACCAACACAAACTCAAACACATACACACATACACACAAACATGTACACACAAACACATACACACATACACATACACACAAACACATACACACAAACACATACACACAAACACATATACACAAACACATACACACAAACATGTAGGTACACACAAACACATACACACAAACAAATACACACAAACAAATACACACAAACACATACACACAAACACGTACACACAAACACGTACACACAAACACGTACACACAAACACATACACACAAACAAATGCACACAAACACATACACACTAACACATACACACAAACACGTACACTCAAACACATACACACAAACGCACACACGCACACACTAATTTTTAACATTAGATTTTAACTGAGATTATTTGCAGGTAACGAAAGGAGTGTAAACCATCTTTATTAAGCCCATTTTACATTGAGCAATATTGCAGATGCAAGTTCAACTTTTGACAAGTTGCTTCAATATTGCATGAGTGTAATACAGAAATTATAAAATTATTATTCTAATATATCTGTTCGTGTTCATATATAATATAATATTGATTAGAATTTGTTTAGATCCTACCGAACTAAACAGGAACATTCTCAGACGACAATACCCAATATCAGTCTACATGTTTAATTTAAAATTATTTTGTAAATTGCTGAAAAAGAAAATTGGTTATTAGCTAAGAATTTCAAGTAACGAAATGAGTTGATATTAATTTATGATCACATTTTGTAAACTTCTTTATTACAGAAATAATAACAATAATACAACAAATTATATAATTAAAAATAAAAAGATTTTTTGCTATATTTACATCAAATTAACCACACAGACCATAAAAATTCCTGTTATCGGCTGTAACTATGTAGACTGCGCCATCTCGTGACAGTTACGACAGCTAACGCAAGATGTAGGTTTTAGTTCCTCAGTATTATTTTTATTATTAAAATAATAGAAAAATAATAATATTAAATACAAAATTAAACAGTACAATATTTATTTATTATTGATTGATACATTTGGATAAAAGATTTTTTACAGCTAACTTCTTGTGAATAATTATGAACATTATGAAATTTGTTAACCATAAACAGACGATGAAATAATTAGTAGGTAACACTGAGAAAGCTATAATTTGCCATTAAAATTGTATTATTTACCTGAAACAAAATAATATTAATATATTTTACGTGTTAATGTACCTTTTAAAATAATACAAAAATGTCAAATCTACATCCATCATCAAAACAGTCAATAAGAAGACTGACGAATGAATTAATATTATTGGAAACACACTTTTTACACAACATGTCAATATTATGACATTTATATTATGCCCATGTCACACCGGCATAGCACGAAGCACGGTGCTCTATGGGAACAAATGAATAACGTAAAATTTTATCGCCGCTATTCCGTCGAGCATTTTGACATATGGTAATTTGTTGCTGATTTCGCAGTGAGTCCTCAATATAATTTTTGACATTTGGTGAATAATTGATGTCAAAATAGTAACAGTAAGTAATTTGATAATAAGAATATAACCCTTTCAGCTTTTGTCAATATATGAACAATAATTAACACAAAAAATTGATGAATTTTAATTCTCAGCTGTCAAAAATAATTTTCAAAACCCTTCAAAGTACGAAGTGAACATAGCAATATACAAATTTTCGTATGGCATTTTGCTATACCGGTGTGACACCCTTTTGACAGCTTTGAACGAAGCAAAATGCCACATCGAGCACCGTGCTTCATGCCACGTCGGTGTGACATGGGCATTATTAAGTATGAGATTTAGATATTTTATCATAAATATAGAAAACGCGAAATGATTTGATGGTTTAATTAGGTTACTGAAGAAAAAATAAGAACCCAATATCATTATCTCTGTCAAAAGCCGGCGCTACACAATAATGCTACAAACACCTTCCAACGTTTGTTAATTCGTCGCATCGTGAAGCTGTTTTACAAACAAATAATGTCAAGATCTTCTTCTGAGGGTTTTCTCGTCTGAGATTCAGATCTGTCAGCAAATATATTTGAGCCACTCTGTAGGTATATTATATCTAAAAGCAGGTCAATAAGAGTATAAGAATTACCTAGTCTCTGATACAAAATACCTAATAAATTCTATTATCAATACGAAAACCAAGAAAGTGTTGTCAAAAAGTAACAAAAAAATGTTGTCATTCGTCTTGCATTTCACCACCAATGTTTAGATATTCACGACAACAACTTACGTTTCTAAACTATTTTGTACAGATACAAAACACATATTTACAACCTGATCTGATCTTCTTTTTCCGTAATATCTCTGCAAAATAATTATTTCATTATACTATAATATGTTTCATACCTACATACAACTTTTATATATTATGTCATGCGCGTTACGTTTATAAATAATAATATTGTTATTAGATATTATTACTTATAATAATAATAAAGTACAATAATGTATAAATAAGAACTTGTACTAATATAAGTCAATACCCTAAAAAAATATCTGACGTTTAGTAAGAGATCAGTGTTACAGTGTTGCCAACCTAGTGGAAAAATATAATCATATATGAAACCCAAAATAATCATATTTAAGACATAATTAACGAATAAATAATAATTATAATAATATAAATATATAAATAAGTTAATTATTTATCAATTATATATAATATAAACATGAAATAATAGAAATTAAAAAAGTAAATTTCTAAAATTATTATACAGTTGGTAACACTGACTGCGTGTTTTTCGGTTGCTAGGTAACAGTAATGACGTGTTTTTCGGTTGCTAGGTAACAGTAATGACGTATGTATGTAATACCAACATAAATTTAGTAATTTTATTAGTAACATAGCAAATTAATGTAAATTTTAATGAATTATAAAAAACTCCGACGTAATTGAGAAAAATAAGCTTTAAACGGGGTTTTAGAATTTTTTTCTCTTTAAATTGATATATGTCACATAACCACCAAATCAGTGCTACGTAATGTTTGCAAGTAGATTATAAATTAACGGATGGTTGTGTAACCAGTGTAGTAGGTTATACTCGTAATTGGCTTAATTTGATTTTAGATTTAATTCATAATCGGATAAATTTAATTTTATGTTTCAATTATTAAATTAATATACAGTTGGTAACACTGACTGCGTGTTTTTCGGTTGCTAAGTAACAGTAATGACGTGTTTTTCGGTTGCTAGGTAACAGTAATGTAATACCAACATAAACTTAGTAATTTTATTAGTAACATAGCAAATAAATGTAGATTTTATTTAATTAAAAAAAACGATAATTATAGAGAGAAAAATGAGTTTGAAACGGGTTCTTAGAATTTTTTTCTCTTATAAATGATATATATCATATTAATTTATTAGAATGTATTGGTATTGTTTGTAAGTAGAATACTAATAATAATGGTTATTTAACCAGCCATTACATAGCAACTAAACAAGTAATTTGACACCAAAACGGGCTGTGTAAGCAGTGACAGAGTGACAGTTATCGCCATAATTAAATTCCTTTATTTTAAGTTCTACTTAAAATTGAGCGCAACTTAAGTGGCAGCGGTGCAATGGCAATGCAAACGGCCATTAGTCTATTGAGGGACTCTAACGAAAATATGATTGCATTCCAGTCCACATACCGCGAGTTTTTGTTATTAGTAAACATAGGGCATGTCATTACCATAGTTACAGTGTTACAGAACGACAGCAATGTATTAGAGCGTTTTTACCTCTCGCCACTCATATCTGTAAGAGAGGTATTATTGTAATCATGCTAAAATTTCGATAGTGAGTTTTCAATGGATAAGCACGTTTTGAGGTCCCTAGAACACGATTTTGATAATTTCGCGATGATGATGATGATGTGTGTCAGTGTGTGTGTCAGGATGGATGTTGGAGGTACGATAACTCAAATACCACTGAATAAAAAAATTTGAACTTTGGTATACAATATTCTGACAGCCTAGATTAGATCTGATTAGATTTTGGTGTTGATCGTGCAGTGCAAACGAAAGTGGTAGTTTCTTGAAGATCTGAAGAGTTTTTCTGGAATATTCTCAAAATTTATGAATTAATAGGAATTTTTGTAATAACATTGTATACTAAATGTTACTATCTACAATATGTATTCAAAACGTTGTTTCTATCTAGCTCCATTTTCCAATTACAAGAAGTTAAAAATTCTACAAATTTGTTACAATTTTGATTTATCTGCCTACCTATGGAAACAAAAAATAAAATATTTGAGTGTTAATGTCATATGAATTTTTGGCTTTTTGGCAAATTGAAATGGAAAATATGAAATGTCATTTAGTATTTATAAGGTCATAATAAACTTTAATAATATTATAAAAACTACAATTCCCGAATTCCCTTCTAGTACAATGGTATATTTGTGAGTAAGTATTACATAATATATACTTATATTAGAAAAATAAAAATAGTAGAGTATGGCGAGAGGTTATGTGTTGGCCACATCGGATTTTTTAATTGTTCAACATTCATTCTGTCACCTGTCATTCTGTCATTGTCTACCTAGTTCGTAAGTGTAGAAAATATAAATAAATAATTTATAATTTCTTTAATTTATATTTTATATTTATTTTATTATGTTAATTATCCCTATGTTTACTGATTTAAAAAAAAACGCTCTAATACATTGCTGTCATTCTGTAACACTGTAACTATGGTAATGACATGCCCTATGTTTACTGCACGAAGTATAATAAAGACAGGAGATGACACTCGATTGTTGACTATGTCACACTTTTTGACTCCACTAGCAAAAACTTGGAAGGGAGAGGGGCCACATAATCTGAAGTTAGAAACATATGAATGAAAATTCAATTAAACTTGTATTTTATAATAGGTACGTTTCTTTATTCAATATTACCGATTGAAACTATTATTTTTAACACGAACATCAATTTTAAATAAAGATTTATTCACTAGGGTACTAGATAGTTTTAAAATTATTATGACGTTTCCACTGACGTTTCAGACTCGCAAAAATAAATTCATAACATGTTATTATAATGTCAAAATTAAATTAAATATAATATAAACCACGTATATAAAGTTCATAAATACCTATGATAATAGAGATAATTGAAGTAATATCTATTTAAATTTTAAACTGACACCTCGCCTCTAACTTCACTGCGGCCTCCTCTTTGATTGTTTCGGAGTAAAATTGTGTGACATGGAAACACATACAAAATCAACAGAGTGTCATCTCCTGTCTTATTATACTTCGTGGTTTACTGATAAAAAAACTCTCTGTATGTATTGAGGTCATTGATACAATATAAGGGGCTGTCTCCAGTTATGTCACGGTGGACTGAACCTCTCTTTCTAAAAGTGTGCATCGCATCAATTTCATTTTTTTGCTTTATTTAAAGTGTGAAGCCTATTATTTGGCTTTGAATGTTGGTAAATTGCTCTGGATGCTTTAAAATGCTTCTCCGTAGTTTTTACCTACTTACTTGAGATCATATCCCGGGCTACACATCACACAACACAAATCTTAAAAACTCAAGACATGATGTATACAAAGAGTTTTTTTAATAAGTAAACATAGGGCATGTCATTACCATAGTTACAGTGTTACAGAATGACAGCAATGCATTAGAGCGTTTTTACTTCCTTGTACGGAGTAATAAGGAAGTATTGTAATCGCGAAAAATTTCGGTTTTCAGATTTTGATGGAAATATCCGTTTTGACCTTTTCTGAATCCATTATGACTAGTTTCGTCGTGACGTCTGTACGTACGTGCGTACGTGCGTACGTGCGTACGTGCGTACGGACGTATGTGTGTCGCATAACTCAAATACGGTTAGACGTAGAAAGTTGAAATTTTGTATTTAGGACTGTTATAGCATCTAGTTGTGCACCTCCTATTTTTGGTTTCAATCTACAAACCGGAAGTAGTAAATTTAAAAAAAATTTCGATAAATATTTAATTTAAGACAAATTTTTTGATTTTAAATGAAAGATTATGTGATTATTACCTACAATCGGTATTTTATAAATATTTTTGTATCTGGTATCATTTAGGAATAATTAAAGTATATATTTTTAATTTAGTATTTCTTTATCTTGTAGTCCATGATCGATTAACATTTGTTACTACGTAAAATTTAAATGTTTATGACATGACAGTGACAATAGTAAAATATGCTTTATATCTTCTTCTGCAGTTTAAATAAAATGACTAAAATATATTTGTGAGTATACTAGTATAATAAGTTAAAAGAATTTTTAATATTATTCTACATTTTAGTTATTAAGAAAAGTATGAACACACAAGGCGTACAAGGAAGTCATGTGGTGTCCACGTCAGATTTTTTACTTCCTTGTACGAAGTAAGGAAGTATTGTAATCGCGAAAAATTTCGGTTCTCAGATTTTGACGGAAATATCCGTTTTGACCTTTTCTGAATCCATTATGACTAGTTTCGACGTGACGTCTGTACGTACGTACGTACGTACGTACGTACGTACGGACGGACGGACGGACGTATGTGTGTCGCATAACTCAAATACGGTTAGACGTAGAAAGTTGAAATTTTGTATTTAGGACTGTTATAGCATCTAGTTGTGCACCTCCTATTTTTGGTTTCAGTCTACAAACCGGAAGTAGTACTTTTTAAAAATATTTCGATAAATATTTAATTTTAGACAATTTTTTTTATTTTTAATGAAAGATTATGTCATTATTACCTACAATCGGTATTTTATAAATATTTTTGTATCTGGTATCATTTAAAAATAATTAAAGTATATATTTATAATTTATAGTATTTCGGTATCTTGTAGTCCATGATCGATTAACATTTGTTACTACGTAAAATTTAAATGATTATGACATGACAGTGACAATAGTAAAATATGCTTTATATCTTCTTCTGCAGTTTAAATAAAATGACTAAAATATATTTGTGAGTATACTAGTATAATAACTTAAAAGAATTTTTAATATTATTTTACATTTTAGTTATTAAGAAAAGTATGAACACACAAGGCGTACAAGGAAGTCATGTGGTGTCCACGTCAGATTTTTTCCTCTCGCCTAGAGAGGTATAGGGATCGTGAAAAAATTCGATGTCGAGATTTTTGTCAATAAGCACGTTTTAGCACCTTTAGAACCTATTTTGACTATTTTCACGATGATGTCTGTGTGTCTGTGTGTGTGTGTGTGTGTGTGTGTGTGTGTGTGTGTATGTATGGAAGTCTGTATGTGCGCCTACTATAGTCTTTCGTTCTGATTCATTATCTCAAATTCTACTGAACATAAAATTCTAATATTTTGCAATATACATTTGTATATGTTAATGAAGAGCTGA
Source organism: Agonum fuliginosum (assembly GCA_947534325.1). Classification (NCBI taxonomy): domain Eukaryota; kingdom Metazoa; phylum Arthropoda; class Insecta; order Coleoptera; family Carabidae; genus Agonum; species Agonum fuliginosum. Next base: position 44,871,006 of record OX384030.1, on the reverse strand, counting down.
TAAGATTTTGGTAAAAATATGCCAACAGGAAATGGTATTTTCTTGAAGCATTCTAACATTTTTTGCAAAAAATATAGGAAATAATGCGATAGTTACAATTTTTCTTGCGACATTTGAAAGAACAAATTATCTTTTACAATATTTATTTAACATCTTTTCTATATCTCTTACCAATAGAGGAAAATTATTTTTCAAAAATATGTAATTTTACCTAGCACGATTTGTACATCATAATATAGGAAAAAAATTTAAAAACAAAAATGAAAATGTCAATGTGACAGATGAACAGACGTATACACAGTTTCTGAAATTTTGGTGGTACCAAGAAATGTATAAATATATTAATAACTGGGTTTGAAACTTAGTACCTAGGAGCTGAAATTTAATTAATATAAAACTGACTGAATTGCATTAAGTTTTTATCCTTCCATTAAACGTATCCAGTCAAGAAGCATCATCGATTCATTATTAACTGGTTATAATGTAATAATAAAATAAAAATTGTATTCACAAAAAGCTAATTTGATTTCAATGTTAATCGGAATCGGTACGTTACTTGAAGAACTATAAAAAATATTACAAAAAGTAGCCTAACAAATACCAAATTCACATATTACAGTGTCAAGGCGGGAGGTTATGTGCTGGCCACAACAGATTTTTTTATCAGTAAACATAGGGATAATTAACATACGAAAATAAATATGAAATATAAATTAAAGAAATTATAAATTATTTATTTATGTTTTCTACACTTAAGAACTAGGTAGATACATTAAACTAATGAGAATTTAAGAACTAGGTAGACACTTAAAAAATAATGTGTACAATAGTGACATAATGAATGTTGAACAATTAAAAAATCGAATTAGTGCTGCTTCCAAAATATTACTCCCCAGCAAATGCTATAAATTATTTTTATAATCGTTTAGGATATTGTTTAGAAGTTAATGGTTCCAATTTTGAGCATTTAATTCGTTTAAAAAAATTCTCATTAGCTTAATGTAGGTATCTACCTAGTTCTTAAGTGTAGAAAATATAAATAAATAATTTATCATTTCTTTAATGTATATTTATTTTAGTATGTAATTATCCCTATGTTTACTGATAAAAAAGACGCTCCAATACATTGCTGTCATTCTGTAACACTGTAACTATGGTAATGACCTGCCCTATGTTTACTAATAAAAAAAACTCCCGGTATGTCATTGACATGGTTATTCTGCACTGTTGAAATCCAACAAGATCAAAAACACGTGTCTCCCCTACTGAACTGATAACTGATGATAGATTGACGACTAATTCAGTAGTGTATTATAAAATGTTAGTATTATATAAGAAAATCCTGTACTAAGTAATGAAGATTATCCTTTTTAATTTAAGATAAACCTGTACGATTCATATAAAATATTAGCAAAATAAACATTAAAGTTTCATTAAAATGACAATACCTACAACGTAAATAATAATTGATAAACATAATTTGTAAAATTGATACTAAACATTATATTTCCCGTGCCTTGTGCCTTTCTTGATACATATATTTTACATATACCGGCTGTTCGAAAAAAATGGTACGCTCGATATAACTTTTTTTATTAATACAGCAATTTTATATGAGTAAATTAGGCATAAGGAGACATTAAAATATATAAGTATTATTTACAAAAATATCACTTCCGGTTAAACCGGAAATGACATAAATTTTCTTATTTCAAATAGAACATCCAATATATTTTTACATATTTGAATTCTACGTAGGTACGATTCTGAATACAATGATCTATCACAAGTCCAGATTTCATGCAAAATATCTCAAGGCAAAATCTAAATAAAGAAAATCAAGAAATATTATAAAATTTGACATTTGTAAAAACAATGTACATGCGATCGGTGAAAATAATTATTAATAATAGGCAAAGATCTAGTGTGTAAACGAAAATGGTGGTCACATTGAACACCTTCTATCTCTTATATACTAAAAGGCTTATGCCCTGTTCACACGTTGCTACTTTGAAGACGCATACGTGCTACTGTAGCATGAAAAGAAGAAGTTTTTGAAGACGCAAATAATAAAAAATATTCAAATCGAAACAATAACCGCAAAAAATTGCTATTTACACATACAACGATCAACGATGTGAAATTATCAACGAGTAGTTCTTGATACTTTGATGCTACAAATTAGCAGCGCTGCTATTTGACAAGCGACTCAGATTTTTTCTTGCTACAGTAGCACGAATGTGTCTTCAAAGTAGCAACGTGTGAACAGGGCATTAGAGTTGTTGATTTTTTCGTCAAACTAGCAACGCATTTACAACTGCACAACGTTATGAACGAATTATCCGATTTTCATGATTTTTTTACGAGGTGATAGAGGGTATCGAGACGCAAAAACCTTTGTATAGTTCAATTGTTTTTGATTTTCTTTTGTTTGAGAAAAATGCGAAAAACTGACTTTTTGATTTTCGTTAATAACAAATGAATGGTTTAATCTATCGATTTAAAAATTGGTATACATAGTAAGGGATTAATAGGGAGTCCATGCCACAGTATAAGGTAATACAGTAGTTTCACTCCGTGTCGGCGCCTTTGATCTCTTGAAGCAAAATTTTCCTCGCGCAGGGATATTGCGCAGTTGCGCATATCGGGATTTAAAAGAACTAACCTCATCCGCGGCGAAATTGAAATGTACACTGACAGATAGAAGTTTTGACACTTAACCTCATATTATGTATTTTTGATTGAAATGAAATTAAAACAACCTCCAACCATTTATGTATTAATTTATTATTATTCTAGAGGAGATACACCATTTACAGGATAGAATTATATTACAGAAAATAAATGTATATATTTATTGAACGAGAAAAAAAGATTGATGCAAATTTTCGGAACTCATAATTTTATAGAAATTATTTTTCTACTTTCGTTAGGTAATAGACATTTTTTTGATTTTACTAATTTGCATTCTGTTATGAATATCAATAATGTGTAAGTGCCTACGTGACTAAAATTTACTCAGAAAAACCCATAAACACTAATCTACTTATAGTATTAGAGATATCTTTTCTCTGAAACTTCTAATAATATCGTTTACTTAAATTTAGGCCATACAAAATGTATAATCTTATTAAAAGTGAAATGAGATTAAATGGATGACTACCTGTGTTTTTAAATCATTAGCAGTGAAACTGGAAATTTTTCAAATAAGATTAAGATTAATTTTGGTTTTGCTGCGTGTTTATTTGACAAAAATATAGTTGAAAATAAATTTTTTTGATATTTATTGTTGTAATAATATTAATAAATGCATATTCATAAAAAATAGACAAAAATATAATTGTATTACACATATACTTATATAGAAATAATTATAACTAACATTACATTATTTTCTAATAAGATCATATGCCACTGGCTGCTTCCAATTAGAGTGAACTCCTCTAGCCATTAATACCAATGCTCAATGCATTAGTTGCGGGAACATATAATTTTTCTATTGATTCATGAAAGCCGAGTACCTCATCCCTCTGCCTATTATAAAATAAAAATGTTTTTAAAGACATTTCATCTACACATAAAACACAAATTTTTAATCCGCTCATGCAAATGAGTTTCCCTTGGAATATTAGCGGACAATATTGCTGAAGTTTGTGAAGACTTTTCAGCTGTGTGGTGTTCTTCAGCACCTACAATATATTCATCAATTATTATATTATTAACATTACCTCCTGCAAATGAAGTAGATGCTACAGCTTCCTCGATAACAGCTCCATGCTGTTCATCAGCCACAGCATCTTGTTCTTCAGCTTCATCTCTTAGAAATAAAGTAGGGACTGCGTCATTGGTGAGTCTATTTCTTTTTTCAGTTTTAAAATAACAAACTTCGAAATGTAGTTGACACACTCTTGCATTTTTCACCAGAACACCTGAACCAATAATGGCAATCCATTCCCGGCGCCTACAATAGAAAAAATTACATATCAATTTACTTATTATTTACTATTGGTTAGAAATAGAAAAATGTTAAATCTTAACATTATTTTCAACAATCAAAGCTTTTATTTACATCAATATTATTGGACCCTTCAAATCTATTCATATTTGTTTATAACAGTAATTAGTAAGAGTAACACACTACAAGGAACAAACAGGTAATTGAAAAAAGAACGATTAACGCAATAAAGCTTATTTGTACAGACAAAAATTAGTAAATATTTCTAAATAAACTTACCTCACTTCGTCAGTAGGCAAACAAAATACACTAATGTCTTTGGAGTATACGCTTGTACAAAATGGAACACAACACTTCTTCCCACTCATGATAATTATCAGTAAATGTAAACACCACTGTAATCACTAGTAAAAACAAGACAATGTTCAACAATGACCAACGACCAAGTGCAAATTGCTGTGATGTTCGAAAATGATGCGGCCCGCGCGGTGTCGCTTGTCAATGTGTTTCGCTTTTCTGCCGTCCTGCGACACTGCGCAGTATCCCTGCGCGAGGAAAACTTTGCTTCACCAATTTCGCGGAGTGAGACTACTGTAGCTCCTATTATACTGTGTCCATGCGACCAGGTCTCAATGTTCCAGATAGAATAGTTTTTTAGCTATTAATGAAAAACTAAAATTTCATCAGTGCATCAGAGCTTTGAATGCTCAAATGTTCAACAACTGACTCTTGAATAAAAAACAATGCTACATTGTGTCAAACTGACGTTTACAATTCGAGATTTAATATGCATTTATCTTAAGTAATATAATTAATAGAAGAAATTTGTTAATTATATTGAGTTATAATAGAAGGAGCGTAAATATTTTAAATATTTTCATCAATTTTAGTACTACTCTTAAAAAAATTATTTTATTTTGACAGTCATTACAAAGTACAGTCACAGAAAAAGACGTCAGAAGTTTTAGTACATTCAGGGTAAAAATTGTTAACATATTTGGGGAAAAAACAATGCTATGTTCTGTCAAAGTCAAACTGACGTTCACGCAGTTTACAATAATTATTCGATATTTCAGATGCATGTATCTTAAGTTATATTAGTAATAGAAGCAATTTGTAAATTATATTAAGTAATAATCGAAAGAATCATTTTTTTGTACTTTAATCAATATTAGTATTTTTTAAAATTTTATTTTATTTGACAGCCATTTCAAGTACAGTCCTACCAAGTAAGCACTAACTTTATAAAATTGTTGAAAATGGCGACCAACAATAATTGTCATATGTTTTTATTAAAAAATCATATCGAGTTTGATATTATCAAATTCACAGGCTGGATAAGGGCTACCTAATTAATAAAACTATTTAAAATGGTGGCCGACGATTGTCATTTTTTTTTTTTAAAACAATATAGAATTATATCAAGTTAGATATCAAATAAAGGGCTGAAAATGGGCTACCTAATTAATAAAATAATTTAAATCGGTCAGGTGAGCACTACTTTATAAAATTGTTGAAAATGGCGACCAAAGATTGTCATTTGTTTTTATCAAAAAATCATATCGAGTTTGTTATCAAATTCAAGGGCTGGATAAGGGCTACCTAATTAATAAAATTATTTAAAATGATGGCCGACGTTTGTCATTTATTTTTTTTTAAACAATATAGAATTAAATCAAGTTTGATATCAAATTAAAGGGTTGAAAATGGGCTACCTAATTAAAAAAATAATTTAAATCGATCAGGTGAGCACTACTTTATAAAATTCTTGAAAATGGCGACCAACGATTGTCATTTGTTTCTATCAAAATATCATATCGAGTTTGATATCAAATTCAACGGGCTGGATAAGGGCTACCTAATTAATAAAATTATTTAAAATGGTGGCCGACGATTGTCATTTATTTTTATCAAAAACTATAGAATTATATAAGTTTGATATCAAATTAAAGGGCTGGACATGGGCTACCTAATTAATAAAATAATTTAAAACGGTCAGGTTGAGCACTACTTTATAAAATTGTTGAAAATGGTGACCGATTGTCATTTGTTTTAATCAAAAAATTATTAAATAAAATCAAATTTGATTAAAAATTAAATGGTTTAAATAAAGGGTTAAAAAATAAAGGCTACCTTATTCAAAAATTATTCAAAAAGGTGGCAGACGATTGACATTTGTTTTTATTTAAAAAAAAAACTATATCAGCGCGACCTAGCTGACGGCCCGCGTAGTTCTATATTAAAATTTTTATGGCTTAACTAAAATTTATATTGAAGAAGGAAGAAGAATAATTTTAAATAATTATAGTTTCATCATACAATTTTTTTCGGTAGAGTCTAAAAAATGTCAAAATTGTTATAATTGAGGCACGAAGTGCCGAATCGTCCCGCATTCAGGGTCCGCGGAGCTTGAGCCCGCGAAGCGGACGAATCTCCCTTGTCACGCGGCAGCGCGACCTAACCGAAGGCCCGCGTAGCGGGGCCTGATGCTAGTAATTTTCTAATTTGTTATCTTTTGTTCGTATTTCATTAAATAATACAAACCTTTGATAGTTTAATTATTTTTGTGAGATATTTTGCATGAAATCTAGACCTGTGATACATCATTGAATTCAGAATTATATGTAGAATTGAAATATATAATAATATAGGTATAGGGCACCTACCTACTACATTTAAAATAAGAAAGTCGGTCCGGTTTAACAGGAAGTGATATTTTTGTAAATAATATGTATTTTGATGTCTTCTTATGGCTAGTTTACTCATAGGTATACAATTTCATAGCGATTGCTTTATTAATAAAAAAGTTATTTCGAGCGTACCACTTTTTTGGGACACTCTGTAGGTTACAAGTCGAAGAAATGCTCGATTTTTTGTTTTGACATTGCGTCGAAATCGCACTATAATTGTCGTGGAGGCCCATAAATCATTACTACAATTGCTTACTGTGAATAATAGTAAACGTATTGTACGAAGAAGAGTAAAAGAAGTAGATTTTCTGGCACGAAGGCCCGCCATGCGACCACACGTCCTCCAACATTACCGAGTAGTTCGCTTGTAATTTTTTGGAAGACGTGTAAATTGGGATTAAGCTTATTAGACTCGTGTTTTAGTCACTATCGAATACCGATATTTTTTAATGTCACCATATGGATGTGTAAAAGTGTGACGACCAATTGAGAAACTTGTGCATTCAGCAATACTGTAAGATTCTTGGGAGGATCAGTAATGGTGTGAACTGGGATATCAGTGATTTTGCGGATAGATTTATTCCTTGTTTCTATGGTAATATTCTATGCCGATAGGTACATAAAAGATATTCTGACCGACAATGTTGTCCATTATGCACAATTTTAAGATGATAAATTTATCTTGATGAACGATAATGCGCGCTCTTATGCTGCTGCAATCTTGTTGTTAACATCAATAAATGTTGTTAACATCAATCGTATGATGTATCCAGCGCGGAGTACAGATCTGAATCCAATATAATTTGGGTAGTATATGCTCGATATAAAAATTCGAAGTCGTGTACCCGGTCCCAGTAGGCTTAGTAAGTACATTGGAATAACTCAGAGATGCACTGTTAGAAGAATATAATAATATCCCTCAAGATGGCATCAAGAACCTCATTTTGATAGGCCTCTACGATTGACCGAGGTCATAAAGTACGCAGAGGGAACACGCGTTATAAGTATAAACGAATTGTGTTTATTTATGTGATTCTAATTTTTTTCAACTTATTTTTTATTGTTTTTATGTCCATAATTTTTTCTTTTGATAATAAACAATTAGTAAGTATTCGAAACATTAATTTCATAATACAAAATGCTTGACTATAATACTCTTTAATAAAATATATCATAGTTATATAAAATAATCAAGAGATAACAAAAATTTTTACAAAATAAAAAGTGACCCGTTTTCCGTGCCGGTGAGTGTATAAATTTTATAAATATAAATATAATATACTGGTAACAATAAACAGGTAGTAAATAAATAATGTTAAACGACATTTTACAGTATTGTATAATAGTTAAGTTTGATTGGAAACATAAAAGACGACATTTGACGCGCTGTACCTTCTGTTGTAAAATTGACTGACATAAATTTGAATTGCGCGCGGTTACAGTCATTTGAATTCCGCGCGGTTAAGATCAAGTTGACTGTTTTCCTGCGCGCGCGAAAAATTGAAGAACGAAAAAGAAGTTTTTGACAGAAACACATGTAAAAAGAATTTTATGAATTATTTAATGTATTTTAAGTATTGTGTTATTTTGAAAAGTGTAAAAAAGTGTTAATTAGCTTTGCAAAGGTGTAATATACAAAAGTAAACAATAATAAAATCTATTTTTGACGTTCATTGTAATTCCTCAGTGTAATTTTTTGTGTCCAGAAGAACTGTATCCTTTAGAAATTTAATGTTTTGAATGACTTTGACCATTCTGCTACAACATTTGGTGCCGAAACCCGGGACTGAGGAAACTGTGAGTGTCAAAACGATATAATATAGTGACGACAAAAATTTTGTGAACTTTGCCAACGTAAAAAATCAGTTTATTGAACAGATTTGTGACTTTACTTTAGTTGTTTTGAATATTTTACTGCACTGTGTTAACAAAATGAACAACGACGCTCCATTAAGAACCAGTCAAAGAAAAACAAGGGCAAAGCGCCGCCCAGATATCCAGCACCAGAGCTATGCAGTCGGCTCTCATCAATTCAGTCTGGTGATAGTATGACCAAACGAAAAGCCGAATTAGATTTACAAGCAAAGCGTCAAATTGCCGACGCTGAACTGCAAGCCCGAAAGAAAATTGTCATGTGGAAATTAGATATCGATGCAGTCATCGAAGAAATTGAAGAGTTGATCACCAAACAACGTGAAATTGAGAAAAAAGCGGTAGAAGAACGTACGCGTGAAGAAATTAGTTTTTTGACAAGTAAGCAAGGTTTCATTGTTGAAAAAGAAAAACAGAAAAAAGAATTGAAGAAGAAAATTAACGGTGAGTTAAAATTATTAGAACTAGAGAAAGCTAATATTTTAGCCAAAATAGAAGTCGACAAGGAGGAAGTTGACTTAGACGACCAACCTCTTTCTGTCGATGATGACGAAGCAGCACAACATTGGAAACGTCAAACATCAGAAATATCAATTTCAAAAACTTTAAATAGAACGACTGCTGCAATTTTAGGCTCAACTCAACAAAAAGAGTCGAAAGATGAGCGAAACAGTGACAATCTCTACATGTTGAGGAAGGCTTTGAAGGGTGAAGCTTACACTGCCGTTGAATTTCTGTTCAATTCACCGGAGAATGTAAACGCCATCATGCAAACTTTAGAAATGGAGTTTGGAAAACCGGAGAAAATAATAGAACGATTGATTATGAGGGTCGAGTTTGTCAAGAATCCGGAAACCAACAAGCCTGAAACAATTATTGAGTTTGCTCGAGCCGTACAGAGTCTCGTGGCCACTGTAAAAGGTCATAATCAAACAGATTACTTAAACAATATTTATTTGTTAAATAAGTTAATTGACAAATTACCAATGAACTTACGTCGTGAATGGATCCAATGGTATCAAGCTGAGGCAACAAGACCGAAAAATCTTGAAACGTTCGAAAAATGGATTTCGCTGCAGAAATCGATGGCGTGCGAAATAGTTAAACCCAAAGACGTCGATTACGAAGATCGTCGTTTCAAGAAAGAAGACCGTAGCCGTAAACGGGGGTCGGCAGTTGCTGCAGCTGGTGTGAGTGAAGACGAGAAACAAGAAAAATGCTGTGTTCTCTGTAAAAAGTATGGACACGACTTATCGAACTGTTTTCAGTTTAAGAAGAAAGACGTGAATGAACGCTGGGAAATTGTGAAAACAAACAAAACATGTATTGGTTGTTTAAAAGCGTCAAAGGGCGAATACAATCATCACCAGCTGAAGAACTGTAAAATCGCAAGACAATGCAAAACAAATGGATGCAGGAAATTGCATCATAGCTTGCTGCATTCTGAATATAATAGTCAAGCGTCTCTAGTTCAAGAAAAATCAGTTCAGCCAACGACCTCATCGATTCCGCCTCAAGCACCCACAACCGAGCAAACAGGAATAGGTGCCTACATCAGAGGGTCAGACGGACCACTTGGAGTCGTTCCTGTAAAAGTCAAAGGACCAAATGGCATAAAGAAAACTTATGCCCTCCTGGATTCTGGTGCTTCTAAAAGCTATATAGACGGGGGACTTGCTAAATACATAGGACTGGATGGAAATGAATTTTCGTACACTGTGAAAGGTATGTATGGCCACAAGACCACATCAATAGTTAAAATAGTGGATCTTGAGATCAGTGGCACATTTCACAATGCAAAATTATACAAGTTAACTGATGTACGAGCAAGTGAAGATCTGGGTTTTGATTCATACTCCATTGACGTAGTTGGAGTAAAGAAGAATTGGCCACATCTGTGTAAAGCCAAAGCTCAAAATTTAGTTGATGCAGTCATAGAAGTCATAGTTGGAGAGGACGACGCTTTCCTCTCAATGCATCTTCAAGTATTGTACGCCGACGAGTCACAACCAGTGGCAAAGAAAACTCCACTAGGATGGTACATTTCCGGAAAAAATTTAGGAAGTAAAAATTACGAATCTGGGTATCATGTCAGTGGTGCAGATGACGTTCTCCACAATCTAGTGAAGAATTACTTTTCTCTCGAAAATTTCGGAGTTCGACACAATGAAACCTCTACAACAATTGAAGAGAAGAAAGCCCTAACAATTCTTGAAGAAACATTCTCAAAGAATGGAACTACACCGGCAGTTGGCCTTCTTTGGCGAAACCGTAACTGTACTTTACCCGAAAGTAAAACGGTTGCTATAAAACGACTAGAAGGGATAGAAAAAAAGATGTTACGCGATCCGGAGTTTGCGAACATGTACTCCAGTAAATTCAAAGAGTACAAAATGAAGGAATACATTGAAGAAGTGAATGTACTAAATGACACGAAGCATCATCCAAGACTTTGGTACATTCCACATTTCGGAGTAACGAATCCCAACAAGCCAGGGAAGCTGAGACTTGTTTTTGACGGTGCCGCTAAATCACATGGAACCAGCTTGAATGATATGCTAATGAAGGGACCCGATCTCATCCGACCATTGACTGAAGTTCTATGGAACTTTCGCAGGCACAGATACGTTATTAATGGAGACATTGAGGACATGTTTCACAGAGTCAGTATTATCAAAGAAGATCGACCCAGTCAGCGATTTCTGTGGAGAAATGAGTCCGAAATTGTTGAATATGAAATGAAAGTTATGATATTCGGTGCTGCATCTTCTCCTGCCTCTGCTATCTTCGTGAAGAATAAAAATGCAGAATTTTATAAAAACAAGTTCCCAGAAGCTTCCCGCGCCATCGTTGAAGACTTTTACGTCGACGATGTCCTGACTGGAGCTGAGACAATTGAAGATGCCATCAGCCTCTTGAAACAAATCACCAAAATTTGTGCTCAAGCTAATTTTGCAGTGAAGAAATGGACATCCAACGACATAAATATTATTGGATGCATTCCTATTGACCAACGGGCAACTGGAGCTGTAAACATTCAAGAGAAGACAGAAATTCCAAGTGAACGCGTGCTCGGAGTCTGGTGGGATCCGGGATCACACACATTTTCTTTTAAGCTAAATTATCACAAAGTAAATCCGAATCTGCTTAATGAGCAGAGACCTACTAAAAGGCAATTATGCAGCTTAGTCATGAGTCTTTTTGATCCTATTGGTTTTGTGGCACATTTCAAAGTAAAAGCCCTAATAATTCTACAACAGACTTGGCGTGATAAGATCGGCTGGGATGATGAATTGCCCAACGATATATTTGAAGACTGGAAATTGTGGCTTAAAGAATTACACGAAATTACTAGAGTAAAAGTTCCACGATGTTACTCAAAAAACAACAATAAAGCAAATCACGTTACTCTTCACACTTTCGTGGATGCGAGCGAAGTTGCATACGCAGCTGTGTGCTATTTGGTAGTGAAAGATAAAGACGTCATCACAATCTCGTTTGTGGCTGCCAAAGCTCGTGTTGCTCCTTTAAAGAAGCTTAGTATTCCTAGAAAAGAATTGCTTGCCGCACTACTTGGAACTCGGCTTGCTAACTCAATTCAAAAGGGACTTCGTATTGAAATTAACTCTCGAATCTTTTGGACTGACTCAATGACGGTGTTATGCTGGATACGCTCTGAAACAACTCGCTTTAAAGAGTTCGTCGCTAACAGAGTTGGAGAAATCCAAGAAAGCACAAATCCAGATGAGTGGCATTGGATCTCAACAGATGACAATGTAGCTGATGAAGCCACACGACATAACAAGCCGACAGATTTTGAACCAACAAGCCGTTGGTTTAAGGGGCCTAAGTTTTTAGGTCTACCGGAAGAAACATGGCCAAAGGAAAAGAAGAAGGAAGATGGAGTCATAGCAGAAGCTAGAGAAAACAAAAAGTTAAAAAGTCTGCCCGATACACTAATTGATATAAATCGTTTTTCATCATACAATCGTCTCTTGAGAGTTGCAGCCTGTGTTGTCGCTGCAATCAATATTTGGAGGAAGCGACGTAAAGAAAAGCCATATAAAATGAAGAACGGAAATCTAGTGTCCCTTTTGTCTCCTGACGACCTCCATCTAGCAGACCTAGTTTTGACACTTTTAGTTCAACGGGAATGTTTTCAAGAAGATATAACACGTATCCAAGAAGATATCAAGGAACGAAGAAAGTGTAAGAATAGCCATCTCTCTCTACTGTCTCCTACCATGGATGCAGACGGATTATTGAGAATAAAAGGAAGAATTGGACAAGCTTCAATCGGGTTTAGTCAACAGCAGCCGCTAATTATACCGGCACGACACCACTTTACGAATTTGATTATTCTTCATGAACATGAACGAAATGCACACCAAGGCCAAGCTACCATCCTCAACAATTTAAGAAGAAAATTTTGGATAATTGGTGGACTTCATACGGTGAAATACTTTTGCAGCCGATGTCCCAAATGCAAATTTGGCAAGATTCAACCGTTAGTTCCAGAAATGGGAGAGTTACCTCATTACCGACTTGCTTCTCGTCAACCTGCATTTACGTTTACTGGCGTAGACTACTTTGGGCCTTTAGAAGTGACGGTGGGTAGACATAGAGAGAAGCGCTGGGGCTCTCTATTTGTCTGCATGGTAACACGTGCCATCCATATTGAGATAGCTAACAGTCTGAGCACTGGTGACATGCTCATGGTTTTGTCCCGTTTTATTGATTGCCGTGGCCGACCAAGTCATATCTACTCGGATAATGGGACCAATTTTGTAGGTGGTTCACGAGAACTTAAAGACGAACAAAAGAAAATAGATTGTGAACTGCTTCTGACAAATGTCAAATTTCAAGCAATAAAATGGCATTTTATTCCTTCGCAGCGCCACATATGGGAGCAGCCTGGGAACGACTCGTACGCTCAGTGAAGAAAACGCTGTGGAATATATTAAAGACACGACATCCTCGAGAACAAACCTTATTAACTGCTGTGAAAGCAGTGGAGAATATTGTTAACTCTCGTCCGCTAATTGCGCCGTCTTCAGACCCTGGTGATGAACCTACCATAACGCCAAATCATTTTTAAGGGGACATAATGATGAAGGTCCTTCTATTTATGCCAGAATAGAACCAGGTGACGAACATAATCGTCACCAATGGAAAATTTCGCAAACCTTAACGAACTACTTTTGGAACAGATGGTCTAGGGATTATCTGCCAGAGCTCCTTTGTCGTGGGAAATGGCGTGAGCAAGAAGATTCCATACAGGAAGGTGATCTTGTTCTAATGGTAGATGAGAACGCCCCTAGAAACATCTGGATTAGAGCTGTTGTCACCAAAATCTTTCCCGGAAGAGATGGACAGGTACGAGTGGTAGAAGTATCAACGAGAAATTTTGCCACTAAAAAAGTGTCTACCTACCGCCGCCCGGTTGCCAAGATCTGTCCTTTGGGTCTCAAGATGGATTCAGGACTATACAGCCCTAAATCGGGGGTCGGTATGTTGTAAAATTGACTGACATAAATTTGAATTGCGCGCGGTTACAGTCATTTGAATTCCGCGCGGTTAAGATCAAGTTGACTGTTTTCCTGCGCGCGCGAAAAATTGAAGAACGAAAAAGAAGTTTTTGACAGAAACACATGTAAAAAGAATTTTATGAAGTATTTAATGTATTTTAAGTATTGTGTTATTTTGAAAAGTGTAAAAAACTGTTAATTAGCTTTGCAAAGGTGTAATATACAAAAGTAAACAATAATAAAATCTGTTTTTGACGTTCATTGTAATTCCTCAGTGTAATTTTTTGTGTCCAGAAGAACTGTATCCTTTAGAAATTTAATGTTTTGAATGACTTTGACCATTCTGCTACAACACCTTCTATAATTATTGGTTTTGGTAATCTAAGGACAATGTCACCTAAGTCAATAGCGCTTATATCTGGAACATCGGGAAATGTGAAAGTTTCGTGGTGTACCTATGTGCCCCATAACCTCATTTCAAAGAAAAAAAATCATCAAGATTTTTAGGTTAAAAAATTAAAACATTACAAACTACAAAATAATAACTAATCCATATAGTAATGACGGTATCTTATAACCAAGTAGAAAATTCCATTGCAAGAAAAGATAGAAGCTTACAAAAATTATGAATGAAACTTACTTTTGATCGATGAAAACAGGTTTTTGTTCACAAATCACTGAGTTTGGGATTGACGCAGTTGTCACACTGATGATTAAATACCTTGCTGACATCTATTAGAAATGTTTACAACTTTTTTTCGAACATAGTACCGCGAAAATTTAAAAAGTACCAATGTGCCCCTTGTACCAATGTGCCCCCCTCTCCCCTACAATATATGCAAATGCATATAATAAAATAATATATAGATTATTATATGAAACTATAAAAGTTACATGTTACATATTATCATACCGAGTTTAAGTTTCAAGGGTTAGGTATACAGAGTGTTTCCTTTTTACCTTCCGCTTACCTGTAAAGGAAGGTATTGGAATCATGCTAAAAATCGGGTAGTGAGTTTTTAGTGGATGAGCACGACTTAGGGTCCATACAATTCATTTTTGATAGTTTCACGATGATGTCTGTATGTATGTGTGTGTGTATGTGTGTAGCTATGTGGTCAGGGCCGGATTTCTGTCAGTCGGATAACTCAAATACGAATTACCCAAAAATTTTGATATTTGGTATTTAACATTTGTATATAAATTGGAAGAACCCATTAGATTTTGGTACAAATATCTTCACCGGAAGTGATATTTTTTGAAGATTGAAAAGATTAATCGTCAAAAATTTATATAAATTAGGATAAATATAGTATTTATTTGTAATAAGAATATGAGGCAAAGTTATTTGCAACTTACGTTATAAAAAAATTGTCTTTATCTGGTAGCATCAAAGAACTGCAGTAAAATTAAAAAAATAAATTTATCAAATAAAACGTTGAAATCTTGTAATCCATGTTCGACTGAATTTTGTTTCTGTGTAAAAAATATTGACAGGTGAGATGGGTGACAAGTTGACATACTAGTGCTATATGTCATAAGTAAGATATTAAATGTAGTAGGTATAATTGAACGGAGGATGGCTTCAGCACAGAAGAGTTTTCCTGTGAATGAATCTTTTTATTCAGATGATGCAAATTTCTGTGTTTCAATATTTTAGAATTTTATTTGTATATTATTTTAAATGGGCACCGGATTGTACGTATACATTTCTGTTTAAAGTCTAGATATGGCGGAAGGTTGTGTGATGGCCACGTCAGATTTTTAATAATAATACCTACCAACATATGACTTTTTTATACCACCGTAAAACAAATTTAATGTACTTTTCAAATTAGCAAAAAAATACAATGTTCCATTTGAAATTTGAAAGTTGCTATCACTTCCTCAAAAACCGGAAGTAATACCAAATATTCACATCCGCTATCATTTACTACACATGACTGTATAAATCATGTATTTGACAAAAAACGCTAAATCAACAAATAAGCGAGATAAATACTGGTTCATTTATAAACAGACAGTATACAGGATACTACTAATAATCCAATAAATAACCATTTACTGTATTTAGTTGTACAATTTTTTATTTTAATAATATCATTTTTACTTAACCAGGGATTCTAACCGTACAAAATAACGGTTCAGGTTCGGTTCGCGATTCACTGCGTTCTATAAATGGTTCGGTTTTGTTCCGGTTTTCCCTTTTCTTCTTGGACTGAACCGATAACCGGTTTTCAAAAAAAGCGGTTCACGTTCCGGTTCGGGTTTAATGATTTATTAAATAACAATTAACTAAAATTTTTGTCTTACTTTTGGACAAAAGTAAAAAAATTAATTTAAAATCAACAAAAAATTATGCTAAACTGGAGAAAATAGTACAATTTTCCAAAAAATTTATTAGTGTTTTAATAAAAAATTGTTAAATTTTAGTTAATGCTTTATACCATTCCGAACCGGTTCACAATAATAGATTCGGCTCCGGTTATGGGTTTATCAAAATATGTTTAACGGTTCAGATTTGGTTCCGGGTTCACTAAAATAGCAGCGGTTTGTTCCAGTTTTCGTTCCTGTTCCGGTTCGGTTCGACTCCCTGCATTTAACATAAATTATCATATATAATACCATTAGTGACTATGATTTTGCCGTCTGGTCACGACTGTTTATTTTCTAAAGCAACAAGCAGGAGTGACCAGACGGCAAAAATTACCAAAAAATCATAGTCACGTATGGTATTCGGCTTGACAATTTCTCGAATTGGTATTTACTATTTAGTACCTTTTCTTCCAGAAATATTAGTTTATAAATTATTACTGAAATGTCAAAATAAAGTCAACTGACATAATATCTATAGCAACGCTTCGTGGAGTGAAAATTGTCAGTGTAATTTTCACTAGTGAAAATTGTCAGTATAATTCGTCTGTGATTGGTTCAATTCAGCAAAATACTGTGTTTTGATTGACTGAAAAACTATGAGTGGAATTGTCTTGTAAATATTTAATTCAATAATGACAACTTTGACATTTAGATTTTTGTTTATTTTCTGCATTTTTTTGGTATCTTAGCAACAGTCCAAGAATTTAATAATTTTTGGTAATTTGAACAAGTAAATTATAGCTCTATTAATATAGGTAACAAGAATATTATCGATTTATAATACCGAGGATGTTGCTAAGAGACGCCGACGAGGTGAAACCGGGTCTCTTTGAACATCCAAGAGGGCTTAAATCGCATATATTCGCGTTATACTTAAAACTTTAATCGTATCATCAACGACAGCGATGTTAAAACAAATCAACAATTTTATCTGTCAATTAGTTGACAGTTCGCATATTATGGAAGGTTTTGATGTTATAATGGTTGTACCTAACGTATTAAGTCCGTAACTAATGAATTATAAGTATCTAACGTATTATAAGTAACTAACGTATAATGTTGTTTATAATTATCAATAAATGTTGCATATTAAAAGGTAATAACAGTTAATGATAAGATTTAAATAATTAATTTGTAAGAAAATATTCAACCATGCATAAAGTTGGGTACGTACCACGGGCGTAACTTGCTTTTATGGCTCTTGATCTTAACGTGTTTTTAGCCCTCGGCTGACGGCTTCCTTACATTAATACGGATCTAGGAAGATTCTTCGAAAGGAAAATTCTTCGAAAATAAAAGATATTATACGAAACAACACTAAGTATAGTTCATCGCGAGGATACTTAATCGCCAAATAATTAATTTCAGTCATACCTACCTAATTCATGACCTATAAATTCTTCGTTGCAGACCAATAAATCACAATTTCACAATATTCACTCTAATTCAACTGTACTAAATAAAGAACCTAATACCCTTCTTGAGTCCCACATACTCGATTTTGGTAGAAACTCTGATTGAACTGAACTAAATAAAGAACCTCTTACTCTTCTTGAGTCCCACATACTCTGTTTTGGTACAAACTCTGATTGAACTGAACTAAATAAAGAACCTCTTACCCTTCTTGAGTCCCACATACTCGGTTTTGGTAGAAACTCTGATTGAACTGAACTAAATAATGAACCTCTTACCCTTCTTGAGTCTCACATACTCGGTTTTAGTACAAACTCTGATTGAACTGAAATAAATAAAGAACCTCTTACCCTTCTTGAGTCCCAGATATAGTCCAGTAGCCAGCAACACTTCTGTATGCAAGTCATTGCAGGGAGGAAAATGTTGCTGGATTAATTACTTGGGTGTCTAAGAAGCCAGAAAAATTTAGGTGATTACCCCCCACCCCCCACGCTTGCGCGCTATGACGTAATTCGAAATAGAACTCGCATTTCTTCCGTCTTTATTCAAAAACAGTTCCATTTTTTTAAATAAATACTATGCAGCATAACATTCCTTGCAATAAAGATTTTAATTGTATTCTTGATATAGAACAAAACAGAAGTAACTAGAAAAGTTATGTGAACCAACTTAGTCCGGCAGCCAAACAGGGATTTTTGATGGAATTTTTATATTTTTCCAAGAGAAAGTTAAGAAAATCTACCCTTTTTCGTATTTTTTGTGTTTAATGAACTGTAATGTATCCAATAGAGAACTGTTCGTAGAATTTAATGCAAAAAAATTGAGGTCGATATTTGTATCCGTTTCTATTGGAAACATTATTTTAAATATTTTTGTAGATCATAGTAAGGTTGATTAAACACAAGAAATTTAAAAAACACAATTATTTTTTCTTTCTTTAAAAAATTGTGTTGAAACCAGGGTCCGAAAAATGTTGATAATAATTATGTCGATAGAAAACTGTCTCTGAAATCGAAGCTAGAAATCAAAAGTCGATATTTTTACCTGAAAAAATTAATTAAAACCGTTTACGAGAAAAACGTGAAAAATTCAAGAAATGGATATGCGACTCGCAATACACATCCCCTGTAAGACTCCGGGGGTTGCTAGAATTTCGGTTCGGTAGAGAATGATCTAAAGAACACAACATATTATGCTAAATGGTATGCTTTAATCATAAAATGCAAAGTACCCCATCTTTTTTGGTCTTAGCGTCCGATCTAGTAGGCTTAATCATCAGGGGTGGTGTGATAACGAGTTGACAAAAGCATGAGTTTTCATTACTTAATTGCAAGAAACAACTTTAGGTACACTAATTGCCACATAATTGGAAAAAAATTGCATGCAAATGTTGCTTTTCTGTGATTTTTAAAAATCCAGTCTATTATTCGGTCCTGTAACTCCTAAAGTATTAGGCCTGACAAAAAAGTATACAAACAGTTTTGTAGCAAATTTAGTCCTCTACAACTTTTGTAAAGAAACTTTTTCTCTAAAACCTACAGGAACGGAGCTATATATTTTGGGCGCCATTTTTCCAAGATGGCGGCGGGAGCGGCGGTCGCTCGAGGTCGCAAACTTAGGGGCATACTTAGGGCTACCTAGTCTACAATCCTACCAAGTTTCAAAACTCCTCAACCTTTTGCACGAAAACACCTTTTTTATGTCTCTAACGACTGGACTATGTATCTTATAGAAAAATGAAAGTAAAAAATGAATGCAGGAAACCGGAAGTCGATATCATTATCCGTTTGGAAGTTACAGTTCATTAAACATAATGAACATGAAAATTTTTAAAATTTCAGTTTTTCCTCGGAGAATATCTTCAAATTTTAGTTAAATTGAAGTCTTCGTTAATTTCTAATATAATGTATCTTATAGAGAAATGTACGTAGAATTGAATGCAAGAAACCGGAAGTCTTTTATTTTAAAAAGTTTAAAAAATATGTACTGATTATGCATAAAAACGGGAGAAATGTAAATTATAATTTCGAATTACGTCATAGCGCGCAAGCGTGGGGGGTGGGGGGCAATCACCCAAATTTTTTTACTTCTCATACACCCAAGTAATCAATTCAGCAACATTTTTCTCCCTGCAATGACTTGCATACAGAAGTGTTGCTGGCGACAGGACTAATACTCGGTTTTGGTACAAACTCTGATTGACCAGAACTAAATAAAGAACCCACATACAACAAAGAGATTCTAACATTAATATGGAAATTAACAATAATTTAATCAAAACAATTACATTTTTTATTTAGAAAATCAGTTTATCCTTAGGCGATGTTTTGTAGGAATGATCCACTCGAGAAAATTATCTCACGCAGCCTTCGGCCTCGTGAGGTAAGATTTTTCTCGTGGGTAATTTTTTACTTTGCCCACTAGTAAAGTAAATAACTATTATTATTGTAACAGTAAATAATTTTTTTACCTAATACACTTTTCTATCAAAACTCCAATATCTACAACTCCAACAATAAACAATACAACAAATCTAAGAGGTTAAGTTGATATAATGTAGTAACAAAATATTGTCAAATTTGTTGATAAATTCATACATTAATTAAGCAATTGCATGTTGCTCAGTGTAAAATGAAAAAAGTCTCCTGCAATTTTTTGGCGCAACTCATTAAAACTGAGACTTGATTATTGCAGTTGAGCGCAACTTTTGTTCAATGTTCAATGGACTTAATGATAGTAAATAATCTAATCTTCTCTTCATTGTAGATTATATTTACAATATTTCAGTATTCATCTTATGACAGTTTAAAATATAATATAAAATTATATTAATTTGTTGAACTGTAAGAAAATGTAATTGGCATCGACGTATAACGCGAGAATTAGAGGAGTTTATGAAAGAAAAGAAGAATTTTCGTAGTCACAGTGCAGAAAAAATAATACTACCTTTCCCACTCCATCCTCACTCAAAGCTAGATATTTAACTTGATTGATCCCTTTTCTTAAACATCCTTGGTGTATACATATCTATTACTAAACCACTATTTTATTTATCCATAGCTAGCTTTGTTAATAACGTGATACAAACATATCATTGAACAAATAATCGTAAATAACTTCTTCTCTTATAATTTTAGACACTATATTACTTTTATGACGGAAATCTACTATACTATCAGAATCAATAAATAAGTTGCATATTATTGCGCTCAAATGGAACACTCTTGTATAGTATAAACGGAATATGGTACGTAGATAGACAATGATATATTAAATACATTTATTTGAAGAGTTTTACTCTATGACTACAAACAACACTGTAAAAAAATAAATAAAAAAGAACAGACCGATGAATTATCCTGTATAGGCCGAGGAAGTAAAAAATTAAAATTTTCAGCACCGAATCGGCTGATCATTGCCAACTGATTTAGAAAAATTAAAAACAGTTGGCACTCTGGCACGCTTTTTCTTATTTCACAAATCAGTCGGCAGATGCGCTATAATAATTAATACGGTCTATTCTCCCAGCTCTAATCCAATGTCATATATTTAAAACTTACGTCACTATTTTACACCAGTATCAAAATCTCCTCCTCAATTAATGAACCACCTTTACATTACCACTAGTTTTTACAATTCACTAACATCATCATCGAATTCTCTGAGCACCGTGTCAATGGTTTTGTACACGTTCTCCGGGAAGTGATCGAGTATCATCCTGGGCATGATCTTCAATTCCATGAAGTCTTCCGCCTGAGCCCAGCGCATCTCGTAGCTCGGACCGCCAGTACCCGCTTTCCTGTCAAACGAAATTAATTAGTGAGAGTATTAATAGGTGTATTTGAAGTAGTGCACTGATGGCTTTAATGGGATAATTGCATTAGTGTTGCCACAAGACGAGACGAGACGAGACTTGACATTGGTATTGTCTTGGTCTTGAGTTAGTCTCGACAACTTGGGTCTCGTCTTGGTCTTGACAAGACAAGACTTAAAGTAAGTCTCGTCTTGGTCTTGAGTCTCGACAAGACTCTTGGTAATAGGCCCCACATTAATTATCAAATTTTTGTTTAAGATTTCATGAAAATATAAAAGTATGAGTGCAACTGCGATTAAAATATTCTATTATATTAATTGAGATATAAATTTTAAAATATTTCAAATGTCACTTTATGTACAAAACTCATTATCTTTTAGTAAGTTTTTTTTTCTTCGAAAAAAATTACAAGTATAATACTTATATAATAATAGTACAATACATATTATTTACGTTTCAGTTTATTTGTATTCTTTTAAAATCTAATCACTTACTAGAGATTAAACAAACCCGACAAACAACTTATTAACAATAATCATGAAATCACAATAGACATTGGAAATTAAGGCTTTTCGACCCTCAACAAAAATTTCGCATCTGGATTTTCCAATAATCTTCTTTTGGTATACAACCAGAACAAAACAGTCGGTATGTTCCTCAGAGAAGGATCATAAATCATAACATTTACAACTTAATCCCTTTGGGTAGAATTCTAACATTCAATGTTTTGAAACGAAAACTACTCAAGAATAGAATCTTTTACTTAGAACAACGCGACTGACGAATATTGAATATGCATGTAAAATTAAAATAAGCCACCTATGAAATTATTCAATATATTAATTAGGATAGTATACCTATACCACAACCTAGTACAAAACCCCAGTTATTTTTTGTTTATACTTATTTTAATAAATTGTGGACTAACATCTAAGAAAAATCTTATGAATAATTAACAAACCGACTTGTATCGGTCACCACTATAGGTATTGTTATTTAATTAGTAACGAGTCTCAATTTATTCATAAATTATTGCAATGACTAACTTATAATTAATACTCGTAATTCCGTACAAGTTAATAGCAAAATCTTTTTGTCAAAATATATTATATAAACGATGTAATTTTGAACATAGAACGAGTAAAATAATTATAATTCTCATAAAAATTAATTGTTTGAGCTTTGGGAACTAGGATCATTTAGAAACTTTAAAAATTAATATCTCGCCTACTATAAGTAATTTTCGTGTTGCATTTATACTTATGCTCATGACGTTTTATAAACTATTAAATAAAATTAAAACATAAATAAATAGTTGTTGAAATAATGCTCGAGAGTCTTGTCAAGACTCAAGAAAGTCTTGACGAGACTCGATAATAGTCTCGTCTCGTCTCGAATTTTTTAGACAAGACCAGATGATGGTCTCGTCTCGACATTTCGAGACGAGACGAGACGAGACCAAGACTGGTCTTGAGTCTTGTGGCAACACTAAATTGCATGGTACTGAAAATTAGATTTTTAACACTATGAACATAATGTTAGATCTAAAACATTGATAAAAATACAAATTTTATTTAAAAAAAAATTACATGTTTCTTAGTAAATTGAGAAAGAAATTTTACTGTAACGTCACTATTTTGCATTGAACAATGGCAACTTTCTACGTCACACCACATTTTCATTAATTATTTTTGGGCTTGTTAATAAATTTTTTGTAAAAATAAAAAATACGGGTCCCCAAGTTTTTATCTCTTCTTCAAAAATATTCATTATGCAAGTAGCCCATTAGTTGTGATGGTAATAGTATATTTCATAACAAGAGTTGTAAAAAGCATAGGTATTACGCACGAGTGAAAAAGTTACACAAGAGCAGTAGGCGAGTGTATAATTTCACGAGTGCGTAATTGCTTTACAACTCAAGTTGTGTACTATACTTTTTCTACGATCACGACCATGTTAATTTCCTTTTGATAAAATTTTTGTTCTATTTTTTATATTATTTATAAGTATTATCCGTTTTTTTTTTGGTACCTACACAATTTTATATTTTTCACGGGATTATATCAGTAGATGATTATTGGTAACTTGGTGTGCAAGGCGGTGTGCAAAATGTATTATCAGAGTTAGGTACTTGGCATCAAAATAAAACATAAATACCTTAATCGTGCGATCTAACTAGGTACTTTACGCACGGCCGTGCGTAAGGACAAGCTTACATAATCGCACTCTCAGAACATTATAGTAGTAAGTCAATAAAAAAATTAATATTTGCTTTAATATATAAATTATAAACTTAAGAAATATATGTATATCACTAGTATAGTTTGCTTACTATATTTTTTAAAGTCCT
Source organism: Agonum fuliginosum (assembly GCA_947534325.1). Classification (NCBI taxonomy): domain Eukaryota; kingdom Metazoa; phylum Arthropoda; class Insecta; order Coleoptera; family Carabidae; genus Agonum; species Agonum fuliginosum. The sequence continues at coordinate 44,847,008 of OX384030.1, read as the reverse complement.
GTATTATAATAAACACTAACTAAATTAGACAAACTAATGATTTGCGTGAACCTACATAACATTCAACATAATTTTCTCTTAAATCCTAGATTTTGAATTAACACAGTAATGTACTGAGAGTGCGATATTATATGGGTTGTAGTACAATTATGCTCATTTACAGTAGTGGCCGTAGAAAAAAAATTGTGTTTAAGCTGGCAAATCACTGTACATTTTCGTCATAAGATGAAACAATGATTAATCTTTTATAATAATTAACGTAAACGTGTACAAATTCCAGCAAATAATTTTTGAACCTTTTCAAACACTATATTACAATTTTAGCTCGTGATTGTATGAATTTTATACAATAAATAAATGATGAAAACAGCACGAAAAAGGCGGATTTATTTCTATTCTCACTCAAATTATGATAAAAGAATAATTGTACAATGAAAGTGTAATGTTTTTCACAAGATCAAGATGAATCCAATATTATCAAAAATACAATTTACTATACTGGCGGAAAAAAAATGAAACACTTGAAATTCGTAAAAATATCGACCATTGTCAATCTGCCATAACTCGGTGTATTTTCAATCGATATCGATGAATCTTCGGTGTGGACTTGGTGGATCAAGTCAAAAAAATTTAAACTTCCTACAAATCGTCAAAGTTGGACATTTTTAAAATTAAAATTCTTCGTCAAAGTTTCTCAAAATACACCGAGTTATGGCAGTTTGAAAATGGTCGATATTTTTACGAATTTCAAGTGTTTAATATTTTAGGCAATATGAGTTATTCAAACGAAATATCCAATTTCATTTTTGAAGAAGTAAGCAAATCTCACGAGTTTAAAGTTTAAATTTTGTCGATATGGAAGGTCTGCTTACAGGTCTGTAAACTTTAATCTTGTGAGATTTGTTTACTTCTTTAAAAATGATATTGGATATTTCGTGTAAATAACTCATATTGCCTAAAATATTAGAAATTTTGAAAGAAAATTTCATTCGTGAAAAAAAAACAATTTCGTCGAAAAACTTCCTACTTATGAGTCAAAAAACCACAAAATGCACTTTTTTCAAACGCCTATAACTTTGTGACAAATCGTCGTAGGAACTTCGTTTGAGTCCTGCACAGGTAATTGAACAAATTTCAATTCTTTTTCTGTGGATCGAGTGGACAAATTTTTTCCAACTCGGTACACATGGCCAAAGTTGGCCGTGTTTTTGCCCAAAAACGTGTTTTTTTTGTTCGGGTTTTGAAGGGTACGAAAAGAGATCATCCAGATCTGAGTTTACCCCCTTAAAGTAGACCCACTATGGGGTTTTCCCCGAAAAAATCGTCTAATTTGGTTGAAAAATAAAAAAGTTATGTGCGAAAAACAAAAAATGCCCTTTTTTTAAAAAAAACATAACTTTGTGCAAAATCATCGTAGGAACTTCGTTCTTTGAGTCCTGCACAGGGAATTGAACACATTTTAGTGTCCTTTTGGTGGATCAAGTAAAAAAAATTAAACTCCGTACACATCGTCAAAGTTGGACATTTTTAAAATTAAAATTCTTGTTTTTCACATGGGTGCTAGAGCGTGGCGGAAGGGGTTGCGCTTAAGTATGCAGACATGACATTAAAGTAGACACTTCAAAGTTTCTCGCCCTCGAAAATTCATCGAAATCGATTGAAAATACACCGAGTTATGGCGGTTTGAAAATGGTCGATATTTTTACGAATTTCAAGTGTTTCATTTTTTCCGCCAGTATATTAGTCCAGTAACCTTGTACATCATAAGTTGCATCAAGTGGGGGTAGTTAGTTTCGATTTTTTTCTTGTGCGGGATGTGCCAGATATGCAAAATCCAAGTTTTCGACCTCGATAGACCTCCGGATCTTTGTCAAAAATCCACAAAACAGCAAAAATGTTGACCTTTTTTCAGTTTTTGACAATTTTGACCTCGAAGGACTAGCTTCTCGTGATAAGTACTTCAATATAGTTGTAGAGAATAAAATTTCCTACAGCTTCTATATTTGAGAATTTTTTCTCAGGTGAATTATTTAAAAGTTATGAGTTATGACAGATAAAAGCGGTGCTCTTTTTACAAATAAAATCAAGACATGAATTTTATTCGTGATACACAAAAAATGGCTGTAACTTTCCAACGAATAAAAGTATCGCCGTCCGGTTTCAAACATTCGATTCCACATATTTTTACCTATTTACGATATAATTTTTATAATTTTGGAGATCCTAGTTTAGGCACAATCTTAAAATAGATTTTTTTTAAAAATTTTGTGTTCATAATATAATTTCTGAACGAATAATGATAATGACTTGCGGTTTACAGCACTAAATTCCTCGGACTTTTTTCTATAAGATACATTGTGTCAAAACTTTCAATGGCCTTGGTTGAGTTGAAATTGAAAGTTTTTCCCCGAGAGAATATAGTTAAATTTTTGTTTAATCTTTTGTTTATTGTGTTTAATCAACTATAATTTCTGAACGAATAATGATAGTCACTTCAGGATTGAAGCATTGAATTAGTCGAACTTTTTCTATAAGATACATTGTGTCAAAAACTTTCAGTGGCCTTGGTTGAGCTGAAATTAAAAGTTTTTCCACGAGAGAGTATAATAAAATTTTGGTTTATTCTTTTGTTTATTGTGTTTAATGAACTATAATTTTTGAACGAATAATGATAGTGACTTCCGGTTTGCAGTATTGCATTCCTCGGACTTTTTTCTATAAGATACATTGTGTCAAAAAAAAAATTGAATAACTTGGCAACGCCGCGGAAAACTAAAATGACATTTATATGTTCGTATAGGTAAATAAAATACAATTCAAATTATATAAAAATATATAGGGCGTTTCATTTAAAAAAGACGAACAATCATTATGCAACACCCTGTATATGTGAAAATAATTTTAAGTTATGCTCCTTGAGTACACACAAAATTCTGTTAATAAATGTATGCTGTATTTTTAACGACAACAGGGGCGCGCCAGGGACATGCAGCGCCTGTGTACAAAAATTTTGATGACGCCTCACTAATTAAAAATTGTACCTACATTATTTACAATTTACAATTTTGTTCAGATTTGCCCAAAACTATTAATATATTTTTATTAATTTCATAACGTAAATGAAACATATCACCAAAAATTTGTATAGATAAGTTTTAATATTCTACACTAGTACATACAGTGCTTGTTGCTAGAATAAAGCAAATACAAAGTTTGTAGTATCAGTTCACCTGATGACGGTAACAGATCTTAGTTACCGAAACGTTATGTAATATTATTTTATATTTGTGTTATTCGTAAATAAAGATAATGGAAGTCCAAAATTTAGTTTCATCTCTTCACAAAGTTTGTTCATATGCATTTTTTATACGTTGTCAACTAATGCATGTTTTAACAAAAATAGTGGGACTAAACGAATTCACACCCAAAAAAATCTTAAAAAGAAGTTACTAAAATAATAAATACAATTTAATTGATTCCAATTCAAGTTATAACAAAAGGCGATATTGAAATATTTTGAAGTACTTCACAATCTTTTACGATTTTTGTTTATAATTTATTTAAATTTTAAGGCGCTTCGGCGCCTTTAATGTCCAGGCGCCTGTAGGCGCGCCCCTGAACGACAAGGGAGATATCGACGATATATATATATATATATATATATATATATATATATATATATATATATATATATATATATATATATATATATATATATATATATATATATATATATATATATATATACAGGTCTGTATATTTATGAAACTTGCGTGTTTATTTTTAAAAATAAAAGTAAACTTTCGAAAGCATCAGATATACAAAATTACAACACGAGACAACGATAATTTTTATACTCAGACTGCGAAACTAAATATTGTTAAAAATTCTCCCGAAATATTTGGACTTCATTTATATAATAATTTGCCAGAGAGCTTAAAACAAATAAGTGATTTTAAAATTTTTAAAAAAGAAATAAAAAATTATTTAATGCTGCATAATTTATACAGCGTGTCCCACTTGAAGTACCGATACATTGGGATCTCGAGAACCGTAAGAGCTACGAGGTTGGTTAAATTAGACAAAAGTTGCCTCATTAGTAGAGGAGTTTGACCATGTATTTGTTTTTCCAATTAAATGCATAGGTCACTAGATATGGGCAAATATGTAAATTTCGTGATTTTATTTTCTTGCTTATAACTTTGTTATATGAAATAATACGAGATTCTGGTTTGCACTTTCTTAAGACACTTTTTCATGAAGAATTTGCAGGAGTTTTTTTTTATATTTCATCATTTTCGAGTTATTGATATTAACTTTTATTTTTCATATGGACGTCATAGTAAGCTATGACATTTTTAAATAGAGTTTTTTTTGCTTTACAACGATATAAAAAAGTATTAATTTATTTTTATAATTAACAGAAATATTAATGAAAATTATTATTTTTAATAAAATTGAATTGAAAAAAGTAAATCGAAGGTTGCTGTGGAAGAAAATAAAAATTTCTTAAACAAATTTCACAATAAATGTATTTAATTATATTTAAAAATACAAAAATAATTTACGAAAACTTTACAATAAATTTTCTATTAACCCGTCATTTCGTTCTATGCATTTCAGCGCCCTTCGTTCTGTTTCTTCTATAACTTGTAGCAAGTACAGATGTCCTTGCTATTTGTTTAAGCTTTTAAAATGGAAGTCTTTTATTGGCAGATATATAATGGTGTGTAACGAGTCAAAGATGTGTCAGATAAACTTTATAAAATGGTAAAATGCTTAGAAAATTTTAAAAGAGTTTTTATTGAGGGTGCATTCTGAGACCCTTTTAGTGCAATTTAGAAAGTGAAGTATTTGGAATTTATTATTGTTAGTTTTCAAAAGATTGTATAACTTCAGAAATTTGGAAGCCTTGTATTTCTTTCTAAGATTCGTTGCAGACCTATTTTATGACTGCAGCTGCCCGTCTAAAAAGTAAACTATTGTATTTTTGAAGACAACGCAATCTATATTGGAGTCGACAATAAATTGGCCTTGAGTAAATCGCCTGACGTAAATGTTACTGTCCTTATTCAAGGACAAGCGCGATTCCAAGAACTTACCCCTAAAAAGAGAGAAAATGGCGCTAAGCTTAAGCCAATAGAATATGTAGTTAAAATCACGTGTTACCGAGTGGGAGGTTAAAAGTCAGCAATTAAAGTTATAAATTCGGTAAATTTTCAATTATTCAGAGAGTCAACTTAAAGGTTTCTAAAAGTCAATTTAAAGACGTCAGAGTTCACTTGAGAGTCTTTACTTAGACGCTAGAACAACAGTTTGGTTAAAGTGCGTTTTATATAAAGCTTCAACGATTAATACAAAAATACATTATTTTTGTATTAAAGTTGAATTTAGTAAAACCGGAAGCAACAGTGTACAGTAGTGTTTTACCGCATGATAAGCAGAACTAGCCAACAAGACGTAAGTGTTTTATTTGTATTTTGATAACGGAATTGTTGTTATTATTTGTTGAAGAAACGCAGAAAAGCGAATTGATAGTATTTTGTACGAAGGGTTTAAGTGTGTTTGTTGGCTGATTTGAAATCGAGATAGAGACGTTGAATATCGTTTATAGTACTTATTGCAATTTTAAATTATTTAATATTTTGTCTTTGCAATTGTTGTTAAAACCAGTAAGTCTTGTTCGTGTGTCGACTCCATTAGATTTAAACACTTCCAGTTTATAAGTTCCCATTTTAATTAATTATTCATAATTGTATTGTTTATTGTAATTGTTCATTTATTTGTGTCATTCGTAAATGTGTGTTAGTTTTAGAATTAATAATTATATTTTTATATTTTGTTTTTTCCAAAGTTCACTACCACCTTTGTTCGGGTTTTTGCCAATAATTAATTATACCATTATTGGTTTTCCCTTGAACGCTTAAGGCGAATGTCGAAGGTGTCGTTTTCTTAAATTCACTTTAAAGTTAATTCTGTAATTTATATATTTCTCTAAAACCTGTCTCTGATCCATTTACCCTTGTGTGAATATAAATTGTTAGTGACCCACCACATATGTGTTGTGGAAACCGTTCGACAACGTTATAGTGGAAGTCGTTCGCTAATGAAGTAATACTAATTTATCATTACAATTTAGTTGAACACGAGGAATATTATAATTTCGTTCAATTTTTCTAAATGATGTTTCCGGATTTTCTACTACAGCTTGAATTACAATGTTTTCTGCATCTTCGTCCGTTGGCCTTGCATCTCTGTTAGATTTAGTAAAAGATCCATATTCAATTAAGTTATGCCGTAATCTTGGAAATATTTCGATGTTCGGTTGCCGCCTTTCTGGATATAAATTAAAATACATTTCTGCAGCATTAACTGCGTTACTTTGACAACGAATGTAACAACTCAAAATATCATACTTTTCCAAACGACTAAAATTCATTTTGATTACAAGTAAAACCTGCAACTTTTAACAATAATAAAAGCAATAAATTCAATTGTTGCACTTTTTGACAACTTTTAGTTTATTATTGTTTCCACAGCAACCTTCGATTTACTTTTTTCAATTCAATTTTATTAAAAATAGCAATTTTCGTTAATTTTTCTGTTAATTATAAAAATAAATTAATACTTTTTTATATCGTTGTAAAGCAAAACAAAAACTCTATTTAAAAATGTCATAGCTTACTATGACGTCCATATGAAAAATAAAAGTTAATATCAATAACTCGAAAATGGTGAAATATAAAATTTTTTGCAAAAGTGCAAACCAGAATCTCTTATTATGTCATATAACAAAGTTATAAGCAAGAAAAGATAATCACGAAATTTACATATTTGACCATATCTAGTGACCTATGCATTTAATTGGAAAAACAAATACATGGTCAAACTCCTCTACTAATGAGGCAACTTTTGTCTAATTTAACCAACCACGTAGCTCTTACGGTTCTCGAGATCCCAATGCATCGGTACCTTAAGTGGGACAGCCCGTATAGTCTGAAGGAATACTTCAACATATAAATATATCATATTTTTTATGTACTTTTGACGCTTTCTTATACACTGTATCGTTGTGTCTTTGGAAATAAATATCTTTATTATTATTATTATTATTATTACGTATTCCCAATAGGGGTACAGGAACAAAAACCCGAAAAGTTCCCACCCAACACGTGTCCGCAACAGACCAGTTTTTGGGTTAACATTTCATTTTTTCCTAAATATCTAAAAAACTATAGAATCTAGCAAAAACACTTTCGTTATAAAATAATTATAGAGCATAAAATTCTCAAGTCATTACCATTGGCATTTGTCATGTAAGTGGTACAGTTTTCGAGAAAATCTCAAGCAAATATAAATCGAGCCATAAATGAATTTGCTAAAACGACAATTCGGGCCAAAATTTATTCTAACGAATAGTCCCCAAATTGTTCAAAAATAGGGAAAAAAAATAGACAGCTGCATTTTTGTATATATGCTTATAAAGGCTTGTAGTTTAACATACTAAAAGTCCTGAACAATGTCGCGTGTGCTTCCATTGCTACGACCTTGACAAGACCTTGAGAATGAGATTTTTTGCATATAACTCACGAACGGTGACACCAATAAAAACTTTTTAATAAAAATGTTGGTAATTAAAATACTACAAAAAGGTCATTACCAATTTTATCGTCAAACCATTCCTTCCTCTCAATATCGGGTAGAGGCAAATCACCGTTTTGGAATCATTGTGAGCTCTTGAATTAAACTCCCGGTTTCAGAAAAATAGCTGCCATTTATGAATGGAGTATACTATCGACTTCCGGTTTACGGCATTCAATTCCTTGTGTATTTTTACCTTCCGCTTACCTGTAAAGGAAGGTATTGGAATCATGCAAAAAATCGGGTTGTGAGATTTTAGTGAATGAGCACGAATTAGGGTCCTTACAACTAATTTTTGATAGTTTCACGATGATGTCTGTGTGTATGTGTGTGTGTGTATGTGGTCAAGGTTGTTAGTCGCATAACTCAAATACGAATTACCCAAAAATTTTGATATTTGGTATTTAACATTTGTATATAATTTGAAAGAGCTCATTAGATTTTGGTACAAATATCTTCACCGGAAGCGATATTTTTTGAAGATGGAAAAAGTTAATTGTCAATAATTTATATAAATTTGGATAAATATAGTATTTATTTGTAATAAAAATAAGAGGCAATGTTATTTGCATCTTACGTTATAAAAAAATTGTCTTTATCTGGTACCATTAAAAAACTGCAGTAAAATTTAAAAACTAAATTTATCAGATAAGACGTTGAAATCTTGTAATCCATGTTCGGTTGATTTCTGTTTCTGCGTAAAAAATATTGACAGGTGACAAGTTGACATACTTGCGCAATATAAGTCATAAGTAAGATATTAAATGTAGTAATTGAACGGAGGATGGCTTCAACACAGAAGAGTTTTCCTGTGAATTAATCTTTTGATTCAGGTGATGCAAATTTCTGTGTTTGAATATTTTAGATTTTTATTTATTTGGGCACCGGATTGTATGTATACATTTATGTTTTAAGTCTAGATATGGCGGAAGGTTGTGTGATGGCCACGTCAGATTTTTCTATTAGATGTATATATTTTTATACTTCACCAGGCTTTTGGTTTTAACTTCGAGTTATTTTAATTTTAGTGTATCAGCCGGAATTTTAAGTTATTTTAATTTTAGTGTTTCACTAATTTTTTTATATATCGTGTTTAATCAAGTGTTATTTCTGAACGAATAAAAATATCGACTTTAGGTTTTCGACATTCGATTCCTTGAACATTTCTCTATTAAGCAAATTATACTAAAATTTTTGAAACGTCTTCGTTTGGCCGAAATCTGAAGATATTCTTTAAGAGAATTTTTTAAATTTGTTTTGTTTAAACAAATGTCATTTCTGAACAAATAGAAATATGGATTTCCGGTACCCAGCAACAGAACAAATTTAAAAAAATCTATAATTTCCCTGTGTATTCTTAAAGAATACTATTAGACTTCGGCTAAACGAAGACGTGTCCAAATTTTTAGTATAATTTATTTAATAGAGAAATATTCAGGGAATCGAATGCCGGAAACCGGAAATCGGTATTTTTATTCGTTCAGAAATAACACTTGATTAAACAAAATAAATGAAAAACTCAAAAATTAAAATAACTTAAAATTCTGGCTAAACCAAAGCCTGATGAAGTTTAAAAATATATATACTTACTTAACTTATTTAATCCTATGCCTTTCTACCTTTCGGTGTAAGGCTTCCTGTGATTCATTTTCTTCTTTTTGTTACTTCCTCTTTTGTAGTTTTCCTTCATACTTCTCTCCATGCATTTATATTTTCCATTAATTTCTTTGATTCTTGCCACTTAACGTCTCTTCGTTCTAGTGCTGCTCTGTTTTCTTCATTCTTCCTCTTTTTTTCTTGTCCGTTGATCTTGCTTCGTATACCCGCTTTGTAGTTCTTTCATCTGACATTCTGTGTACATGTCCCCTCCATCTTAGTTGGCTTTCTTCTATTATGTCTCTAATTGGTCTCGTTTGTAAATTATTCCTATATACAACGTTTCTAATTCGGTCTAATTTTGTCTTTCCCTCATTTTTTCTAAGAAATCTCATTTCTATAGTTTGCATTTTACTCTGTTGTTTTTCCGTGGTTGTCCAAGAAAGACTCACATCCGTATGTTAGGACAGGGATTGCTACTTTTTTTAAAACTTCCACTTTTGTCTGTTTGGGTACTTCTTTCTTTGCTAGAAATTTGTTCTTCAGGGCATTTTAAGTTATTTTAATTTTAATGTGTCACTAATTTTTTTATTTATCGTGTTTAATCAAGTGTTATTTCTGAACGAATAAAAATATCGACTTTAGGTTTTCGACATTCGATTCCTTGAACATTTCTTTATTAAGCAGATTATACTAAAATTTTTGAAACGTCTTCGTTTGGTCGAAATCTAAAGATATTCTTTAAGAGAATTTTTTTAATTTGTTCTGTTTAAACAAGTGTCATTTCTGAACAAATAAAAATATGGATTTTCGGTATCCAGCAACAGAACAAATTTTTAAAATATCTATAATTTTCCTGTGTATTCTTAAAGAATACTATTAGACTTCGGCTAAACGAAGACGTGTCAAAATTTTTAGTATAATTTATTTAATAGAGAAATATTCAGGGAATCGAATGCCGGAAACCGGAAGTGGGTATTTTTATTCGTTCAGAAATAACACTTGATTAAACACAATAAATGAAAAACTCTAAAATTAAAATAACTTAAAATTCTGGCTAAACCAAAGCCTGATGAAGTTTAAAAATATATATGCTAGGCTCAATTGCCAAATTCGGCCATTGGGCGAAATAAACGACCACAACGCGATCTGGCAAACGCAAAACAGCCATAACGCGTTGTGTATTTTAATAACTATTATAGTTTATGTTAAAAAAACGGAGTTCTGTTGGACTCAAGAAGGGTTTTGTTAGAATAGATTAGTTTATGTCAAAAAACAGAAAACGGAGTTCTGTTGGACTCAAGAAGGGTTTTGTTAGCATAGATTAGTTTATGTCAAAAAATCGAAGTTCTGTTGGACTAAAGAAGAGTTTTGTTAAACGGCCAGAACGCGTTGTGGCTGTTATAAACGGTCACAACGCGTTGTGGCTGTTTTGCGTTTGCCAGATCGCGTTGTGGTCGTTTAACAAAACCCTTCTTTAGTCCGAATGGCCGAATTCGGCAATTGAGCCTAACATATACATCTAATAGACAAATATGCAAGGAATTGAATGCCGTAAACCAGAAATCAATAGTAGGTATACTTCATTCATAAATGGCAGCTATTTTTTTGAAACCGGGAGTCTAATTCACGGGCTCGCAATGATTCCAAAACGGTGATTTGCTGCTACCCGATATTGAGGGGAAGGAATGGTTTGACGATAAAATTGGTAAGGACATTTTTGTAGTACTTTGTACTTTAAATTACCAACATTTTCGTTAATAAGTTATTATTGGTGTCACCGTTCGTGAGTTATATGCAAAAAATCTCGTTCTCAAGGTCTTATAAAAAAATTGGTTAGGACCTTTTTGTAGAACATTAAATTGCCAACAGTTTCGTAAAATAAGTTTTTCATTAATTTTAATTGTTATCAATGTAAAGGACATAAAACGAACAATGCTTTATGGGTTAATATAAATGTAAATGTTAATATTAATAAGTAATTCAATAAATCTAATTGATTTGTGTTCATTATTTCTTCATTCTTTTAATAGTGGAATAATAGTTATTTATGTATTAAGGGCGTAAGGAGGCTTTTATAGCGCGAGACGTGATTTTGAGCCCGGCCCGAGCCACCCGGTGGAATCACAGGTAGCCTTTGCTGAAACAGTATTATAGTTCCCCTCGGCAAATATAGATGGCATTCTTTCCAAAATTTTCGGTAAAGATATTATCGAAAAATGCGAAACAAATTGCAAAGTAGGAGTTATAAATTTTGTTCATATTATATTTTTAATTTTGACATTTTCTTAGTGCAATTATTGTGTTTATTTTGACTACAAATAATAGATACTGTAAGTAATTATTTATAATAAATAAACAGACAAAACAAAACTACACACTAATATTTTCGCCCTTCGTTATGTATCATGCGTATATCAATATCTTAAAATTTTACTTTAATAATTAAAAACTTGTCCCGAACGTCATTGTTTAATAATAATTATTATTATTTTTACCTACTTTACATTTTTGTGTTAAATATTTATATTTCGAAAGTAGTACCTATGCATATTATAATTTATTCTTTACTAATATCATTTTATAATATACGTTTTTTAAGGTACTTACTATGTGCGATTCTTATTTAATTATGCAACTCTTACCTTTCTGCCTTCGTTTTTTTCCTGTGTACTATATATAAAATTCTTCCTGCATTGTATAATCTTGTATTAGTAATTCTTCTAACGCTGATATCTCGAGAAAGTATAGATGCTTCCTAATTGAGCAAAAATAAGACAAATAAATACTAGGTAAATCCTTTTCGGTCACAGTTTTTGTTACGGTGAAATATCTTTTAATTGAATATTACACTTATGGCCGTTTGCACCGGTTTCACAAATTTTTTAAGTACCCCTTATCAAAATAAGTAAATTGCACCAATTTTTGCGGTGCCCTTATATCACTACAGCTTCCCTTAAATTTAAACTGAAGTTCAAGTGGCACTTAGAGGTGCCCTTAACGTAAATACTGCATTTATAAAAGCCTGTCAAGTTGTTATAAGTTGTTTGTTTACGTGAAAAATAATATAATATTTAAATTTTTTACATTAAAAATGGAAATTGATTTAGATTTGGAAGATATTGTAGGTGATGATTTTGAAATTATTGACTTAATTCATTTTGGAATTCCACGACAAATATACGACCGGTCGAATTATTTTGATATTCTGGACGAGTTAGATGACCTATAGTTCGTTTTTTTAAAAGAATTCTGTAACTAAAAGACTGTTTTCTACTGTGAAAATCTTTCAATCTAGTTACAAAATTTGGTACTAAATTCAAATAAAGTGATTTCAAATAATAGAAGTCTGGTAAATGCATGTGAATATAAAATAGATAATCATCTTATTTATAAATATTATAAAATCGCGAAATGAAGACTACAAAATCAAAATGTTTAATAAAATTTAAGTTTTATTTTTGAATTAATAATTAAAAGTGACAAACGAAATTCACCTGACAGATGTAAACGTATACATGGGAGTTTCATTAAAACGATATTTAAAAACTTATTTTATGAACCATTTTCATTATAGTAGTTTTATACATATTATTACGTCCTAATCTAATTAAAAATTGTATATAGCATGCATTATCAATTATAACTTGACAGTACAATTTGAGAGAGAGATGAATATATAAAGTTGAGATGGACAACTAAATATCCTTTTTGCACGATCAGACTATTTTTTCATGTTTACCGATAGGGTCTCCAGGGCAGTAGGTTTTGTTTACAATTACTGGGCGGTAAGTGAATTACTTACCGCCTCAGAGGCGGTAAGTAAATAAAGAATGAATGTATAATTTTATAGTTTTCAATTAAGCTGATTTATTAAAAATTAAACTAAAATTACAATTGGAACAATTATTTAATGTAATTGGGATGTTTGCTGCAATTATCTTCTCCGATACAATATTTTCCGTGTTGGATGATACTTCAGTTACAGTCGAAGTACTCGAAGTTATTGGGATGTTTGCTGCAATAATCTTCTCCGATGCTGCAGTCCAAGTATTAGGAGTAGAATGTTTATCTCCATTTTCACTTAAATTTTTTTTTTTAAACTCAATTTTGTTTTGGAGAGAATCCTCCACATATCCCTCAGCGACAGCAGACGAGCGCCACCCACCATGTCTTTTAAGGCCTAAAACATCAACACCTTTGTTCGCCAGAAAGGTAGCCGAACTTCTTCTGAACGCATCTCCGGTATAAGAAAGTGGATCTGACAAATTCAGGCATTTCGCTATCTTCGAGGGCCACCTTCCTATTGTATTCTTGCCCACTGCTTGATTAATGACTTTTCCATTACGCATTGCTAAGAAAAAGTTAGAAGATTTTGAATTTTCTGGTCGTAACTTCAAATATTTTCTATAAATATCCAAATAATTAATAGTTTCGCTTCCTTGAGTAGTAATTGTGAAAGTTCGCGGAATATTGGTTTTAGTATTAGGAATATTGACTATAATAAAGGACCCAATATCTTGAACATCTTCTAATTTTAAATTATATAATTCCTCCCTTCTGCACGCCCCTGCTATGCCAAATATCATACCTAGTTTCATATTTAAATAAACTTCATCGGGAAATTCCTTAAGAAACTTGAACATATCTTCTTTAGAAAAAACTTTTGATTTCTTAGGCCGATATCCTGTATTTTTTCTCTTAAGAAAAGCAATTAAGGTTTTAAACTTCGAAATATCGGACGCATCATTTAAAAAAATTGTAGCCTTAAGCATAGAGTACTCAGCCCATAAACTCCCTGGAGATTTAAGTTTATCACTTCTTCGTACAAAATAGGCCAAGAGTACCTTTTCTGTGATGTTTTGACAATGTTTCTCACTGCACCATGCTTTGAAAAGTTTATAGGTATTTTCATACCGTTCTCTTGATTTTTCTGGAATAATTGAGGGACATCCTATGTTCCATGCATTTTCCAGATCAGAATCGTCACTGTCATCCATTTTTCACAATAAAATACTATTATTTTGCTTTATTTTACAAAGAACTGACAGAAAAAATCTCTTGATAAATAAATAATTATTGTTTTCGTACGTCCATGACAACATAACAACGAACAAAGCTTACTTTAAAAATAATGTGCAAAAAAAACAACTCTGACAACTAAAAATGTCAAAACAATTTTCAAATATTTATAAATTGTAATTTCGTTATTGCGCCGATCGTGCAAAAAACGTAATAAGCATTGCGGTCAGTAAGTGCCCTACCGGTATCGGATGTATTGGAGATCTCGACTTCGTCTCGATCTCCAAAATCATCCTCAACCGGTAGAAAGCACTTACTGACCTTGATACTTAAATAACTATTGTGTAAACTTGCCCGCGATTTGAACCAATCAGGGAAAAAACAACAGAATTCTTTAAAAAAAAAACGAACTATAGTAGATGTCATTCTCAAATAATTGTTTCTGAAAATTTTAAATTTAAAAACTTTATTTTATAAATAACATAATTGTGCCCAAAAGAATGAGTCAGAAAATATTAATAGAAGTTGGCAAGAAACGGAAGAGATCATAAACGAGGTCTCAGAACAACTGTTAAAGGAACCTAAGAAGAGAAGAAAAAAGACTGGTTTGATGAGGAATGCAGAGATGCTTTGACTAAAAAACACCGAGCCAGGCTGCAATTGATACAACAGAGAAATGAGGAAAATAATAAAAGATATGACGAAGAAAGAAGAAAATTTAAAAAACTATGTCGAGCGAAAAAGAAGGAAAGAATGGAAGAAAGGCTAAGAAAAATGGAAGAAAATTATAAGGATCGGGTCATAAGAAACTTTTACCAAGAAGTTAAGAAACAAAAAGTGGGGCACCAACAAAAAACAGTATATTGTAAGAATAAAGAGGGTCAGTTAGTTACAGGCGAGGAAAAAGTAAAGAGATGGAGGGAGTACTTTAACGAATTACTCAACGAAGAAGAGGAGTCAGAAGTAGAAATAGCGAATGGGAATACGGTAGATGACATAGGTCAGATTGAACCACCTCAAAATGAGGAAATCCTAAGAATCCTCAGTAGGTTAAAAAATAATAGAAGTCCCGGCGAAAATGGGATATCAGCAGATATTTACAAAAACGGTGGTGCTCAATTACAGGAAGAACTATGTCGACAAGTACAAAATGTATGGAAAGTCGAAACAATGCCAGAAAGATGGAAGGAAGCTGTGATTATTCCCATATATAAAAAAGGAGAGCGCGCATTGTGTGCAAATTATAGGAGAATTGCCTTACTAGATACGGCATACAAAATAATAACAGTTTTCATAAGAGACAGACTAAAAGTAGCAGTAGAGCATATGTTAGGGGAGTATCAGGCGGGATTTAGGAACAACAGATCAACAGCGGATCAAATTTTCACCATAAAACAAATCATGGCAGACAGTTACGAGCATAATTTGCCTATGCATATCCTCTTCATTGATTTTAAACAGGCGTACGACTCTATAAAGAAAGATAAATTGTACGAAATACTGAGAGAATTCAGAGTTCCAGAAAAAGTAGTACGTCTAGTAGAAATGACACAAAGAGGGAACAAATGCAAAGTAGCAATAGATGGTGAAATAACAAACAGCTTCAACGTAGGAAGAGGGTTACGACAGGGAGACCCGTTGTCACCCCTGTTATTCAATGTGGTTCTGGAGTGGGTAATGAGAAAAGGAAATATTAATACGAAAGGCCTTCTATACAGGAAAAAACATCAAGTACTAGCATATGCGGACGATATCGCCATCATGACCAGAACAAGGCAAGAGCTAGAAAGAGTTTTTCTAAGCTTAGTAGAAGCAGCTGGGGAAACAGGGCTAAAGGTAAATGAGGAAAAAACTAAATATATGATAGTAGGGAAAGGTCTAAAAAGAGGTTCAACAGGGTTAAAAGCAAATAGTATTAATGGTGATGTGTATAAATTTGAGGAAGTAGAGCGTTTCACATACTTGGGAGTGATTTTGACGAACAATAACGAGGAAGGTGCAGAGATCGAAACAAGGATAGCAAAAGGAAGTAAAAGTGTCGGAGCGCTAAACGGGGTTCTAAAGTCAAAGAAGGTATCGTGGGCGATGAAAGTGCGAATTTATAAAACAGTGATAAGACCGACAGTGCTATACGGGTGTGAGATGTGGACTCTAAAACAAAGTAACATTAATCGGCTGGAGGTATGGGAAAGAAAGGTATTAAGGAAAATATATGGTGGACAGAAAGAAGAAGACTTAGTAAGACGGAGAACAAACGCAGAATTGATGAACTTGTACGGGGAATGTGATATAAAGACGGTAGTTAAGACGTAAAGACTTAAGTGGTGGGGACATGTAATGCGGATGTCGGAGGATAGAGCAGTCAGAGGAGTTCTTCAGGGGAGGACAAAAATTCGCAAGAGAAGAGGCCGACCGAAGGGAAGATGGTGTGACGCAGTGCTAAAAGACATTGAACTATTTAATATAACGAACTGGGAAGCAAAAGTGACGAATAGAGAACTATGGAGAAATATTTGCAAACAAACCATGGGTCTTTAGGACCTGCAGTGCTGATTTATTATTATTAATTGTGCCTAATATAAATTTACTATGAATAATAAGAAATAGAATCAACTTTAGAATGAACAAGGGATTATGATTTATTCGCGAAAAAATTCAAAGTGGCTGACCTCTGGTGGCCAATTGATGAACCCTCCCTAATAGGGATAACAAATAATTTTTCTGTACCTGTCATTATAAGTTTTTCATGATATTAACCGGTTAAATAACATTTATAATTAAATATTATTGTTTGTGCAGCTGAGGGAAAACCCTACCCATTTATAGTTCTGAGTTCGAACTGACAACATTTGGTGATAAGTATATATTTTGCTAATAAAACATTCGCGGTTTAAGTAGTACAATGTTATTTGTGTCTGTTTTTTTATGAAATTATCATTATGTGGACTTTATTGGTAGTTTTTTAATACAAATAAATATGTGGGAAAAGTTTAAGGCAAGCTGCTAGTCATAGTAATATACCTAAATTTCGATACTTTGTCGATGATTTGTTTGAGGTTATATTTTAGTATATCAAGCAAAAGTGCTACAGAATGTTAATAATTTAATATTATTTCTTGAAATAACCTATAATGACACTCTATAAAATATAATACACATTAAACTCTATATTATTGAGATAAACCAAAACACAATGACAACAGGTACTATGTTATCCCAATTACGGCGTTCGCCGACACTGCCATCTATATTTACGTTTTTTCGCGAATACCAGAAAATTAAGGGGCTTTTATCATAGTAAAAAAGTATTTAACAAATTACTCCCAACCTATTAATCCTATAAATCTAAAAAAATACCATATAAAGATAAAGGCAGTAAAAATCTAGCTACGTTGTCGAATTTTTTAAATTGTTATTATTATTATTTATAAACAATTAAATAACAATAATTCTGAGAAAAACTCTTCGTAAGTTTGGTTGTATTGTAAATTTAAATGTTTATATCACATTATTATATAAAATTTTCAAATAGTACTCGAGTAATTTGTTAAATAAATTTAAAAATTGTATGCGCGCTAGCCAATCAAATTGAGTATTTTATAAACAAAAATGGAGCGAAACATAGCAATTAGATAAATATAGACAACATGTGCTCATAAAACATAGGCTGGCAGCGCGGATACCTGAAATAACGAGGATTTATGATTAAGCAGCGCTGAGCGATAAAACCCCCTTAAGTGAAGAGCTAACTTCAAATTATATGATTTGAAGTTATGCGTTTATGTACTTACAGTGAAACAGGATAATTAATAAAAATAATATCGCAGGTAGTTAAAATTATGTTTATGTAAATATATACAGGGTGAGTCATCGAAATGCCCGTCGTCGATATCTCCCTTGTCGTTAAAAATACAGCATAAATTTATTAACAGAATTTTTCGTCTACTCAAGGAGCATAACTTAAAATTATTTTCACATATACAGGGTGTTGCATAACGACTTGGCAATAATTGTTCGTCTTTTTTTAAATGAAACACCCTATATATTTTTATATATTTTGAATTGTATTTTATTTTCCTATACGAAAATATAAGTTTCATTTTAGTTTTCCGCGGCGTTGCCAAGTTATTCAATTTTTTCTCTAAAAAAAGCCGAATACACGTATTGTTTTATAAAGGCGTACTGAAGTTATTTTAATAGTAAAAACTAAGTATTTTTTTTTCTGTACAGCTGTAACTATACTCTTTGTTCTGACATAACTTTTTTTAAATGTTATTATACAGGGTGTTCAATACAGAGAATCAAATTTACTGAATTTCAAATGGCTATAACTCGTCATTTTTAAATGGAACAACCTATATTTTATTATTCTGTTGTGTGTATTTTTGCATCTTCTTATGTTATAAAGGGTGTCGTATGCCTAAAAACATTAATTTCGAAATTAATTAAATTAATGTTTTTAGGCATAGGACACCCTTTATAACATAAGAAGATGCAAAAATACACACAACAGAATAATAAAATATTGGGTGTTCCATTTGACAAATACGAGTTATAGCCATTTGAAATTGAGTAAATTGGATTCTTACTATTAAAATAACTTCAGTACGCCTTTATAAAACAATACGTGTATTCGGCTTTTTTTAGAGAAAAAATTGAATAACTTGGCAACGCCGCGGAAAACTAAAATGAAACTTATATTTTCGTATAGGTAAATAAAATACAATTCAAAATATATAAAAATATATAGGGTGTTTCATTTAAAAAAAGACGAACAATTATTGCCAAGTCGTTATGCAACACCCTGTATATATGAAAATAGTTTTAAGTTATGCTCCTTGAGTAGACGAAAAATTCTGTTGATAAATTTATGCTCTATTTTTAACGACAAGGGAGATATCGACGACGGGCATTTCGATGACTCACCCTGTATATAACAAAATTATACTTGCTAACAGGTTTTATAAAACAAATTTCAAATAATAATTCTGTTAGCACAGCTACTCACTCAGTCACGACGTTACGAGACACAGAACCCACAGAACATAAAAATGTCAAAAATAACCAGAATGTATCATTACCTACTAAAGTGAAATATCCCTACGATTTCTTCTTGTTCTTACATAAACGTTCCCTTTGCTAAGTATAAACTAAGGGGTACAAACCTTCGAGCATATACTGACTAGAGGCCGCGTTACGGCGTTTGTTGTGATCGGAAGATATGCGGCGGGGGAGATTTGCGGGGTCGGAAGCCGTGATGTATTGAGGGATGCGTAATTTCTTAGTATTATTCCACAAAGTAAAATAATACTCACAAAACCTCATAAAGCTTTTCACAAAGTAAACGCAGAACTTAAGGTTAAATAAAATGACATGTGTGACAAGAAGTAACAAAGAATAACAGCAAAACGCTGCCCGCAATACACCATGACTTCCAGCCCCCAAGTCCCTCCTACTGCATATCTTCCGATCACAACAAGCAATGCATTGGTATAGGGAATTACTTATCTAGTCAGTATATGCTCGAAGGTACAAACCGAATAAGTTTAAGTTAACCTTATAAATATTAAGTAGCCCTTTGCCCTTTGTAAAGCATTTAAGTATAAGCGGTGCAAACGGCCATAAAAGAACAAAGTAACAGGGCAAAAATGTTGAGCTAGTTTTAATGAAAGGGCTAGGAATAAAAAATTATCATTTTCCTAGACGATCTTCATGTACTCACTGTGACAGCAGCAATTGTTTGAACAGGAGCCCTTTGTTCTAGCAGTGGAGACTCCCCAGAAGTGGCTCCAGCTTCTGTTTCGTCCTTCCAGGTTGTCTCTAGGTCAGCTGGAGGGACCCCAAAGAGAGCGTAGCCGAAACCGTTCCACACGATTCGATACTACAGAAAAATAACGAAATTTTTTAGCTTTTAGAAGTTATTCAGAAAAAAGTTGATTTGTAATAAAAAGAGAGCCTACAAAAACGCAACTTTACACAATTTATTGTTCAATAGCGTCGGAAATAATTAAAAAATAAAACAGATTAACTTTAATTTTGCTCATGGTATAAGAATATTAGGTACAGTCGTTCCGCGATCAAAATCAAGATCAGAATGAATACACTTAGTCCAGTCAATTAATATATTGTAGAGTGCATGGAATATGCGAGAACTTTTGAATTCAGGAATTTGTTAAGAGTAGTTAGTAGGTAGGTAAACATACTAAAAGTCCCCACCGAGATATACGTTATTGAAAATCTATAATTTTCGTAAAAATAATTTTTACCCCACTCTTTTTGTCGAACATTTGCTTCTAGTGCCTCACAATCGTTTCTCAGAAAAATTGTCTAAAACTAAGTTGTAGAACATTAAATTTCCTTCAATTTGATATATACTTTTGACACTTTATCTTCAACCAATCAAAAGTTATAGAATTTCTAACATTTACGCTCAATTGGCAGCCAACGAGCAAATAGTACAGTAATATTAACTCCAAATCCGGAAAAGTAAAAAAAAATAAAGGTTTGAGTGCTCCAAATTATTCATTAGCCTCTGCTCTAAATGTGGTAAAAAGTCTTCGTAACCATATTGTCGGGTTTGGCAGCGAACGGTGGGGTGAGGGGGAGGGGAAAGTGCCAGTACCGTATGTTTTCTCACAAAAACGAATATAACTTTTTAGCAGCCAAGAATATCGACTTCCGGTTTCAAGCATTCGATTCTGCAGACTTTTTTCTATCAACAATATAATTTTGTAAATTTTTGGAGGCCCTATTTAGCCACAATTTAAACAAAGAAAATAAATTAGTTTTAGTATTTTTTCAAATTCTTGTATTTAATCCACTCTAATTTCTGAACGAATTAAGATATCAACTTCCGGTTTCTAGCTTTGGATTCCACTAGCGCCATCTAGAACTACGCGGAACTAAAGTTAGTCCAGTCAATGAGTGCTCAAAAGAGGGGTGTAGAGTGCATGGAATATGCGAGAATTTTGCATTGGATTCCTCCGATTTTTTTCTGTAAGAGTCATTAGAACAAAAACTTCTAAAGAGCTTTGTTGAGCTGAAATTTGAGGAGAGAAAATAGTGAAATTTGAGTATTTTTTTGTTTACTGTGTTTAATCAACTATGGGCCGGTTTTTCAATGTATAGTTAAACTCAAAGTTACTTAACTCTAACTTGTTAGTTAACTTATGGTTAGAAACAATATCGTTTTTCAAAACAATTTTGAGTTCTAGTTTGTTAATCCGTAGTTAAGAATATTTATTTTTAAGTTGGTAGTATAATATTTGAAAGTGCAATTCATTTATGTCAAAAAAATGTTGACAATTTTAATACATTCGTGTCAGCGTGTTTAGTTATTGTAATATTTTTGTAATAGTACTTCGTAAGTAGTAATTATTTGTCGTTATATGATTTTTACCTTTTATAGATCTATTTCTATACATTTAATTTGTTTATTTTTAAAATTAAAAAATAATATAAGTTTACACGCAGGATGTATAAAAAACAAAACAGAAAGAGAACATTTAATTTTTCACAAGCATATTATCCATTATAAGGAAATATAAAACCATTACTAAAAATTAAGACAACACTGGCAACTGGCACGTCGCACTGTTTTTATGAGACGCAACTAAAATCTGCAGCAATATACTCAAAAAACTACCAGTTGCAAAATACCTACGTTTAAATTTTCTGTTTAAACTGCTTATGCATTAATTAAGCTATTAGTACGGGGTACACGGGTGCACTTATGTCTCTTGGAATAATTTTCTTCAAAATTTAGGATTGCCGTTTTAGATAGGTACCTAATCTTATTTTTTTAAATCGAATCCATCGTAGGTTAAATACTGTTAATTTTTTTATTCTTCTTTTATAAATTTTTATCGTCTTATAAACCACTATTCTGCATCACTGTTTTATACATTAGCAATATCGTAATCTATTTTTAATTAAAATATACTGACAGTATAGCAAAAGGAAAAAATGACAAATTCAAATTGACTACTACTTCCAAGTTAACCATACCCCAAACCTGTAGTAAAAGTTAACTACAAGTTAAGTAGTAACTACAGATTGAAAAACACAAATTCAAAAAACTCAATGAAATATCCATGGTAACAGCTAACTAAGACCTTAACCAGCAAACAAACAAATAAAGAAATGGACTTGCGGTTTTAAGATTTAAATTTTCAAAACAATTCTATATAAAATGTTATAAACAAAAAGTCGATATATGAACCCGTTTAGAAATGATAAATGATTAAAAATAATTAATAAATAAAATACTCAAATTTCACTATTTTCTCTCTTCAAATTTTAGCTCAACCAAGCTCTTAAAAAGTTTTTGTTAAAATGGCTTTTACAGAAAAAAATCCGAGGAATCCAATGCTGGAAACCGGAAGTCGATATCTTAATTCGTTCAGAAAGTAGAGTGCATTAAATACAAGAATTTGAAAAAATACTAAAACTAATTTATTTTCTTTGTTTAAATTGTGGCTAAATAGGGCCTCCAAAAGTTTACAAAATTATATTGTTGATAATTATTTTCATAACAATGTTCTTAACAAATATAAATTTTTAATTGGAAATTGTTTATAATATAATTGTAATAATTATTTAAAAGATGCTATGTTCATAAATAATGTAAAAAAATAGTATGCTGCTAACAATTTTCATTTGAAACATTTTTTCCTACATGCACCGTTTCTGAGATATAAGCGAAAAACCAAAAAATGGGACCTTTCGACCCTCCTCCCTCCTTTAGCTCACCCCCCATGGTTGGGGACTTTTAGTATGTTTACCTACCTACTAACTACTCCTAACAAATTTCTGAAGTAAAAAATTCTCGCATATTCCATGCACTCTACACCCCTCTTTTGAGCACTCATTGACTGGACTAACTTTAGTTCCGCGTAGTTCTAGATGGCGCTAGTGCAGGCGGACTCTTAGCTGTCAGTAGTCAGTGTTCATGTTTTAGTTTTCTCTTGCTGCATTTCAAAATACATTTAAATTTGTGGTAAGGGCAAATATTACGCATTATTAGTTATTTTACCAATAAGTGTAGCATAGTTTTGTTTTATTTCTGACAGATATAGGTTAGGTACAAAGTACAAAGATTCTTACAATAGGAGAATGGTAAGTGATAGCTACAAATGTGTATAGAAATATAATTTTTTCGTCAACTGTCAAAAAATGTTGAAATTTTTGAATTGTTAACAAATCGCGAAGTTGGTGTTTTTTCACAATCATCTTTTTGTTATGTTTTCTTGACAACTATTCAAAACCATGAAACAATAGTTTTGTGTATCAAGTACGGATAGAGCATTGTTTGTTGTACGCGGCTAAAAATTTGTTCAGTCGAGGCGAAGCCGAGATTGACGACTCGCCAAGGGCAACAAACAAGCTCTATCCAACGAGGTGCAAACAATATTTTGTCTAAAATCGTAACGTTAATATAGCTAATTTTAAAATTATTATTATTTGCCGTGCTTATAACAATTCAATTAAATCGTGGTTATGGATCATCATCATGACAACGTTTATAAACAAAACAAACATTTTTCAAACAAAATGTGCACGTGACAAAACAGTACTTTGTTGCACTAGTGTTGTACATATCCTAATTAAAAATTGAATAACAATGTTCATATTGTACAACGATTTTAATTTTGTTTGTAATGGCGAGTAGAGAAGTTGCAGATAAGCGTTGTTATAAATTGATTTTGAAGGTGATAACATTTTAGGGTGTGATGGAAAATGTGGTGGTTGGTTCCATATTAAATGTGCATAAATATCAGACAATCAGAGGAACAATACACGGTTATTCAAACATGTGTAGGAATCAAATGGTTTTATCATGTTACACCGAAAGTCAGGTTAGAAACACAGAAGATGTCAATCTAAATGATTTTAAGAAGGACATCGAAACAATTAAAGATAAGTCAAACAAAATTGATATTCAACAATGCAATAGTAACAATGAAATAAGAAATTACAATAACAATACAACGTACTCCGCACAGTTGTCAAAAGTAAAATTGCTCAAACTCTTGTATTATTTATTTATTTAGTAAAAAGCTATCCAACAGGCAAACCAAATTAAAGGATAGCAAAAGCGGACATACAAATAATAATAATACAAAACAACAAGGAAAATACATTACACTTAAAACAAAATAAAATAAATTACATAATCGATAATATCGCCCATTTAAATTTATTGGTATCTAAGAAGAAAAAATATCAAAATCAGAAAATTTGTTGTTATAAAGAATGCACATCTTATGAATTGGAGAAGTAAAGTGGAGAATCGTACGTGCTGAGGCTAAGTAGAAAGTAGAATAATTACGAGTTATGATAGAAGGAGTATGAAGGGCTAAACAAAAGGGATCATCAACAACACCCTGAATTAATTTGGACAAGTGAATCATTGAAATGTTCTCACGGCGCTCAAACAGGCTCCTTACATTGAAGAGTTTCAGTAGATAATCATATGAGACTGTTCGGGAAGGATAAATCTTATAATAAATAAATTTGAGAAATTTTTTCTGAATTGCCTCAAGATGGTCTTGATGGGCCTCATAAATAGGATTCCATATAACAGCACAGTATTCGAGTTTAGACCGAACAAAACAATAGTAAAGCGAGAAAATAGCTGCAATGTCATGAAAAGTGCGAGTGTTCCTGATTATGAAGCCCAGCATCCGAATAGCCGCATTATAAATTTCATTTACATGACTAACAAAATTTAATTTTGTGTCAAATCTAACGCCTAGATCTTTAACTGTAGTATTACGAGCAAGAATAGTGTTATGAATGGAATAATCATAACTCAGTGGCGTTAACTTTCTAGAGTATGAAAGAACCATACATTTACTAATATTAAGATGGAGGTTGTTTATAGTGTACCAGAAAGATTATTCAAATCGTTTTGCAAAATAAGAAAATCAGACAATGCAGATATTGAATAGAATATTTTAAGATCATCAGCGAAAACTAACTTGTCACATTGAAGGACAACAGTGACGTCATTAATAAAAAGCAGAAACAGTAACGGACCTAGATTCGAACCCTGTGGAACACCAGATGTAGCAAAAAAAGAATCAGATTTGAAACCTTGATATTGCACAAATAATTCACGGTGCTGAAGGTACGAGGAGAGTAATGATAACAAGGAATTTGATAGGGAAAATGATTGAAGTTTGTGTAACAGTGGATTC
The DNA here is from genome assembly GCA_947534325.1 of Agonum fuliginosum. Classification (NCBI taxonomy): domain Eukaryota; kingdom Metazoa; phylum Arthropoda; class Insecta; order Coleoptera; family Carabidae; genus Agonum; species Agonum fuliginosum. The sequence goes on along the minus strand of OX384030.1, from coordinate 44,821,548 downwards.
AAGTGGACGTGTTTGACTCTTGTCTGATTCATCTGCGTTTTTAGGAGTACATTCTAACAGTATATTTGTTAAAGTTATACCAATGTGTTGATATTGTTGTAGTGAGTGTATTGTTGCTGATTATTCTTGCGTTTGTATTTTGTTCAAGGCAGAAATTTTAAATCATAGTCATAAAATCACCTGTTTTTTTCGTCAAAAAGCACTTGTCATCTGTTTATGCGTACTACAGCCGTCAACGTAAATGAAATTAGTGAATAAATGGCTATCACCTGTGGCAAGTGTAGTCGAAACGTCGGATCAAGGAGTCCCGGGTTGAAGTGTGAAAGCGTGTTTCATCCAACGTGCGTTGGTATTACTGCCAAACAGTTCGAATATTACAAGTCGCGCGCTATTCTGTGGCGCTGCGATACTTGCGTCAACACAGCTGATGCGACCGAAGTCTCATTTGTTGAAGACACGGAAGAAACCGAAACTCATTCGGCAGTACATACTCCCGCCCAAACCCAAACTGAAGTGTCACCTGCGATGAACGCGTTCTTCACTCAATTTAAGGAGGAACTCATCAAAGCGATGGACAATCGTTTCACTGAACTACAGAAATCTGTGCAGTTTTGCTTGGATAAAATCACCGATTCTGAAGTGAATCTCAAAGAAATCAACGAAAAAATAAAATTAATCGAAAAAATATAAATTGAAAATGTTTTATAAAGTGCATGGCCTACCGGTTTCCAAATGTATGTTTAATACCACTAGCGAAGAGAAGGGCCTTAGTCGACTTAGTGTTCTTATATAAAATTTTCAATAACTATCTTAACTCTACACATGTAACGTCTCTTTTTTCTTTCCGAGTACCAAGTCATGATACTAGATCTATGCACATGTTTCATGTACCATTCCAATACACAAACTTAGCAATTAACTCACCAATAAATAGAATATGTACGTTATAGAATAACATATTACGCAAAAACAACAATGTACCTGATTTATTTTCCTTTTCAATTAGTGCGTTCAAAAAACTTATTATAAAACTGTTGTAACATCTTCTTAATCTACTGATTTATTTAGTTCTACTTTAGTTACTACTTTTCTGTATATTTTATTATAATTTATGTTATATAGTGCCACTCTGTTATTGGGATTTTATCCTGTTGAGGGGCCGAAAAATAAAATAAATAAAAGGATGCCATGATCAATTCTGTCAAATGCCTTGGCAAAATCTGTATATATAATATATACAGTCAACCTGACCTTTGTTGACTATGGGATATATGTCTTTTAACATTACGGTAGATAGAAGGAAAAGCTGGAAAAAAACCACAGCTGAGCAAATAAAAGAAGAAATTATAAGGAAGGTTGATCCAACAAATCTCGAAGTAGGTATTGAAGGAATAAAAAATCTGACGTGGACACCACATGACTTCCTTGTACGCCTTGTGTGTTCATACTTTTCTTAATAACTAAAATGTAAAATAATATTAAAAATTCTTTTAACTTATTATACTAGTATACTCACAAATATATTTTAGTCATTTTATTTAAACTGCAGAAGAAGATATAAAGCATATTTTACTATTGTCACTGTCATGTCATAATCATTTAAATTTTACGTAGTAACAAATGTTAATCGATCATGGACTACAAGATACCGAAATACTATAAATTATAAATATATACTTTAATTATTTTTAAATGATAGCAGATACAAAAATATTTATAAAATACCGATTTTAGGTAATAATCACATAATCTTTCATTTAAAATAAAAAAAATTGTCTAAAATTAAATATTTATCGAAATATTTTTAAAAAGTACTACTTCCGGTTTGTAGACTGAAACCAAAAATAGGAGGTGCACAACTAGATGCTATAACAGTCCTAAATACAAAATTTCAACTTTCTACGTCTAACCGTATTTGAGTTATGCGACACACATACGTCCGTCCGTACGTACGTACGTACGTACAGACGTCACGTCGAAACTAGTCATAATGGATTCAGAAAAGGTCAAAACGGATATTTCCGGCAAAATCTGAGAACCGAAATTTTTCGCGATTACAATACTTCCTTACTTCGTACAAGGAAGTAAAAATGTAAAGAATGACAGAATCGCAATCATTTGCACTAGCGAAGAAGAAAAAGAGAAATTGTTTACAGAAGTAAAATCAAAATTAGGCAAACAACTTAACATTACAGTACCACAACTAAAGACACCAAAAATAAAAATTATTGGTATGCAAGAAGCAATGACTGAAGATGCATTAATTAATTGCATTAAGAAGCAAAATGAGATATTTATTTCTAATCCTGATTTAGAAATCAAAGTAATTGTAATCAAACGTACAGAAAAATATGGAACAATGGCTATATTAGAATGTAGTAATAATGCGATTGTTGAAAAAATTACTCAAGAAGGGTGATTAAAAATTAAGTGGAACATATTATGTAAAGTGTCAACCATAAGGCGGCTGTCTGCAAAAATCAAGAAGTTTGCAATAAATGTGGGGGAAAAAAGCACGAGGGTGTCTGTCAAAACGATGTGAGATGTATAAACTTTATAAATATGAACAATAAACTTAACATGGATTGAAATGTTAATCATTCAATATTTGACAGAAGTTGTTTAGTGTTACGGAAGCAGCTAGAGATACAAAAAAAAAAACAAATGGACTGTGGAAGACGAACAATAGAAATTACAGTTTAGTGAAAAGGTGATAGTTCTATGTCTAAATGAGCGCAGTTTGATTAAAAATAAAGACAAAATACAAAATTACATATGTGAAAATAAACCTGTGGTTGTGTGTCTTACGGAAACGCATCTAACACCAGACATTGAGGACAGTGAAGTTGCTATTAGAAACTATACAATCGTACGAGTGGACTCAACAAGCAGGCATACCGGAGGAGTGCTATGTTACATTAAGAAGAACGTATCATTCAAAATCAGGAACAGTATTCATCAAAGTATGAACTTTTGGATATTAGTTGTAGAAATTGAGTTAAACAAAGATAAAGTATGTAATAAGTTCTGTCAGATGTCAGATCCTAATAATATTATCACTGGAGATTTCAATCTGAATTGGATAGCGCCTAAAAAATAGGACAAATGATGTAGACTTAATACAACTTGTCAAAGATTATACACATGTAACTTTAAATTCAAATACAGTAATTGATTTAGTCTTCACAAATTATTATTACAATGTTAAAATTTTTGTAGAAAATGAGGCTATTATAACTGATCATGCAATTCTAACAATAAAAAATGTGAAACTAATGTTGGAAAAATAATTACAAGAAGTAAGTTAGGTGAGTGCTAATATAAATTTTAAGAACGAATTAGCTGGTACTGGTATACATGTTAAGCCCCATTCACATAAGCATTTAGTTTTAAGGTTTACATTTATGTTTACGTTTAAGAAAGTTTGAGTACATCTAACTAATAGTGGGATTCTGTGCACATCTGTAGTATGAATTTATATAATCTGTAAGAGCTACAGATAATTTGGTATTACATGTAGCTTACATATTTACAAATATCTGTAGTTACTTAAAGATTTCACGTAAATGTTACGGACGTCAGTTTGCTGTCCGTAAAAAATATTTTCATTGTAAAATAATGAATAATAATAATAATAGACTGGTTTTGCTAACTGGGATGTTGTTAGAAGAAGATCGTAAGCAGTAAGTATAAAATCGGCTGAATTTCAAGTGAAATTTATTACTTTCTTGTAGAAATGCGAGAAATAACCTTAAAGAGAACGATGAGAACTGAGGTGACGTTACAATGAATCCTTAAAAATGCCTAATAAACAATTTAGGCAAATATTTCAGCTCGATAAACAAAGTGTACAAAATCTTATTACAGATAATAGATGATGATGATGATTACATTTTGTAAACACCTAGTATTTGCCAACTTTACCATTCCAGTGTATAGTATACAATAATATTATTTTATACATATAAATAAGTATCTTGTTTTATTATTATAATCTTATTCTTCATTTCATCAATTTCTTGTGACAGATATAACAAACTAACAGAGAGTAATATTTCTTAAAATGACAGCTAAGAAAGGATCATGTTTGCAAACAGTATAATAATATATAAATATGACAAAAACTATATATTTGTGAAATACATTGCAGAATGGCTTTAAAAATCATATCATGTCATCATATTTTACATACTCATTAAAAAATCTTTAAAACAAACCATTTTTAATAATTTCTAGTACGAGAAAAATAAAAAATTCTACACCGTTGGTAACATTGTACCTTTTCATCTGTAAATAAATGTACCAAGACCTATGAGATCACATCTGTAAATGATTATATTACAGATGACAGTACAGAATCCCATTTTCTACAAATTTGTAAATATCATTCCCACAGATATTCTATAAGCTACAGATCTACGGATCTGTAATATTTGAAAGAAAAACACAGAATCCCACTATAAATACGAACATTCACAGTGCTTAAAAGTAGGACGTGTGAATACTCGTATTTAGTTATATGTTTTTAAACTTTCTTAAACGTAAACATAAATTCAAATCTTAAAACTAAATGCTTATGTGAATGAGGCTTTAGATTTAGAGATACAGATGTTAACTCAAAATTTGATGCTTTTTATAAAAGTTTATGAAATATTATTGATAAATATATGCCAAAAATATAAATAATTCATAAACATAGTACAAAAAGTTGGTTCAATAATAAAATATGTGATGCAATTAAACAAAAGAATGCAGCTTATAAAAAATTTAGATTACTAGGAGGTAATGAAAATTGGACATTGTATAAAACATTTTTTTTTTTTTTAGTAAATTACATTGAATTTATACATGAATTAAAACTAGTCATGCGACTAACCATTAATTTTTCGCTGATCTAAAACTAAAAGTTTATAGGCTACTGTACATCCTTTGATGGTCAGTAGTATCTTCTGTTGGCTTAAAGCACTAGTCACATTACCATTTTATTACACATCACTGCACTAACTCGTGAGGTTTTTTCTCTTCAGTCTTCTAGTTAGTCCTTCGTTGTCCACTAGAATGCTGGCTTCAGGATTAATGTGGTTGAATAGCCGGATTTCATGTTTAACTGCATAACTTTTGATTTCGCTCTTGACGTCTTTCACACCTAGGTCTCGGTGGATGTCGTCGTTACGTATGTACCACGGAGCATTCACTATGTTGCGTAGCACTTTATTTTGAAAGGTTTGTATCCTGTTTATGTGACACTGGCTAGCACACCCCCAAAGTTGAATGCCATACAGCCACACTGGCTTTAGTATCTGGTTGTAGATTGCAATTTTATTATGGACGAACAGCTGTGAACTTCGTCCTATCAGCCAGTATAGCTTCCTGTATTTTAGATCTAGTTCTAGTCTTTTTTTTCTTACGTGCTCTTTCCAGAGTAGTTTCGGATCTAGTGTCATACCTAGATATTTAGCGGTGTTCTCATTGTCGTTAATTTTGATTGGCCGTTGCTGTGTTATTTTTTTGTTCGTAAAGTTTATGTTTATGGATTTCGACTCATTTAGTTTTATTCTCCATTGTTTTGTCCAGTTGTTGACTTGGTTGCATGCTTCTTGAAGTTTTTCTACTGAATTTTCTATATCTATGTCCACTGCTAGTATGGCTGTATCATCAGCAAACGTAGCAGTGGTAACGTTTTCTGGTTGGGGTAGATCGTATGTGTAAAGTATATATAGGATGGGTCCAAGGACACTGCCTTGCGGCACCCCTGCTTCAATCTCTTTTAGGTCGGAATATTCGTCTTCTTGTTTTATTCTAAACAGCCTGTTAGTTAGGTATGATTTCAGGAGTTCTACATACTGTTTTGGTAATAGTTTGTTTAATTTATGAATGAGCCCTTTGTGCCAGACTTTATCAAAGGCTTGCGCCACGTCTAGGAATATAGCTGAGCACACCTGTTTACCTTCTAGAGCTTTTTCAATTACATTCGTAATACGATGTACCTGGTCTATTGTTGAATGTTTCTGTCGGAACCCGAATTGATGGTTGGGAATAATATTTTTGTTATCTATTATTGGTTTTATTCTTTTGAGGAGTAATTTTTCAAACAGTTTGGAGACTATTGGTAGGAGGGAAATGGGTCTATAGGATTTCACTTCGTTGGGAGGTTTTCCTGGCTTTTGTAGCATGATTACTTCTGCAATCTTCCAGCTACTTGGTACGTATTTTAGTCTGTATGCTGCGTTTACTAAGTATGTTAGCATTACGATACCTTTTCTAGGTAGTTGTTTTAATATTTCGCCGGTGATTAAGTCGTAGCCTGGGGCTTTTTTGGAGCTCATGTTAATTTTTATTTCGTTTGCCACTTCCTTTGGTGTGACAAATTTTATTTGCGTATTATCTTGATTCTCTGTTTCTTGTAGTGGGATATTCACTTGCTCGTCATTTGGTTTGAATATTTCTTCAAGGTGTTCTGCAAACGTATTTGCTTTTTGTTTCGTGCCCAGTTTCCGTCCTTCATTTTGATAGGTGGTATTTGGGTTGTTGGTCTTTTTATTCTTCTAGTTGCTTTCCACAACGAATATTCTGTGTCTTTGCAAGCTGTTAGGTGCGTTAGGTAGTGGTTTATTGAGTCTTCTTTAAATTTTTGAATTTCGCGTTTTAGTTTTTGCGTCTTGTTGTTTAGAGCATTTTTGTCTATCGGATCTCTGGATTGCTGCCATTTTCTTCTCGCCTTCCTTTTTTCTTTAACTAGCGTTCTTATTTCTATTGGATAGTTGTTGCCAATAGTTTTATATGTATACTCTTTACTATTGTTCCATGCTGCTTTTTGTATGGTTTTGGTGAATTTTTCTGCTTCTTCATCCAGTTGTTGTTTGGTTTTTATTTGTACTCTTAGATTTATATTATTTTCAATGTCTAGTCTAAAACTTTCCCAATCTGTTGTTTTGTTAGTTAAGGTAGGTATTTTCTCTCTTTTTATTATCTTTTCACTTAGTGTTAGTATTACCGCCGAATGATCTGAGCTCAGATCAAAGTTTTCATCTATTTTTATGAAATTTGGTGACACTTTCTTGGATATAAAGAGGTCTAGTAAGTCAGGCACCTTGTTCCTATCTGTTGGCCAGTACGTTGGTTTGCCGGTAGAATGGTAGTTACATCCTACTTCTTGTATAGCTTGTTTTAGTTCTTTTCCTTTAGCAGTTGATAATCTGGAGCCCCAGTCTGTATGTTTGGCATTTATGTCGCCCCCAACAATAAATCTTTCACCTGCTTTTTGAAGAATGAGTTTATAATCTGGTTTTTACCTCTCGCCTAGAGAGGTATAGGGATCGTGAAAAAATTCGATGTCGAGATTTTTATCAATAAGCACGTTTTAGCACCTTTAGAACCTATTTTGACTATTTTCACGATGATGTCTGTGTGTGTGTGTGTGTGTGTGTGTGTGTGTGTGTGTGTGTGTGTGTGTGTGTGTGTGTGTGTGTGTGTGTGTGTGCGCGCGTGTGTGTGTGTGCGTGCGCGTGTGCGTGTGCGTGTGCGCGTGTGTGTGTATGTATGGAAGTCTGTATGTGCGCCTACTATAGTCTTTCGTTCTGATTCATTATCTCAAATTCTACTGAACATAAAATTCTAATATTTTGCAATATACATTTATATATGTTAATGAAGAGCTGATAAGATTTTGGTAAAAATCTGCCAACCGGAAGTGGTATTTTCTTGAAGCATTTTAACATTTTTTGCAAAAAATATAGGAAATACTGCGATAGTTACAATTTGTCATTCGACATTTGAAAGAACAAATTATCTTTTACAATATTTATTTAACATCGTTTCTATATCTCTTACCAATAAAGAAAAATTAATTTTCAAAAATTTGTAATTTTACCTACCACGATTTGTAAATCATAATATAGGAACAAAATTTAAGAACAAAAATGAAATGTCAATGTGATAGATGAACAGACGTTTACACAGTTTCTGAAATTTATGTGACTCCATTTTTAAATATAAATATATTATTAACTGGGTTGAAACTTAGAACCTATAGGAGCCGAAATATAATAAATTAAAAACTGACTGAATTCCATTAAGTTTTCATCCTTCCATTAAACGTATTCAGTCAAGAAGTATCATCGATTCATTATTATTATTATAACTGGATATAAGGTAATAATAAAATAAAAATTTTATCTACAAAGAGCTAATTTGATTTCAATTCCAATAGGAATCGGTACTTTGCTTGAAGAACAATAACAAAAATTACAAAAAGTAGCCTAACCAAATCCAAATTCACATATTACAGTGTCAAGGCGGGAGGTCTAGTGATGGCCACGTCAGATTTTTTCAGATTGTGTTTTGGTGGGCAATAGAGAGCACCAACTGTCAAGTTCTGTTTGGAGGTTTTTACACCGACCATTGTCAGTTGTACTTTTTCGCTTTGATAATGCTGTTCTTCATAGTGGTTGATGGAATTTTTTATTATAATGGCACTTCCACCTCTTGCCCTGTTTTGTGGGTGGATTGTGTGGTATATTTTGTATCCTCTTATTTTTAAGTATGATTCTTTTGTTAGGTGTGTTTCCGAAATTGCACATATATCGATATTTTGTGTATCGAGAAAAACTTGAAGTTCTTCTTTTCTGTTTAGAAGGCCATTGGCGTTCCAGGTCGCAATTCGTAAGTCTTTTTTGTCCATTTTATGTTCTTCGGGCTTTTATATCCTTTTCTAGTTTGGTCAGCCTTTGGGAGAGCTGGTTTAAGGTTTTTTCCTGTACGTCGAATTTTGTTATTAGAGTTTGCATCATCCTCGTGAGTGAGGCTTGCTCAGTTTCAGGAGGCTGTGTAGGGTTATTCTCTTGTTGAGAGCTTTGAGTTGCTTTGGCATATGATAGGTTCTCATTTGCCCTTTTGTCAGTAAACACATTTGTTTTATTTTGCTGTACATTGTTTTTAGTTTTAGTTATCAAATCTCTTCTTTTTTGTAGTTCTTTCGCAATGGTACAACCCCGATAGTTGGCGGGATGATTTTCGCCGCAATTTGCGCATTTTGGTTTAGTACTTGTTGTCTTGGTGCAAACCGCTGTTAGGTGGTTGTCTGCACATTTAACACATCTGGCTTCATGGCCACAATATTTTTGTGTGTGGCCAAGTCTTTGACATTTCTTGCACTGGGGTGTATTAGTTTGTTGGTTCTTACCGCTTCTATTTTAATTCTCATTTGGCACAGGAATTCTATACCATAGATTTTTTTAATGTCTTCATCATTCTGAAACGTTAGCATGAACATTGGAAGCGGGATTGATATATCTTTACCATTTTCTTTGACTTTTTTTATTTTGTTAACTACTTCCTGGATTTTGAATCCTTTCTCTATAAGTTCTTGTTTTATTACTTCTGGGTTTCATGTGTAGTGCAGATCTCTAGCCATTACTCTTATTGGTATATTTTTTTGTTCTCATAGGTATGCCATTGGTGTTTATTATCGTTCATTATTTTAGTTAAAGTTCTATATTCCTGATCCGTATTCACGTTGATTTTGATTTGGTTATTATTTAGCATGTTGGTTTTAAATCCCAGGTTTTTGCTTTTTAGTTCGGTGGCTAATAAGCCGTAGTCTTTTATCTCACTAACGATTACTGGAGGAGGTTTGAGTTGTTTAGGTTCTGGTTGTTTTTTATTTTGCTCACCTGTGTTGTTTGCAGGTTCTGATAATTTACGCTTTTTATTCTTTTTCAGTATCCATTCTGTTTCCTTGGTTATATTTAGTTGCATTTCTTGTTCTTCCTGAATCGTTGGCTTTTGGTTTTGGTTTCTCTTCGTAGGTTGGAGTTTCATAACTAACTCTCTTAGCATATTTATTTCTGTTTGGGCTGCTAGGAATGCATTTTTCCATTCTTCTATTGTTTCTGGTACCTTGTATGTATTCTGGTTCATTTTTTGCGATATTTGGACGGCCAACGAGTTGGCCGTCTGTTATCGCTTGTGTAATAAGATTACACTTTAATTTAGTTTTAATTAGCGTTGTTTATCTGTTAATAAACACGTTATAATAGTAGCAATGATTGATTTATGTAATACTCGGACAAGCCGCACAGTAACACGTCCGTTCACTAGCAGTGTTTAGACGAGACTGTATAAAACATTAAGAAATAAATTAGTAGATACAATAAGAATTGAAAAACGATTATATTACGAGAAAACAATCGATAAATTTAGGGGAAATTCAAAACAAATGTGGAAAACATTAAAAAGTTTAATTGCAAATAAACACTATGACACTATAAATGATTATTGACATTACGTATACTAATAAAAATGTGATAATTCAAAAACTTAATAACGTATTTTATAACTAATATTGAAAATATTGTACATTGAACCACGTACATGCGATCTTAGACAATTTTGCAATAAATACTGTAAATTGTACATTACATGATTTTAAATTATTAGAAATGTCAGAATTAATCGATATAATTCATAGTGTCAAATAACAATAGTCCTGATGATATACATGTAAGATTTATTAATGAATTCTCAGATATTTTAGCAGATAAGCTTATTAATATTGTGAACTCTTCGTTAGAAGTAGGTGTAGACTTAAAATCTCCACTATAGTTCCTATAAAAAATCTGACGTGGACACCACATTACTTCCTTGTACGCCTATTAAACTGTTCATACTTTTCTTAATAACTAAAATGTAGAATAATATAAAAAATCTCCCGCCATACCTACTTTATTATTTTAACTTATTATACAAATATATTAATATATAAGTACTACTACTACTGCTACTATACTCACAAATATATTTTAGTCATTTTATTTAAACTGCAGAAGAAGATATAAAGCATATTTCACTATTGTCACTGTCATGTCATAATCATTTAAATTTTACGTAGTAACAAATGTTAATCGATCATGGACTACAAGATACCGAAATACTAAATTATAAATATATACTTTAATTATTCTTAAATGATATCAGATACAAAAATATTTATAAAATACCGATTGTAGGTAAAAATCACATAATCTTTCATTTAAAATAAAAAAAATGTCTTAAATTAAATATTTATCGAAATATTTGAAAAAAGTACTACTTCCGGTTTGTAGATTGAAACAAAAAATAGGAGGTGCACAACTAGATGCTATAACAGTCCCAAATACAAAATTTCAACTTTCTACGTCTAACCGTATTTGAGTTATGCGACACACATACGTACGTCCGTCCGTCCGTACGTACGTACTTATTATACTAGTATACTCACAAATATATTTTAGTCATTTTATTTAAACTGCAGAAGAAGATATAAAGCTTATTTTACTATTGTCACTGTCATGTCATAATCATTTAAATTTTACGTAGTAACAAATGTTAAACGATCATGGAGTACAAGATACCGAAATACTAAATTGTAAGTATATACTTTAATTATTCTTAAATGATAGAAGATACAGAAAAATTTATAAACTACCGATTGTAGATAATAATCACATAATCTTTCATTTAAAATAAAAAAAATTGTATAAAATTAATTATTTATCAAAATATTTTTCAAAAGTACTACTTCCGGTTTATAGATTGAAACCAAAAATAGGAGGTGCACAACTAGATGCTATAACAGTCCTAAATACAAAATTTCAGCTTTCTACGCCTAACCGTATTTGAGTTATGCGACATACATACGTCCGTACATACGTACGTACAGACGTCACGACGAAACTAGTCATAATGGATTCAGAAAAGGTCAAAACGGATATTTCCATCAAAATCTGAAAACCGAAATTTTTCGGGATTACAATACTTCCTTATTACTCCGTACAAGGAAGTAAAAAGCATTCGAGACAGTAGATCGAGAAATATTACTCCAAAAATTAACTACTTATGGAATAGTTGTAAATCTTGGTTTATCAATTATCTGGAAAATAGATTACAGAAAACCAAATGTAATAATATATATACACTGGCGGAAAAAAAATTAAACACTTGAAATTCGTAAAAATATCGACCATTTTCAAACTGCCATAACTCGGTTTATTTTCAATCGATATCGATGAATCTTCGAGGGCAAGAAACTTTGAAGTGTCTACTTTAAAGTCATGCATGCAAACTTAAGCGCAACCCCCTCCGCCCTCCTCTAGCAATCATGTGCAAAAAAAAGAATTTTAATTTTAAAAATGTCCAACTTTGAGGATGTGTACGGAGTTTAAACATTTTTTTTACTTGATCCACCAAAAGGGCACTAAAATCTGTTCAATTCCCTGTGCAGGACTCAAAGAACGAAGTTCCTACGATAATTTGGCACAAAGTTATGAATTTTTTTTTTAAAAGGGCATTTTTTGTTTTTCCCACATAACTCAGCCACTTTTCAACCAAATTAGACGATTTTTTCGGGGAAAAAATCCATAGTGGCTCTACTTTAAGGGGGTAAACTCAAATTAGTATGATCCCATTTCGTACCCTTCAAAACCCGAACAAAAAAACACGTTTTTGGACAAAGACACGTCCAACTTTGGCCATGTTTATTAAGTTGGAAAAAATTTGTCTACTCGATCCACAGAAAAGGCATTGAAATTTGTTCAATTACCTGTGCAGGGCCCAAAGAACGAAGTTCCTACGACGATTTTGGCACAAAGTTATAGTCGTTTGAAAAAAGTGCATTTTGTGGTTTTTTGACTCATAAATCGGTAGTTTTTTGACGATTTTTTTTTCACGAATGAAATTTTCTTTCAAAATTTCTAATATTTTAGGCAATTTGAGTTATTCACACGAAATATCAAATTTCATTTTTAAAGAAGTAAGCAAATCTCACGAGTTTAAAGACTAAATTTTCTCGATACCTATTGAAGGTCTGCTTAAACTTTAAACTCGTTCCCCTTATCGCAGACGAATGCTAATGAAATTTACAAAATCGTATTCTCAAATGTTCGCTTCGAGACGTATACGCGTTGTTATGTTCGCATTCATGACGAATACCTTGGACCACTCGAAATCGATTGAAAATACGCCGAGTTATGGCGGTTTTGAAATGGTCGAAATTTCACGAATTTCAAAGTTAATTTTAATTTTTAGTTTTCTTCCACTCTGCAGGATTTTAAAAGTTTTACGCAAAATTATTACTCATAAAACAGATTCATTTTAGTAGTCTCTATTTGGTCTACTCATCCAAGGTATCCAATTTTTTAATAGTTTTTAGACGGCGATCATTTGTTTCTTAAACAAGCTCAAAAAACTGGTATTATCTTCTTGTACTTGTACATCACAGGATCATTATCTAGCAAACAGTCTGCCGTAAATTGAAGGAAAATTATCCGCGGGGCATACAAAAGACAAAATATAATAAAATATACTATTGAGGTGTTACGAGTAGTGGCATCTATATCAGAATCCACACTAAAGCAATATTACTGGTTGGAAATTTTTTTGTCTAAAAACGGATATAAATCATTACACCAATAGTAACTAATATCTTGGAGTTCTTAATTAACAGATTTAATCTAGAAGCTTTGTATGACACACAAACACTATGCAATATAGGTGCAATATTAAAAGTCAAGAACCCGAAGTCGCTTCTCGTTGTTGATTGTTGATGTCGATATGTACAGAAGGTTGACAACTCAAAATACGCGTTTACTACGCAGGTCTAATATGAAACTTGGATGGAAATAGAACCGGAGCTAGATATATTTTTAAGTTGAAAAAAGACGTTTCTAGTATGAATTCGTGTTTTAATTATCATATTTTGCATCTAAAATCTAGTATGAAACTTGTCAAAGTTTCTAGCCGAAAAAAGTATAATGTAAAACAGGCTGAACTACCTTATTCTGTGGTAAGGTACATTAATTTTAAATTTGACATTTTTGCTGCCACTATATCTTAGCAGTTGTTCTAAGGCTAATTATAGTGCAAATGTCAAAATGCAGCTCACTTAAGCTTATAGGAAATATATTTTTAATAAATAGATATGTCGGCCAAAAAGTATAATACCTACATAATGCGTGCTTTAGGTATTTCGTACATCATTAGGTTTTATTCGCGTCGTAATTTAATATACAATGTAAATAACTATTTCTTACTTTGGGAAGTCTGGTAGCGTGAAGGGTTTGAATGAGTGCAGTTCTCAAGTTTTCTATGCTGTAAAGTCCTAGGCGCATTACAAAATCTTCACCGACGCCTACAGTGAAGATGAAACTTTCTGTCAGTTTCGCTGCTTCTCGGCTCAGTGTACCCGCTGAAACAATAAAAAGAGATTTAATGCAAAATGTAGTTAAATATTGTTATAGTAATTTACGTAAAAAGCCTGGTAAATGGCTTTTTGAATGGGTAAGATATTTCCGGAATTTCGATGAAAGAAAAGTACCATAAAGGATTATTAACGGGCGTATGATGTAATAGTATATAATGTATCAAGTTTTATAAACGTCATTTTAGTAGCGAGTGTATAAAAACGAGTATCTACAGAGTTTATAAACGAGTCACATATACCTACTATACTTTTAAATTATGTAAAATTTCATTTAAAATAATTCGAACATTTAGGTTAAATCATACTTAATGATAATATAAATAGCTACAAAATTCTACTTAGGCAAGTGTATATTAACTGTTATATTGGAAAAAATCTGCTGTGGCCACCACAGAACTTCCCAGACTTTAAGTTTTATTAACTTACTTTTGTAAATGCTGTACTTTTATACTTCATTCAGCAAAATTTAAATAAAGCTTTCTTTTTCCCGGAAAGAGAGAAGAGAAGAAGTAATTCGAATAACATGTGAAAATAATAAGTACGATTTAAAAACCAAATTTTACATTTAAGGTTTTAATACCTACATATCTTAAGAACCCAGTTATTTTTTGTAGCAATCCCCAAATCGACCGTAGTAATTTGCTTAAATATTTCGATAAATAATTAATTTATCACAATATTTTCTACTTCAAATGAAAGATTATATTTTTGTCATCTACAATTATTATTCGTATTTTAAAATTTTTTCTGTACATGATACTATTTAGGAAATAAATTATTGTTAATAATTTAGAGTATGAAACTTCAGTATTCAGTATCTTAAAGTCCATGATCGTTTAACATTCGTTACTACCTAAATTTAAATTGATTGTGACAGTGGCAAAATAGTGACAGATCGTTTATATCTTCTTCTACAATTTACATAAAATGATAAAAATATGTTGTGAGTATAGTATTATAGTTAAAACTAAAAAGAGTGGATAGAGTGACGGGAGGTCTTGTGCTGGCCACATCAGATTTTTTCACGTTATTTAAATTGTGCCGATTAAATTTTGCTGAATTAAACATAAAATTAAAGCCTTTACGAAAGCAAGTTATTACTTTTTTGTAAAAAGCTTAAATATAATATTTCAGTCCCAAATTCCAACGCGTTCTTATGTTATCGTGCTTACGGACAGACCGACCGACACATGCCGACTTTTTTAAAATTATGTTTTTTTTAGTTCAGTAGGGTCTAAAACGTGAAGATTCACCAAAATCTCGAAATGTCAAAAAATCACGATAAAAATACTTCCCCCTATTCATCGCCTACGTTATTATTCAAGGCCTGGAAATATAATTTTCATTTCTAGGGACAATTAAATGCAAAATATGGTCGATTGAGGGCTCCTTTAAGGGACCCGGTTGAAGACCGGAAGTGTGAATTAAGAATTAAGTTATCTGTGAAATACGTTAAAACAGAAAATAATCTGTTACATCAGGTATTAAAATGTCAGAATTAAAAATTAAAATTAAGTAGTTTTTATAATGATGAGAATATAATTCATATGTCACGTGACCTGTTTTCCGCCAATCATCATCGAGATCACATCGAGATCTGCTTAGTTACATGTCTATCACAGCGATGATAAAAAACAAAGAAATTATCACCTTGTTTTGGTCCGTTGCTAAGGGCATTTTTTCTGTATTGACAGTTAATTTCGTAATTATTGACTATTAAAAGGTGTGCTAATCGTTGAAGTGATGCTAATAACGATTAAATTAATCAAACAATTAAAAAATTGAGGTAACGCATCTTGCAAAATGCAAATATACTTGAACAGCAACTAATAAAGATCACCGGTTATTCCAATAGGTACTAATTATTCAATTCAGTCTTATTTAAATATCCAATCAAATCATCATCAATATTATAAATTCCTTAAGAGGAAATAATCCAGAAACACCTAAAAATCATACTACAGTATCTAATTCAACAGTTATTCATATACACAAGATACAAACCCACACCGCAAAAATACAAGTATATAGACATGTGTAGGTTATACTTCAAATTGTAATTGTGTGTTACAAATAATAATTGTGTAATTACAAATAAAAGGTCTGTTTTAACCTTTTAATACAACATCTAAAATTACTTAGGTTAGGTTAAAACACACCCAAACACCCGATGTGATGTGTTGCGTTCAGTAAACTACCGAAACTACCAACTCTAAGGTGCGTTCTCGTTCTCATTGCGCGCGCCTTGCGCATCACTACAAATTCATTATATTCTCTCATTAAATATAAGCTCGGGATATGATTATTAATCGAAGATATTGCTCGTGAAACCGCAGCAGAACATTTCACTCGTCCTTCGGACTCGTGAAATCTACAGCTCGGTTCCACTCGAGAATATCACCGATAATAATCATATCACTTGTTATATTACGTATGAGAATAATACAATCTATATAATAATATAGAGTATATTTTGATACATGTATTTTAATTTAATATTAAAATTGATTTATTAATAACCGGAACCGGGTCTCTTAAAAGCGCCATTTGCGGCAAAAATTTGCAACAAATGTTTCCCAATGTTTGGTTAGCAACCGGCCTGCATTTCCAGGCCATGAATAATAACGTAGGCAATGCCCAATTACATAGATCGGGAAAGTAAAATTTGACAATGATTGAAAGAAATCAATTAATTTCACTCAGTTTTTCACAAAAACTAAATGTCAAATATAGGACCCAACTTCATCCCGTGCTTAAGACTGTCGTATGCCTATTTGTCCGAGAAAACCTACCAATCGCGATGCATAATATCCTTTGTTGTGATATATATATATATATATATATATATATATATATATATATATATATATATATATATATATATATATATATATGTATATATATATGTATATATATATATATATATATATATATATATATATATATATATATATATATATATATATATATATTTCTATTTGTAAACACATAATTAGTATTTATGATAGATACAGAAATGAAGTATGGTTTGATTGAAAAAAAGTAAGTTTTTTGTATTTGTTTATAAAGTAACAAAGCGTATCTAAACTGGTAAACAAGTTTTTGTACATAATCACTTAAAAAATATTTTTACGGTATTTTTTCACTTTCTTATATTTACTTTTGATATTTTTTCAAATGAACTATGTTTTATAATATTATGATCTATCATAAAAATCAATGAATTTAACAACAATATATACGTATGTACACACAAATCAAAAGGTATTAACACATTTAAGTCTAGTGAGAAGAAAAATGTTTTGGATTTCTTGCTATGATTTGCTGTGCATACTTACAGACTAACGAAAGCAGGTACCCTCATTAATAATACTATTTCTTTGTACTATGCACAGCAGGGGGTTGTGTAATTTGCTTTTGGCATAGTTAGAGACACTAGAAAACCCAGTAAGTATTGGCGTTATAACTTATAAGGGTTACATTTCCTAAAAGCCAGATCGGAAATCTTAATATGTCAGTTGCTATGTTCAGTCCGTGACTTTTTTATATAGGAGGGGAAATATTTAACAAGAGACCATACCACCGCTGTATGGTACTGTCTGATTCCTACTGACTAAAACCTCTCCCCCCGGGAACCCAGATTGGGTTCTAAGAGGTCTGCTGTGCTCTTTCGGCATTTTCCTTGTTGCGCAGGATTGTAGATATTTGTCTGTTGACCTCGCTGCAGTTAGCCTCACTCCCCAGCATTATCTCGACAGCTGCTGTCCTACCACTGACTCCGCACTACTTCTCAGCGGAGCCCACTGTGTGGTGACTGTGCACCGTCAAATAGTGACGTCCGTATAGTTAGCACCCCCACTTCAGAAAAATAAAAAAATTAAAATGCCATAATTTTGTGCTAATTATGTGCTAATTTTGTACTAACATTAAAATTTGTTTGCTAAATCCGAAACCGCGAAAACGGACGTCACTCTATTGGAGGTGCTAACTATACGTATAGTTGGCACCGCCCTACACTAAATTATCGCAAAATGAAAAAATTGTTAGCCTATAATTATGTGCTAATTTTGTACTAACATTAAAATTTTTGTGCTAAATCCGAAACCGCTAAAACGGTAGTCGCTCTAATATGGAGGTGCTAACTAAGTATACGTAGTTACCACCGTCTTACACTAAACAATCACAACATGAATAAATTATTAGGCTATAATTTTGCGAAAATTTTGTACTAACATTAAAATTTTTGTGCTAAATCCGAAACAGCTAAAACGGTAGTCGCTCTATGAAGGTGCTAACTATACATATAGTTGGCACCGTCCTACACTAACTTATCACAACATGAAAAAATTATTTGCCTATAATTTTGTGTAATTATATTCAAATTTTGTACTAACATAAATTTTTTTGTACTATTCGCGTTTTAGGAACAATAACATACATTTTTGTTTTTGGGATACTACATTTAGGTGCGTATTACCAGTTTACTAAACGAAATTCCTACCTTTTCACATTTCTACTATGTTAAATTAGATTTGATTAAAGGTTATAGAAGAGAGCACAATTTTTATTTTTACTTCTTCCCTCATATTTTATAAGAGAGGTATTGTGACGCGTTTTTGGTAGATAAGCACGTTTTAGGGTCCCTAGAGTAAGAATTTATCATTTTCGAAATTTGTGTGTGTTACAATTTTTTCGGGAACTATAATTCATAAAATAACAAACATTAAAATTGAAAATTTTATATTCAAGGTTTTAATACGGATCCTTAATAACCCAATATAATTTTAGTTTCAATCTGCAAACCGGAAGTAATACTTTTTTTTAAATATTTCGATAGATAATTAATTAAATAGAATTTTTTTATTTTAAATGAAAGATTATGTGATTATTATCTAAAATTAGTAGGTATTTTATAGATATTTCTGTATCTGGTAGGTAGGTACTCATTTAATGTATATACTTATAATTTAGTATTTCGGTATGTTGTAGTCCATGATCGTTTAATAATTTTTGTTACTACGTAAAATTTGAATGATTATGACATGACAGTGACAATAATAAAATATCGTTTATATCTTCTTCTGCAGTTTAAATAAAATGACTACAATATATTTGTGAATATTAGTATTACCTACCTATAATATTCGTGTCCAGACAATTCATCGCAGGAAAATTCATCGCGGAAAGTTCATCGCGGAAAGTTAATCGCAGGAAAATTCATCGCGGGGAAAATTCATCGCGAGGTAAATTAATCGCAGGAAAGTTCATCGCGGTAAAGTTCATCGCGGGGTAAATTCATCGCGAGGTAAATTCATCGCGGGCAAGTTAATCGCGGGAAAGTTCATCGCGGGGAAAATTCATCGCGAGGTAAATTAATCGCGAGAAAGTTCATCGCGGGAATGTTCATCGCGGGGAAAATTCATCGCAAGGTAAATTAATCGCGAGAAAGTTCATCGCGGAGAAAATTCATCGCGAATATATTTATTGTAGTAATGTGGAATGGTATGTTGTGTTATGTTAATCCTTATTGATCACGAATTATTTTATAATATGAAATTTAATATTTTCCCTTACAAACTGCACTTGAAGAAAGTTCTTTGGCTTACAATTTCTATAATAGGATTAAAAAGTCATTTACCATTCGTTCACAACATCAATAGCTAAGAAACAAAAGTGTAATACTGCAAATTTCGAAGAAAGATATAGAAACTCAATAACACTTGAATATATTTAATACCTCAGGCCTCAGGTATACCCAACTGGTGTAACAAAGTTCTGTTGGACTCAATTAGGGTTTTGTTAGTATTGATTAGTTTATGTCAAAAAAACGGAGTTCTGTTGGACTCAATTAGAGTTTTGTTAGTATTGATTAGTTTATGTCAAAAAAACGGAGTTCTGTTGGACTCAATTAGGGTTTTGTTAGTATTGATTAGTTTATGTCAAAAAAACGGAGTTCTGTTGGACTCAATTAGGGTTTTGTTAGTATTGATTAGTTTATGTCAAAAAACGGAGTTCTGTTGGACTCAATTAGGGTTTTGTTAGTATTGATTAGTTTATTTTTAAAAAAACGGAGTTCTGTTGAACTCGATTAGGGTTTTGTTAGTATTGATTAGTTTATTTAAAAAAAAACGGAGTTCTGTTGGACTCAATTAGGGTTTTGTTAGTATTGATTAGTTTATTTTTAAAAAACAGAGATCTGTTGGACTCAATTAGGGTTTTGTTAGTATTGATTAGTTTGGGTACAAATGTGCAAATCGAAGTGTGAAAATTGGTATATGGGTAGCTGGACATTGTGGTGCGGGAACATTTATACGCTGTGGTTTTTCGGACGTGTGGTTATGGTATGGTTTTTATACGCTGTGGTTTTCGGTGGTGTGGCATTTACTCTTCGAGTAAGTTAAGTTCAGAAAAATGTTAGGCAAAAATATTTTCTAGTTTTAAAAAATTCAAAAAATCTTGTTAAAAATACCTACTCTTCGAGTATGTTGGGGTTATGTTCAGAAAAATGTTAGGCAAGAATATTTTCTAGTTTTGAAAAATTCAAAAAACCTTGATAAAAATACTCCTCGAGTATGATGAAAAATATTGTAGAAAAACTGTCCCTAAAACCATCGTGCTTTTCAAATGTGCACTTCTGCGCTTATGCAACTGTTGTTAATAACACGCAACATTGTGATTTATTTGTCTGCAAAGAAGAATTTACAGATCATGAATATGTCTGAAATTAATTTTTTGGCGATTAGTTATCATCGCGATGAACTTTTACGTAATTAAGTTACCTCGCGATGAATTTATTTCGCGATGATCTTTCCCGCGATTAATTTACCTCGCGATGAATTTTCTCCGCGATGAACTTGTCCGCGATTAACTTTCCCGCGATTAATTTACCTCGCGATGAATTTTCCCCGCGATGAACTTTCCCGCGATGAACTTGCCCGCGATGAATTTACCTCGCGATGAATTTACCCCGCGATGAACTTTCCCGCGATGAACTTTCCTGCGATTAATTTACCTCGCGATGAATTTTCCCCGCGATGAATTTTCCTGCGATTAACTTTCCGCGATGAACTTTCCGCGATTAATTTTCCCGCGATGAAATTTCCGGGAATCATAATATTAATATATTTGTAAAAGTAAAAAGAATAGAGTTATGGTGAGAGGTCTTGTACTGGCCACATCAGATTATTATTATTTTGTAATTGTGGACGCTTGTTTTTACTTTTGAAAAGAACTTGAACCCAGGAATACGGCTTATGTTTTGGTTTGGGTTACATAATACAAAATATACAGTATTTGCAGTTTTTTTATAACTTTGCCAAGAGAATAGTTACAAAAACTTAACAGCAGTAAAAATGAATGAATTTGAAATTTATTTAAGTTATATTGTTTGTACAGTGTGTGTACAGTCCGTTATGTTAATCTTACTTTCAACGATAATTTTAATACACTGTTCCTATTACCTACTTACCTTGACGTTATTGTACCTGCTCTTCCAAAAGAATACAAAATCTGGGAATTTAAGTAATTTAAGAACAGTGACTAATTCTTTTGACTAGCGCTCTCCTCAAATATTCCGAAGATTTAATTCACTCCAAATCATTTCTGTGTTTTGCTTTGAGCACATAGGTACATGCTCCACTAATCATTGTATTTTACATCTTTTTCTTTGGATTTTATAAGAGACAAAGTTTTTTGAAGATTTTCTTCAATAAAACGGTAAGTCGATTACAATTACCAAAATTATACACTACATGAGAGACAGGCACATTGGTACAGTTCGGAAACTTATTATGTATTATTATGATTTGAGGATTATTTCAGACACGTTTAAAAGCCTTCTTTATCCACCTTTTAAAAATAATTGAAGTAGGTATAGGTACTGATATCAAATTTTTTATAGCGTTTAGAGTCACAATCGTTGTCATTTATGACCTATAAACAAATTTAAGATCTATTTATAAGCAATTAAAATGTACACGAGTAAGTGCGGGCTCGGTATGAAGCTGATTCCGGCGAGCGTGGCACCTTCTCCCGACAAACGTAACACTGTAAGACGGACTATCGACTAATGTACATAACAATCTGAATTTGGTCACTATTATTAACAAAATTTTATGCAAACTAGTTGACTTTCTATAAAATATGTTTACGTAGTAAAAATTTATTTTAAATGTTTATTTAAATGAATCTGAAGTAATTACAGGTTTTTGATTAAAGTAGGTATTAAGGTTGCTTACGAATGAATATATTGAAGATATCTCCAAAAATAAACAATTTTAACAGCAGTGTTCTATAAAACGGCTTTACAAAATAATGTAATATTTTTTTGTCAAAAATTTAATTTAATTTATATTAGGGCATGAATATAAGATCAAGTCGCAAATTAATAATAAAAGAAAAGTTAGTTTAAATCAAACCACTTTTTTTTTTCTTATAATACAAAAGTGTTTTTCTGAGTAATTATGAACTTTTTAGTACTAAGAAATATGTCATGCCCTAGTTTATATTGTAACTTGGCAGAATAAATTTTAATCTCCCGCCTTATATTCTATAAGGGGAGGTATTGTGACGGGTCGAGTGTGAATTTTTAGTGGATAAGCACGTTTTAGGATCCATAGAATACGAATAAAGTATTTTCGAGATTTTCTGTGTCTGTGTGTATGTGCGTTAAGTCGTATGTGACATATTTTTTCGGGCTCTATAACTCAAAATGTTACAAACATTTAACAACCAAATTTTTATATTTAACGTTATAATACAAATCTTAGGAACCCAGTTATTTGTAAATTTTTCTGTGTATGGTACTATTTAGGAATTAAATTATTGTTTATAATTTAGACATTTAGAGTGTCAAACAGTGACAGTGACAATCGTTAATATCTTCTTCTGCAGTTTACATAAAAAGACTAAAATATATTTGTGAATACCTATAGGCGATCTCGATTAAGATCGCAGCGCTATAGTGGTGACTTCAGATAGACATACGTACGAAACTTTGTAATACGAACACTGTGACAGACTGTGGTATTTGACTAATTTTCTGTATTTTTTAAATATTTCGATAATATTGATAACTATAACTAATTTAAAAATTGTCTCATTATAATTCATAGAATAAATTAATAGAATTTGGTGTAGGACCGTGCTAACTATACGTATAGTTAGCACCTCCATTGGAGCGACTACCGTTTTAGCGGTTTCGGATTTAGCACAAATTTTTTTATGGTAGTACAAAAATAGCACATAATTAGCACATAATTATAGGCTAACAATTTTTTTCATTTTGTGATAATTTAGTGTAGGGCGGTGCCAACTATACGTATAGTTAGCACCTCCAACAGAGCGACTTCTGTTTTCGCGGTTTCGGATTTAGCACAAAAATTGTAATGTTAGTACAAAATTAGCACATAATTAGCACATAATTATAGGATAACAATTTTTTCATTTTGTGATAATTTAGTGTAGGGCGGTGCAGCACCTCCAATTGAGTGACGTCCGTTTTCGCGGTTTCGGATTTAGCACAAAATTTTTAATGTTAGTACAAAATTAGCACAAAATTATGGCATTTTTATTTTTTTATTTTTCTGAAGTGGGGGTGCTAACTATACGGACGTCCTGCTTCCGTCTCCCGCCAGGCCTATCCTGACACCTCATTGGTCATTGCCAGTGTCCATCCGACCAACAGTCACTCTCGTTACACCTTTCTCCTTTTATTGATAAAGAGTAACATAAAGAAATACAAATTATTTTCACACATAAATCTTAAACTATTTAAACACTAACTGATTATCTATTGATTTTGTAGTTCACCCAATTTGTCTTTAAACATAATCTTTCTTCCATCCCGGAGGTTTCCTCTCCCTAACCGGCCTCTGTGTATTAATCACATTTTCATCCCCTAATACAGGAGCTAATCTGTCATCGTTATCAACAATAATGTTATCATTCTCCATTGCAACATCATTATTGGCAACCTCTTCGACATTTTGATTAACTACTGGCGGTACATCGACATCATCATTTATTCTCTCCGGAACACAACCCAGGGTGTTGGATTGTAGATTTGGACTCGTTAACTCTAAGTGGGGCATGTATAAGTTGCCAACGATTTCTTCGAAAGATTTTGTCCCCTACTTTTACTAAATATGAATTTGGATGATCGCTAAATCTCACTATTTCACCGTACTTACGCAAATCCACAATCCATACCCTGTCCTTTATGATCAATTCGGGCAAAGTTCTTGTACGATGCCTTTTATTATAATTTCTAATCTGTTTATTTTTTATAATATTCTCATTTGATTGTACTTCCTCATTTTTTTAAAGTATCTAACTTGCTGGAGAGAATAGGCACCGTAGACAGAACTTTTCGCGAAAACATCATTTCCGCAGGACTGAACCCGTTAACATGGTTAACATCCTTACAATTTTTAAAAATACCTTTAGCTATTTTTACCGCAATTTCGACTTGACCATTACTTTGCGCATAATAAGCTGATGCCGGCGAGCGTGGTACCTTCTCCCGACAAACGTAACACTGTAAGACGGACTATCGACTAATGTACATAACAATCTTAATTTGGTCACTATTATTAACAAAATTTTATGCAAACTAGTTGACTTTCTATAAAATATGTTTACGTAGTAAAAATTTATATTAAATGTTTATTTAAATGAATCTGAAGTAATTACAGGTTTTTTATTAAAGTAGGTATTAAGGTTGCGTACGAACGAATATATTGAAGATATCTCCAAAAATGAACAATTTTAACAGCAGTGTTCTATAAAACGGCTTTACAAAATAATGTAATATTTGTCAAAAATTTAATTTTATTTATACTAGGGCATGAATATAAGATCAAGTCGCAAATTAATAATAAAAGAAAAGTTAGAGTAAATAAAACCACATGATTTTTTTTTCTTATAATACAAATTACAAAAAAATTCCGGAAAGAATTGATGCACATGTGATACTATAAGTGATAATTTTGCTGAAAATATATAAATACGTATACCTACCTAAATGTACTATACTAAACAACAAAAATGGATGTAATTGTTCACTAAATGCCAATAGAGGGCTTTAACCTTTATTATGAAGATAGAGTTTGGAAAATTAGGTTACTTCGTGTCCTACTTTTATACTGTGTAGGTAGACCAAAAAATATAATTAACTTCTTCATTGTTATGAAATATTAAATTCGAGTTTAGGATTCATATAGGCACAAATTATAAGGAATTCAATGATAAAAAATCTGCTGTGGCCAGCACAGTACTTCCCCGACTATAAGTTTTAATAACTTACTTTCGTAACGCCTTTAATTTTATGTTTCATACTCTGAATTATTAACAATAATTTATTTTCTAAATAGTAGGTATCATGTACAGATAAAAATGTTAAATACGATTTGTAGATGACAAAAATATAATCCATCATTTAAAATAGAAAATATTGTAATAAATTAATTATTTATCGAAATATTTAAGCAAAGTACTACGTCTGGTTTGCGGATTACTACAAAAAATAACTGGATTCTTAAGATTTGTATTAAAACCTTAAATGTAAAATTTGGTTGTTAAATGTTTGATATTATTTGAGTTATCGTCCACAAAATATTGTAACACACACACAACCGCGCACAGACATCATCTCGAAAATACTTTACCTATTCGTATTCTATGGATTGTAAAACGTACTTATTCACTAAAAACTCACACTCGAAAATTTTAACTCCTCACAATACCTCCCCTTATAGAATATAATGCGGGAGATAAAAACAACTGACCATCGTTTAAATGTTGTTATTAATTCTCCGACTAAATTTTTTCTTTAGAGAACTTTTGATAATACACTTGAAGAAATTTGAATAATTGTTTGAGAAAAAATTGAATATCGCATAAATGTCATTTTTTACATTTTTACTAAGATTATCTCCCCTAGAGCTTTAAATTGACACCAAACTCGGTATAAATTGAATGATGTATAATATAAAAATTGACGATCTGTTAAATGTTATTTTTATTTTTGTACGATAGTATTTTAATAAAAATAAAATAAGTTAAGTTTATAATGTTGGTACCACTGGTTGAATAAAAAAAATTGAATAATTTTTTGAGAAACAATTGAAAATCACATAAATGTCATTTTTACTAAAGTTGTCTCTCCGAGCGCTTTAAATTGACACCAAACTTGGTATAATTTGAATAATTTATATAAAAAAAAAATTGACGATCGGTTAAATGTTATTTTTATTTTTCTACTAGAATTATTTTCCCGAAAGCTTTAATTTGATACCACACACGATAGTATTTTGATAAAAATAAAAAAAAGTCATGTTTATAAAGTTGGTACCACTGGTTGAATAAAAAAAATTGAATAATTTTTTGAGAAACAATTGAAAATCACATAAATATAATTTTTTACATTTTTACTAAACTTATCTCCCCGAGCGCTTTAAATTGACACCAAACTCGGTATAATTTGAATAGTTTATTTTTAAAAAAAATTGACGATCGTTTATATGTTATTTTTGTTTTGATACTAGAATTCTTTTCTCGAGAGCTTTAATTTGATACCACACACGATAGTATTTTGATAAAAATAAAAAAAGTTATGTTTATAAAGTTGGTACCACTGATTGAATAAAGCTCATTAACGAACTTGAAGTCAGAATTTGGGTCAAGATCTTAAATATAAAATTTCAGTCCAAAATTCCAACGCGTTTTTAAGTTATGCAACATCCAGACAGACTAACAGACCGACAGACCGACTTTTTTTAAAATTATGTTTTTTGGGTTCAGTAGGGTCTAAAACGTGAAGATTCACCAAAATCTCGAACTGTCAAAAAATCACGATTACAATACTTCCCTCTATTACATAGATCGGGGAAGTAAAAAGAATTCATAACTTTGATAATATAAAATACGTAGATATAGTTAGCACCTCCATTGGAGAGACTACCGTTTTAGCGGTTTCGGATTTAGCACAATTTTTTTTTATGTTAGTACAAAATTAGCACATAATTATAGGCTAACAATTTTTTTATTTTGTGATAATTTAGTGTAGGGCGGTGCCAACTATACGTATAGTTAGCACCTCCAATAGAGCGACTTCTGTTTTCGCGGTTTCGGATTTAGCACAAAAATTTTAATGTTAGTACAAAATTAGCACATAATTAGCACAAAATTATGGCATTTTAATTTTTTTATTTTTCTGAAGTGGGGGTGCTAACTATTGGGCTTCCAAAATTAGTCTACGCTAACTGGTGGCAAAAAGTTGAACTAAATATAAGGTACAGTATCCATTGCGTTGTTTGTAAAAATCAGTTTGTGCTGTGATTATTAAGAATTTACAGATTTACACCTATTTGTTAGCTTCTATTTTTAAATTAAGGACAACAGTTAATCAGTTTAAAGTGTGTACAAAGAAAGTATTGCATTTATCAAATATATATTATATATATATATATATATATATATATATATATATATATATATATATATATATATATATATATATATATATATATATATATATATATATATACAGGGTGAGTCATCGAAATGCCCGTCGTCGATATCTCCCTTGTCGTTAAAAATACAGCATACATTTATTAACAGAATTTTTCATCTACTCAAGGAGCATAACTTAAAATTATTTTCACATATACAGGGTGTTGCATAACGACTTGGCAATAATTGTTCGTCTTTTTTTAAATGAAACACCCTATAAATTTTTATATATTTTGAATTGTATTTTATTTACCTATACGAAAATATAAGTTTCATTTTAGTTTTCCGCGGCGTTGCCAAGTTATTCAATTTTTTCTCTAAAAAAAGCCGAATACACGTATTGTTTTATAAAGGCGTACTGAAGTTATTTTAATAGTAAAAATTATGAATTTTTTTTTCTGTACAGCTGTAACTATACTCTTTGTTCTGACATAACTTTTTTTTAATGTTATTATACAGGGTGTTCAATACAGAGAATCAATTTTACTCAATTTCAAATGGCTATAACTCGTATTTTTCAAATGGAACACCCTATATTTTATTATTCTGTTGTGTGTATTT
The DNA here is from genome assembly GCA_947534325.1 of Agonum fuliginosum. Lineage (NCBI taxonomy): Eukaryota > Metazoa > Arthropoda > Insecta > Coleoptera > Carabidae > Agonum > Agonum fuliginosum. Next base: position 44,793,239 of record OX384030.1, on the reverse strand, counting down.
TTGCATCTTTTTATGTTATAAAGGGTGTCCTATGCCTTAAAACATTAATTTAATTAATTTCGAAATTAATGATTTTGGGCATAGGACATCCTTTATAACATAAGAAGATGCAAAAATACACACAACAGAATAATAAAATATAGGGTGTTCCATTTGAAAAATACGAGTTATAGCCATTTGAAATTGAGTAAAATTGATTCTCTGTATTGAACACCCTGTATAATAACATTAAAAAAAAGTTATGTCAGAACAAAGAGTATAGTTACAGCTGTACAGAAAAAAAAATTCATAATTTTTACTATTAAAATAACTTCAGTACGCCTTTATAAAACAATACGTGTATTCGGCTTTTTTTAGAGAAAAAATTGAATAACTTGGCAACGCCGCGGAAAACTAAAATGAAACTTATATTTTCGTATAGGTAAATAAAATACAATTCAAAATATATAAAAATTTATAGGGTGTTTCATTTAAAAAAAGACGAACAATTATTGCCAAGTCGTTATGCAACACCCTGTATGTGTGAAAATAATTTTAAGTTATGCTCCTTGAGTAGACGAAAAATTCTGTTAATAAATTTATGCTGTATTTTTAACGACAAGGGAGATATCGACGACGGGCATTTCGATGACTCAGCCTGTATATATATATATACCTATATATATATATATATATATATATATATATATACCTATATATATATATATATATATATATATATATATATATATATATATATATATATATATATATATATATATATTGTATGATGGAAAAATCGCTAGATGTTTTAATTATAGGTTATTGATTGCAATTATGGAATTTTCTCCCAAAAAATCAATTAAAAATAGGAAAATTTGCAGTGTGTATAACTGCAAATCTACTGCAAACAAAAATCGAACCATTCTGTTTTATTTAATTCCCCAAAAAATAGAAAAGCTAACGCTCGTGCTCCAACTGTCATACTAGTTGTACAAAATAAGCAAGGTGAAAATATGATGTGCGACAAATTACTTGCATAGAAAAGAGCTTTAAAGATTTCGGATAAAATAACGTCTAACATGTTTGTGTGCTCGTTAATCAGTACAAAACAAATCCGACATGTACCTTTCGTTTGAATTTTGACGATACTATCAGCGCCATCTCTTGTTAATTTGGAAGCCCAATACGGATGTCAAATAGTGTGTTGCTGTATCTCTGCGTCACAGTACGCACACCTGTCATGGAGGTTTCTCTTGAATTTTGTGAGGTAGGCAGCGAAACACCCCTGTCCAGTGAGGGCCTGTGTGAGGTGGTAATTCACCTCCCCATGTTTCCTATTACCCCATATTCGGACATCGGGGATCAATTGTCTTGTCCAATTGCCCTTACTTGATCTTTCCCATTTATCTTGCCGTCCTCCAGCATCTGCCCTCTCTCTTGTGTCTTGTTTTTATCGCCGCGCACAGTTCTAGTATTTTTACTTCTCTCTGCCACCATCAGTTCGATAGGTGGCATACCTGCTAATACCTGAGCCGCATCAGCAGAAACCGTTCTGTATGCACTGCAGATACGCAGTGCCATCTTTCGTTGGATCTAGGTCATAACCTGTCTGGTCTGCCTTGTCCAGAGCTTCTTCCCAGACAGGAGCTGCGTATAATAGTATTGAGTGGACCACACAGCTAATGGTTTTCCTCCTACTTGCTCTCGGACCACCGACATTGGGCATAATCCTGAAGAGTGCTGATGTTACAATGGCCGCTCTATCTGCCAATTCTCTGACATGCGGGGCAAATGTTATTCCTTTGTCGATTAGCACTCCCAGGTATTTTATCCTTAGTGATGTTCAGCCTGTGACTAAAAACGGCCAAAGCCACGGTTTGTCGAGGTATGTTTAAAATGTTTATTAGCGCCATGGAAACCAGTTCGTGAAATAACATTTAATATCAGCAGTAGAAAAAATATTTTATTTCATACTGCATTGTTTTTTTATTATGAAAAAAGAGAATACTTCAACAATTGTGGTTATTAGTAACCGGTACAATAGTTTAATAATACATTATGTTTAGAATAATAACAATCTAATAATTACAGTATATATACAGGCTGAGTCATCGAAATGCCTGTCGTCGATATCTCCCATGTCGTTAAAAATACAGCATAAATTTTTTAACAGAATTTTTCGTCTACTCAAGGAGCATAACTTAAAATTATTTTCACATATACAACTGAAAATGCTCGAGAAAACCAAGATATTTGGTTCCAGATGGATGGTTGCTCCGCACACAGCAGCGATGTCAGTGAATTTTTAAATAATAATTTTGAGAATAAAATCATTGGTCCGCGGTTTATGATTAGCTGACCTGCAAGGTCCCTCGATCTGTCTCTGAACGATTTTTTTCTTTGGAGACATTTTAAATCAAAGATTTACTCTAGCCAAACATTTCAAGATTAAGATGAACTCAAAAATCGTTTACAAGCCGACTGCGATAAAATATCACAATACCAATTAGCAAATGTCAGACGAAAATTTTAAGCAAGGTTGGGCCATTTAGTTCAGTAACCTTGTCATCGTTATAATGGGCATAAGTTGCATCAAGTGGGGGTAGATAGTTTCGATTTTTTTTTCTTGCATGGGACATACCTGAGACGCAAAATCCAAGTTTTCGACCTCAGCAACCCTGCGGAACACTTTTGAATATATCAAAAACTGCTAAATTTTTGCACTTTTTTCGGTTTCTTCCCATTTTAACTATGAAGGAACACGTTTTCGACAAAGGCCATTATATGCATTTTTAAACTAGATTAAATTTGCTACAATTTATGCCCAACCGCAGCTCTGTACGTTGAGAAATTTTAGCTTTTTTCGTTATTTTTGTGTTTAATTTACTGTAACTTCTGAATGAATAAAATATTGTCTTTCGGTTTCTTGCATTAAATTCTACGAACATTTCTCCATAAGATGCAGTATTACAAAATCTTTTTTGGTTATTCGTTAAGCCAAAATATCAAATGTTTTTCCGAGAGGAAATTGAGAAATTTTTTAATTTTTAATATTTATTGTGTTCAATGAGCTGTACCTTCTGAACGTATAAAAATATTGACTTCCGGTTGCGTTTATTAAATTCTACGCTGGCTGTCAAAAAAATTTTTGAAAGCCACGCCGCTATGCGTTTTGCTTCTGTTCAATAATTTTGATATTATATTTTGACGAAAGTTTTGTATAACATGATATTTGTATATCTTTGTATATTAATTTTTATTGTGATTTGTTCACAACATATTGCAGTTGCTGAAGATGGATCACATTATGTATCCGAAACGTCCAACAATAAAAACATTTTAAATTATAATATAAAAATATAACATTCCTACCAAATTTCAAAATCTCTATAATGCGTTTGCCGACGCACCACTCTGTATGACAATGGAGGTATCATGCTAGGCATCTTGATATACGTGGAATAAGTACTGTCAATGTCAAAGTACCTGTTATATTATTGAAATTTTTATTTTCATATATAATACCATTAGTGACTATGATTTTGCCGGCAATTTTTGCCGTCTGGTCACGACTGATTGTTGCGTCGAAAATTATTTTCTAATGCAACAAGCAGGAGTGATCAGACGGCAAAAATTACCAAAAAATCATAGTCACGTATGGTATTCGGCTTGACAATTTCTCGAATTTTTATTTATTCCAAAAAAAGTAATGTATTTTTAAAACAATCATCAACTGACATAATATCTAAGCAACGCTTCGCGGCAATTTTTTTTTTCACTAGTGAAAATTGTCACTGTAGTTCGTCTGTGATTGGTACAATTCATCAAAATACTGTGTTTTGATTGGATGAAAAACTATGAGTGGAATTGTCATTAAAATATTTTCTTTGCAAAATAATGTATGTGTACGAGCAGAACGAGAAAGTTTACATGCACTTTTAGATTTTATTATTATTTCTGTTATTGATTACTCTTTTTGCCACACAAATTCACATTACTTCGTTTTGTGACACTACTACAAAATATATCAAGATACCTGACATGAAAGTTCGATTGTCATGTATGTTCCCTATGTTCGCATTTTACCTCCACCATTAGTGACTATGATTTTGCCGGCAATTTTATAAATATTTTATAAATAAACACTCGTGCTACGCACTCGTGTTTATTTTCGACGTGGCCGTCTTACTCGACGTGGTTGCGTAGTTTAAGTCCAGTTTCGGAGAGCGCGTGGAGCCATGCCAATAGCCGCGCGTTAGTTAAATTTAAAAATTCGTAACTTTTGTACTGATAAACATAAAGCCGTGATTTCTTCACTAAAAATAATTTTGAACCTTCCTTAAACTTTTACTCGCTCAATGTATACCACAATTCTCAACCGTACGCGATTTTGCAGCAGACGACATTTTCCACTACACAAAATTTGCGCTACGGCGTAATTAATTTATTATCTCAATTGTTATGAACAATTTAATGGTTTCAATAAAATATTATCAAACAAGATACTTAAACCTACCTCTGGTCAAAATTTGAACTCTATATCTCCAATAGTTGACGAGATATTACAAGATAAGAATAAAATTACGCAAAAATTTTAATTTCTCAAAAAGGGTGAAAATTGCAATTTAGGGGTTGGCCCAGACCAAAATCGAATTCAACCCTCTGGAAATCGATAGAGCAGAAAATTCTGAATCGGGATATATAGGTTTTATCGATTCACCTTTTCTTGGGACGTTCGACAATTTTTTGACACGATAGACGCGCTTGGATCCTGTACTAATGGGTTGCAGTCAAAAAAGAAGAAATATTTTACACCACTCTACCGGTTTCGGCCCCACATAACCCCTCCTCAGAAGTTGGTATGTTTAATATGTTGTTCAGGATATCAATAGATTAAGTGTGCAAATTTTCAGGTTGTGCTTCCCTCGAATTAGAGCAAGATTTAGCCGAAAGTCTTATTTTGTTGAAACGTTAGACAGAGAAATTCTATTAAAGAAATTAGAGGGGTATGGTTTTAAACACAGTTTTGAAATGGTTTCAGAGTTATCTGAACGAAAGAACGCAGTGCGTTAAAATAAATCATGTACATGTACAGGGTAGCGTACTGGGACCTCTTCTGTTTATAATGTATATTAGAATGGAAAAAAGCTAGATTATTTTGTTTCTACCTCGATGGATGTCGCTACGATCGAAGTTCTATACACAATCATATAGAAGCAAGTTGTGCCGCTCTCGCGCTCTCTAGATATGTATGAGATCTGAAGCGAACAATTTATTCGCTAGATGGAGGTGAAAGCGTCATTTAAATTTTACCGGGAGAATTAAAATTTTAGGAGTACCGTTTGAAACACGCTATCTGACAATTGTTGTCTCACGATAGATTTATTGTAATTTTATATATTGGTAAAAATTATTTGAACAATATTTATGCACATCGAAGTGGCAAAAAAAAATTAGAACGATGTGGCACGGTCAATAATATTTTCGCCAACCGGACGTATTTGATGCAATTGTGTCATTGTTTTTTGGAAAAAAAGCAGGCCATTTGAGGATTGTTTATGATCACCATAGCAATTGTACCGAAATGTAATCTATTCTTCCTAATACAAAAAACATTGTTGTTGTCATGGTTATACATTTTAATTTTAATTGTTGCGTAATATGAGGATATGTCAGTTTGAGACTCGTAAGATCGCCGAACTCCGCTGCGTGTCGTCCAGCAACCGTCTTACTCGTCCCAAAATCATGCATTTTTTGTATTAATGAAACAAATAACTATATAATAATCTGTATTTTGGTCTGCTCTGTATAATAATTAATAGCATATTATATATTAAAGGACTAAAGTGCATGATTTAATCCTGAGAGTCAAGTTTATTTCACGAGCCGAAGATGAGATAAATAATCAGCTGAAGGATTAAAAGTTCTTTTGTCCTGTGGTATACGAGTATAGGAACGCTATTTTTTGCACTTCATTCGCAAACGAATACAAAATAGTTTAAAAGACAACACATTTTGTAATTTTGACAGTAAACTTTATGACAAATATGTATATTGTTTCTATAGTACTTTTTAACAAATAGCACGTATTTACTTGACAACGGGATCAATTAATTCAATTTCTTGACAACGGGATTAAATATAAAAAATGATCCCATGGGATCAAATTAATAACCTTAGTCCCTAACAATAAAGACTAAAGAAGAGTTTTAGTCCCGAAAGTGCAAAAATGCATATTAGATATTTATACATCAAGTGAGATACATGAATGTTTATTCACGATAATAAAGTTTAGCCGAGTGAAGGTATCTAACTACCGAGATAGACCTGTGCGCCCGCCGTTGGGGTTGATAGCGGCGAAATGTTAAAAATATATCGGCGGCGGCAGTGCGCCGGTGTAAAAGCTTAATTTTGAAGTGGCGGTGGCGTATCTTACGTTTAGGCAACTATCGAAATTTTTAGTTAACTTGGAATTTTGATGACGGCGCGCTGTTAAATAATATAATGGCGCGTGTTGCATACTTTTTTTTACATTCGTTCGAATAAGTGTAATTTTTTGAATTAATGAAATTTTGACATAAAGGGTATGTACTAAAATTAAACCACATGTACCATGGTAATTTTTTCAGAATGTCAGTACTAATTTGAAACGCGATAAGTGAAAACGGCGGTAAATTTTCGCACATATTCGTTACCACGATCACCGTGAACCGTTAAAAACGTTGGTATGTTTTGATGTTGAATGGCTGATTTTTCTCTGTTGGAAATGATTATACAAACGGATTTATCTATTCGAAAAATTTGCGAAATTAGTTAGTTGTTTCATTATTACAAAAAACGCATGATTTTGGGACGAGTAAGACGATTGTCGGACGACGCCCGACGCGCAGCGGAGTTCGGCGATCTTACGAGTGCCAAAATAGCATTTTTTGTATGAATGAATAGTATATTACATTACAAGTCATGAAAATGTTTCATTGCAGACGAGGCGGCGTTTGAAGAATGCGAGGATGCGCAGCGTCCGAGCATTTCTTCAAAGCCTCCGAGTCAAGCAAAGACATTTTTATGACGCGTGATGTATTCTATTTTTTTAAATCGGCAATTAAGCTTAAAATTATAAAAAAAATTAGGTTTGCATAAATCATCAGAGCTGTGACAAATCATCAGAGCTGTAACAAATTTTAGAAAAAGTTGTCATGACAAGTAAACAAAGTTGAAAGTAAAAATGACTAGGCATGAAAATCTTACTTTCATGCCGCAAATTAGTCTGGAAATGACGATTTTCATGCTGATTTTGAAAAAACATAATATTTTTTCGTTAGCCGCTTAAATAGATGTAATTTCATTTAAATTGACACATCCTCATATTACGCAACAATTAAAATGTAAACATACTAACCATGACAACAACAATATTTGTTTGTATTAGGAAGAATAGATTTACTTTTTGTACAATTGCTATGGTGATCATAAACAATTCCCAAATGGCCTCCTTTTTTACAAAAAACAATGACACAATTGCATCAAATACGTCCGGTTGACGAAAAATTATATTTTTGTAACTTTTGTGCTTCTACTCTACTCACAAGTTATTGAGAGAACCGTGTCACATTCAGTTACTAAAGAATTACCGTAACATAACACCACGGTAAACATGGTTTAATTTTGGAACACACCCTTAATAACACTTACAAAATTTAAATAAAACAAAATATCCAGATTAGATTACAGAACGGCACTTTTATTGGAGTTTTTAAATTATTTTAAACTGTATTAAATATGCGATTAAAAGTCAAAACCATTTTATATTATATATTGAAATATATTTACAAAATGGTCTATATTTTTTTAAAATAAATATATTTTTTGTGTGTACTTTTCATTAAATTTTTTTTGAAAAAATTTATAGAGTCGATTTGCTATGGACCGCAAAAATATTACCAAAATTAAAAGAACTTTATATGGAGAGCATATTTTTATATTACTTCAGCAGATAAATAATATATCTGAAATTTCGAAATGTAAACTCTATACTCAAAATCACAAGTTCTGGCAGTGTGGCAGAGATAGCAATACAGTGTTGCTAAATGTATCCCATAAGAGTAATGTGTTAGACAAAGATGGAGAATCCAGAGGCGGATTGTTTGTTTTTCGCTTACTTGTAATTTTAATAAATTATGCTGATTATTTTTTGACGTTTCTCAAAACCAATATAATGTTCAATTAATTGAATACATTAATAAGTAATCAATTGATATGCCTCCAATTTAAAATCTTTTACTTAGAGAAAAAACTCTGGTTTCTAATAATAATTCTCCAGTGTTTCAATTTATTCTCAGCATCTTTACTGATAATTTTTCTCGTTTAATATGAAGGATACGTAATTAAGTAAAATATTAAATTAATATAAATATACAATTTTATTTTATTTTTTCGATAACAAATTGATAACAATGTAACAATAAAATAAACACAGCCAAAGACGGCCAAGTCAAAATCACAAATGGCGAGTAATACAAATATATACATGTTGTTTAAAAGACATAACAATTAATGAACAAATGTTGTCAATATATACATAGCATAAAATATAATTACAAACTTATAGAAAAATATCACATACTAAGTACATTGAAAATTTGAAGTAAGGTTCTAGACCTGTTTACATTTAAACTTCGAGGCAGGTAGCTAGGGGTAGCAGCGGTACTCAAACATGCAACTCATGCGTTACATCTTCATCGCTTTCAGTATCACTGTCGTCACTGTCTGATGTGTTTTCAAATTCCTTTTTAATTCTATACAACTGACGTACACTGACACTTGTCATTTCTGATACAAGACACATTATGTCATTTAAAGACATTGTTTTTAAATTAATATGATACATTATTATATTATTTATAATACGTTTTTCACCCACAGAATACATTTTAGTTCACAAGATAAGAAACTCTTCTTGCCAAAGTAAAATTGATTACTAACTTTATATTATCAACAATACCACTATTTATACCTACCCTACGAGTTAACGGTAATTAGCAAAAATACACAGGTATCTTGAAAATATTGTTATTAGCTAACTCAGTGCAGATTTTCTGCGTAAATTCTTCGTTACAACAATTTAAATCGTATAATCCTATTATGGCACTGTTAATTGGGATTACATTAGATGGTAGTTACAAATAAATTACAAGAAATGTAATTAGTATATGTCTTGAAATGAGATTACAGGAGTAGGTATAGTTATTATATCATTTCTTAAGTAATGTGAAATCAAGCTTATAATATTTTCAAACTGTTTCGGAACTGCTGGCTTCTTTTCCCATCGGCACCACTCCACCGCTATAAGATTTACAACCCTATACTAACATTTCATTATGAAATTTAACACTGCAAACTAAAATGTGTTAAAGCATGAAAACTGAATGGTGTACCATGAAACAATGTAAGTGTAAAACTGGCAACAAGGCCGAGTTTATCTCCATAAGAATAACATTGCCTATCTCTGCCATACTGCCAAAACTTGTGATTTTCAGTTTAGTGTGTTTTGACGTCTCATTTTAAAGACAATTGTTTTATAGTTAAATTCGGTATTTTTACTTTATTAAAATGAAAAAGTGGTCTTAAACGGAGACAATAAAGTTTGTAGAACTATATCGTGATCATGAGTGTTTGTGGGATGTCGATAAATTTTGTTATCTTTACTTTATTTCGTTTAATAATAGATTTTGTAAGAGATGATATACAACCACGAAAAGAATTCATTTTGTCACCAACAGAACAACTTTTACTGGTACTAGAACTATAGCTAGTCGTCTAAATTGTATTTCTGGTGTAAACACCTACTAGCCTAGCGCTTAGTTGAGTATACTAGTATAGCCCGCTACTTGTACCAGTAACTGTCTCAGTTACTCCTCCAATGTAACCGCGCCTTAAAGCTGGATTTATAACACGCACAGAGCATAGAAAACAATTTAGCACAACATAGCATATGAAAATTAGTACATCCATTTATAAGACGCACAGCGCATAGAAAATAATTTAACATAGCACACGAATTGACCAATGTTCATTTTCCTATGCGCTGTGCTGTGCAGTGCTAATGCTTCGGGTTTATTCGTTGCATTCGTGACAATTCGTTTTAGTTAACTTCTTACACGCACGCGAATTCGTTGTTCATTATATTAATAATTTTTGTAAAATAGTCAAAACATAATAACAACATCACAAAGTCAAAAAATCCGATGTGGCCAACACATGACCTCTCGCCATACTCTACTATTTTTATTTTTCTAATATAAGTATACTATATTATGTAGTACTTACTCACAAATATACCATTGTAGAAGGGATTTCAGGAATTATAGTTTTTATAATATTATTAATATTTATCATAACCATATAATCATATAAATAATAAATGATATTTCATATTTTCAATTTGTTTGACATTAACGCTCAAATATTTTATTTTTTTGTTTTCATTGGTAGGCAGGTAAATCAAAATTGTAACAAATTTGTAAAATTTACATTGTTCTGTGCTACATTCGTTACATTTCTCATTTAAATTATCCATCTAGGATATTAAAATATTTATTCATTAATTTACTTACTACACGACATGGTTAAAATTATTGTCACTGTCACTTGACTGTCACAATATTTTGTTTTGTGTTATGCATTTGATTGGCTACCGTTCAACCCGCAAACGAAAACATGAATCCTGATCATCTTTTGCGTTAACAGGTGCGTTAGCGGCACGCGAACGGAGTACTATAAATGATGCCATCTGATATAATTAGTTCATGTTTTGCGTTAGAGGAAACGTTTGCGTTTAAATCAGGCTTATGAGATATCGGAAAATGGTTAAAATAATCTGAAAGAGCAGAAAATTTAACGTTGAAAATATCATTCGGAACGGCCGACGCAGCAACCGCGCGCTCCTCTATATTACGCATGATTTATATTAAAAAATATTTTAACCCATTAAATGTTTACATTTAGAACAGAAAAAATTGAGGTATTATTTAAAAATTAATGAAAATTTATTGAGAAACTATTTTTTTTTTATTTATCAATGATTTAGAAAATTGTGAATAATTAAGAAATATTAAAAAACCTTTATGAAAAATAAACTGAGTGTTTAGAATAGAAGTAACATTTAGCATCAAAACTATTTGCCGCTCACCGTTGCTATCAAAACTTGTGTCCGCTGAGCTACGCGGTTGTCATGGCAACGCCCTAAGTTTCGTTTCTCGCGCGCTCTGCGCGCGTTGTGTGACGTAGGCAGTCATTGTTGACAACGGACCGCACACAGAGACCTCAGTGTTGAGTAGTAGAACTTCGTTGAAGACACATCGCAGAGCTCAAAGCTTGCGTGTTTGGCTATTATTTGTTGTTGTAACTGTTTTGAGGTCTGCTAGATTTATAGTTAGCAGTCGATTATCGTTGAATACGCTTCAGTATAGTATGAAGCTAGAGGTTTATTCATTATTTTGGTTGTTTGTATTGTCGTCGGTTAAGACGCATTGTTGCGTACTTTGGTTGATATTGTTTGATCATTGTTGGTAAAATAGCATTGTGTTTATAGACGATATTATTTAATTATTAGTTTTTGCGTTTTAGATATTATATATTAGCAATTAGGGTTTGTTCTTGTTAGCTATGTTCATTGTTATTTTGGTGCATTAGGGCTAATATATATATATATATATATATATATATATATATATATATATATATATATATATATATATATATATATATATATATATATATATATACAGGGTGAGTCATCGAAATGCCCGTCATCGATATCTCCCTTGTCGTTAAAAATACAGCACAAATTTATTTACAGAATTTTTCGTCTACTCAAGGAGCATAACTCAAAATTATTTTCACATATACAGAGTGTTGCATAACGGCTTGGCAATAATTTTTCGTCTTTTTTTAAATGAAACACCCTATATACTTCTATATATTTTGAATTGTATTTTCTTTACCTATACGAACATGTAAATTTCATTTTAGTTTTCCGCGGCGTTGCCAAGTTATTCAATTTTTTCTCTAAAAAAAGCTGAATACACGTATTATTTTATAAAGGCGTACTGAAGTTATTTTGATAGTAAAAATTGAGAATTTTTTTTTCTGTACAACTGTAACTATACTCTTTGTTCTGACATAAGTTTTTTTAAATGTTATTATACAGGGTGTTCAGTACAGAGAATCAAATTTACTCAATTTCAAATGGCTATAACTCGTCATTTTCAAATGGAACACCCTATATTTTATTATTCTGCTGTGTGTATTTTTGCATCTTCTTATGTTATAAAAGGTGTCCTATGCCTAAAAACATTAATTTCCAAATTAATTAAATTCATATTTTTAGGCATAGGACACCCTGTATAACATAAGAAGATGCAAACATTTAAAAAAAGTTATGTCAGAACAAAGAGTATAGTTATAGTAGTACAGAAAAAAAAAATTCATAATTTTTACCTTCCGCTTACCTGTAAAGGAAGGTATTGGAATCATGCAAAAAATCGGGTGGTGAATTTTTAGTGGATGAGCACGAATTAGGGTCCTTACAACTCATTTTTGATAGTTTCACGATGATGTCTGTGTGTATGTGTGTGTGTGTGTGGTCAAGGGTTGTTAGTCGCATAACTCAAATACGAATTACCCGAAAATTTTGATATTTGGTATTTAACATTTGTATATAAATTGGAAGAGCTCCCTAGATTTTGGAACAAATATCTTCATCGGAAGTGATATTTTTTGAAGATTGAAAAGGTTAATTGTCAAAATTGTATATAAATTTGGAAAAATATAGTATTTATTTGTAATGAGAATAAGAGGAAAAGTTATTTGCAACTTACGTTATAAAAAAATTGTCTTTATCTGGTAGCATTAAAGAACTGCAGTAAAATTTAAAAAATAAATTTATCAAATAAAACGTTGATATCTTGTAATCCATGATCGGTTGATTTTTGTTTGTGCGTAAAAAATATTGACAGGTGAGACGGCTGACAAGTTGGCATACTAGCGCTATATAAGTCCTAAGTAAGATATTAAATGTAGTAATTGAACGGAGGATGGCTTCAACACAGCAGAGTTTTTCTGTGAATGAATCTTTTTATTCAGGTGATGCAAATTTCTGTGTTTGAATATTTGAGATTTTTATTTGTATATTTTAAATGGGCACCGGATTGCACGTATATATACATTTCTGTTTAAATTCTAGATATGGCGGAAGGTTGTGTGATGGCCACGTCAGATTTTTACTATTAAAATAACTTCAGTACGCCTTTATAAAACAATACGTGTATTCGGCTTTTTTAGAGAAAAAATTGAATAACTTGGCAACGCCGCGTAAAACTAAAATGAAATTTATATGTTCGTATAGGTAAATAAAATACAATTCAAAATATATGAAAATATATAGGGTGTTTCATTTAAAAAACGACTAACAATTATTGCCAAGTCAGTATGCAACACCCTGTATATGTGAAAATAATTTTAACTTATGCTCCTTGAGTAGACGAAAAATTCTGTTAATAAATTTATGCTGTATTTTTAACGACAAGGGAGATATCGACGACGGGCATTTCGATGACTCACCCTATATATATATATATATATATATATATATATATATATATATATATATATATATATATATATATATATATATATATACAGGGTGAGTCATCGAAATGCCCGTCGTCGATATCTCCCTTGTCGTTAAAAATACAGCATAATTTTTTTAACAGAATTTTTCGTCTACTCAAGGAGCATAACTTAAAATTATTTTCACATATACAGGGTGTTGCATAACGACTTGGCAATAATTGTTCGTCGTTTTTTAAATGAAACACCCTATATATTTTTATATATTTTGAATTGTATTTTACTTACCTATACGAACATATAAATTTCATTTTAGTTTTCCGCGGCGTTGCCAAGTTATTCAATTTTTTCTCTAAAAAAAGCCGAATACACGTATTGTTTTATAAAGGCGTACTGAAGTTATTTTAATAGTAAAAATTATGAATTTTTTTTTCTGTACAACTGTAACTATACTCTTTGTTCTGACATAACTTTTTTTAAATGTTATTATACAGGGTGTTCAGTACAGAGAATCAAATTTACTCAATTTCAAATGGCTATAACTCGTCATTTTCAAATGGAACACCCTATATTTTATTATTCTGTTGTGTGTATTTTTGCATCTTCTTATGTTATAAAAGGTGTCCTATGCCTAAAAACATTAATTTCTAAATTAATTAAATTAATGTTTTTAGGCATAGGACACCTTTTATAACATAAGAAGATGCAAAAATACACACAACAGAATAATAAAATATAGGGTGTTCCATTTGAAAATGACGAGTTATAGCCATTTGAAATTGAGTAAATTTGATTCTCTGTACTGAACACCCTGTATAATAACATTTAAAAAAAGTTATGTCAGAACAAAGAGTATAGTTACAGTTGTACAGAAAAAAAAATTCATAATTTTTACTATTAAAATAACTTCAGTACGCCTTTATAAAACAATACGTGTATTCGGCTTTTTTTAGAGAAAAAATTGAATAAGTTGGCAACGCCGCGGAAAACTAAAATGAAATTTATATGTTCGTATAGGTAAGTAAAATACAATTCAAAATATATAAAAATATATAGGGTGTTTCATTTAAAAAACGACGAACAATTATTGCCAAGTCGTTATGCAACACCCTGTATATGTGAAAATAATTTTAAGTTATGCTCCTTGAGTAGACGAAAAATTCTGTTAAAAAAATTATGCTGTATTTTTAACGACAAGGGAGATATCGACGACGGGCATTTCGATGACTCACCCTGTATATATATATATATATATATATAGGGTGTCTCTCAAATGAGTGTACATGGCTTAACCACAGCTTCCTGGGCCCAAAATAAGGCGATTTAACCAAACTTACCTATATCCAAAAGTGTACCGTTAAGCCGGAATTCTGCTTCAAAGTTCTTGCAAAAATAACGAATTTTGCTTATAACTAAAAATTGCTTAGGCCGATTTAGATGAAATTTTGTATGACATGAAACATGGCTATAAGTCATCTTTTGAAATGATATTTGTTATTTTCAGTGCACTGCTAGTGCGTAAAATTTTAGTGCTAGTCCCTTAATTAGGCTGTAACTTTTTAATGGTCAGGCTGAGAACTTTTATTAAAATTATTTTTTATTAATTGCGAACATAAAAATATTTAAAAATTTTCAGGTTTTTTATTTATTAACGTCAATAAAAATTTTATATCTGGATTATTATTGACGTTATGAAAAAACAGTTTGATAATTTTTTTTATTTTGATGTCAATAATAATTTTTAAAAAATTCAATAAATTTGAAATCATAGCATCGTCAGAAAATTCTAGTGAAAATCGACGTATTTGAAGCTCATTTCCTGACGATGCTATGATCTCAAATTTATTGAATTCTTTTTTATTATTGACATCAAAATAAAAAATTTATCAAACTGTTTTTTCATAACGTCAATAATAATCCAGATATAAAATTTGTATTGACGTTAAAAAAAACAAACCTGAAAATTTTTAAATATTTTTATGTTCGCAATTAATAAAAAATAATTTTAAATAAATTTGAGATCATAGAAATTTCTTTAAAATCGACGTATTTAAAGCACTCCGGAGCGCCCTTAACTGCAATTCTTTATTTTCACACATGTTGACTATACTACTTATGTAGCGTAGGTGCAAGTGTAGAGAAAAAACAAAATTCCAAAAAACTTTTAAACAAAAAGAGAAAATTTAATTAATGCATTTGTTTGTAATAAGTTTGAAACATTTTTAGAGTTAAAAAATCTGTTTTTTTTCATAAAATACGAGACTTTAAAAAAAAATTAAAACAAATATTTCTTAATTCACAATTTTATAAATCATTGAAAAATTGAAAACAAAATTGTTTCTCAATAAATTTTCATTCATGGATATTTTTAAATACCTTAATTTGTTTCTCAATAAATTTTCATTCATGGATATTTTTAAATACCTTAATTTTTTCAGTTCTTAATGTTAACATTTAATGGGTTAATAGTGGTTTATGATACATGTACGTAAAGTTAGTCTTTTTTACACGTGTTGCTCAAGATTAGAATACGAGCAAAGCGAATATTCTAAGAGTAACAAGTGTAAAAAAGACACTTTACGTACAAGTTTCATACATTATTTTTTGCAATATATCACATTATTTCAATATTTAAAATAATATAAATTGAATGATGATAAATTTGAATTTTGATTAAAATAATCACATTACATTCGATCACTGTTTCTATGACAAAAAACAATCAAAATAAAATTATATCACTGTTTATCAACAAATTGTCATTTTTAGAAAATATGTGTGATTTCGATGAAAGTATTAGTAGTGATAGTGATGTACAGTGTACTCCGCCAGATATAAGACAAAAAGCAAATGATGTTAGCGGCAATTTGCTTCCTGAAAAATCGACAGCAATTTATAATAAACAATACCTACCAATATTTTATGGACTGGTGCAAGGACAAGGATGTTAAAAAATTCACAGAAAATGCAATGCTGGCTTATTTTTCAGAAAAAATCCAGCACTATGAAAGTTTCCACTTTATGGTCTCATATTATTCTATGTTGAAATCAACATTGATGTTGAAAGATAATGTTGATATATCCCAGTATCATAAATTAAAATCGTTTTTAAAAAGAAAAAATACTGAATATAAACCGAAAAAATCAATTTTTTTTGTAGAGCTGAAGTAAATATATTTTGAATGGAAGCACCAGATGACAAGCATTTGCTACACAAGGTAACTTTGATAATAGGATTGGCTGGAGCCTGCCGCAGAGAAGTACTGGATAAGCTGACTTTGGGCAATATTAAAGAGAAATATTCTTTTTTCTTTTATTATAATAAGAATACCAGATACAAAAACATATCAGCCCCGTACTGTAATTTTCAATATAGACAATGGCTTAAATTTAATAGAAATATACAAGAAGTATACAGCACTTCGTCCAAAGAAAGTGGCCCATAGACGTTTATTTCTGCAGTATAGGAATGGTACTGTACGGTGCAACCAGTTGGTATTAACCAATTTGCGAAGATACCATGATTAATTGCGGAATATCTTCAACTGTCAGATTGTGACAGCTATACTGGCCATACATTTCGAAGATCTTCTGCCTCACTTTTAGTGGCGCCTGGAGCAGATATTCTTAGTTTGAAGAAACACGGAGGCTGGCGTTCAAACACTGTTGCATATATAAAAGATTGTATAGAAATGAAAACAAATGTGGCTCAAAAGATTCTTGGCGGAGAAGAAATACGTACACCCGCAGCCGAAGCCGCAACAGATAATGAAACTAATCCTCCTGAATTAAGAAAACAATTAGAACTAACAAATAAGAACAATATAGCACACAACATTATGCATTTTTTACCTTCCACATCATCCGGTATAATTATAAATAATAATAACAAATAGTACTAAAAATATAACGCTTCAGAAATAAATGATTAAATAAGTTTAAATGATCGTTTTTCTCAAAAGCTTTACTTGCTCTTGGCAGTATTAAGGTTCCAGTATACTGAGCGCTGAAATACAATTTCAAATTGACTAAAACTGAAGTGTAGCGGTGTGAGCGGGGTCGAGTTATCAACACAGCGGTGAAGAGTGTTGATACTCCGCATAATACTATGGTCTCAGCGCTAGCGCTAGCGCTAACTTGTATTATTGCACTCGCGCAGTGACGTTGAGCGTTGAGATTTTAGAAGTTGAAGTATCTTACAACTTGACTTGAAAACAGAAATGAATAAAAACAATAAACGATACTCAAAAAGCGGCAGATGTAATCTGTCCACAAAAAGAAAAAATCTGACGTGGCCATCACACAACCTTCCGCCATATCTAGACTTTAAACAGAAATGTATACGTACAATCCGGTGCCCATTTAAAATATACAAATAAAAATCTAAAATATTCAAACATATAGAAATTTGCATCACCTGAATAAAAAGATTCATTCACAGGAAAACTCTGCTGTGTTGAAGCCATCCTCCGTTCAATTACTACATTTAATATCTTATTTAGGACTTATATAGCGCTAGTTTGCCAACTTGTCACCCGTCTCACCTGTCAATACTTTTTACGCAGAAACAAAAATCAACCGATCATGGATTACAAGATATCAACGTTTTATTTGATAAATTTATTTTTTAAATTTTACTGCAGTTCTTTAATGCTACCAGATAAAGACAATTTTTTTATAACGTAAGTTGCAAATAACTTTTCCTCTTATTCTTATTACAAATAAATACTATATTTTTCCAAATTTATATATAATTTTGGCAATTAACCTTTTCAATCTTCAAAAAATATCACTTCCGATGAAGATATTTGTACCAAAATCTAAGGAGCTCTTCCAATTTATATACAAATGTTAAACACCAAATATCAAAATTTTCGGGTAATTCGTATTTGAGTTATGCGACTAACACCCCTTGACCACACACACACACACACACACACACACACACATACACACACACACACACACATACACACAGACATCATCGTGAAACTATCAAAAATGAGTTGTAAGGACCCTAATTCGTGCTCATCCACTAAAAATTCACCACCCGATTTTTTGCATGATTCCAATACCTTCCTTTACAGGTAAGCGGAAGGTAAAAAGTTAGGTGGATACAGAGGGAGAAAGACAATGTTGTGCACAGAATATAATCACAACATTGAAAGGTATTAATTTGACAATTTTACCGGTGAACGAAAAGCAACATTAAAATTATTATATTAATTAAATACATCAACAATCAAAATCACTATCAAATTCATAATAATTACATTCAGTTGGATTCGAAGATGAATAACTTGTTAAAAAATTAAACTAAACTTAATACTAAAATATGTATATAATTCTACGTTCTAATATAATGTTTCAAATTTAAAAATGTATTTTTGTAATCGTTCATATTTTGTTTAATCAAAAACCGAACATGTATAAAAGCTCTTGATTACTGGTTGGTAATCTTATAAGATTCAGAGTAATTATGACTTACATAATAATTATAAAAAATAATTGGTAGTTTTTTGACATAATATTTATAAACTGTTCAACTTCAATGACGTATAATATCTACGACGGCGTAGCAGGGTCAGAGTAAATAGTCTACGTTCGACAAAAAAACAAAAGTCAAAAATGACCCACCTCCCGGGACCCTATCGAGCTGAAATTTTGCAAATAGACTTTTGTCACCTAACAATGCACTTTGGCAAAATTTCAGATTATCCGCCATCTTGAAACGAAATGGCGGCTAGCTATCTCAAAATTTACTGCACCGATTGCGGTCAAATTTGGTACAGTAATAGCCAAGGATCTAACTTATGATATAAACATATTAAAATGTCAGTCCGCCATCTTGAAACATAATGGCGGACAGATATCTCAAAATGTACTGTAACTATTGCGTTCAAATTTGGTACAGTAATAGCTAAGAATCTGGCTTGAAACATAGGTATATTAAAATGTCCGCCATCTTGAAACAAAATGGCAGCTAGCTATCTCAAAATGTACTGCACCGATCTGGTTCAAAAACAAAAATTTAAATAAAAATCGATCGAGTCTCATATTATAAAGGATTTATAGTGAAAAACTTTGTTTTTACGGGTTCGTTTTTACTTCCTTGTACGGAGTAATAAGGAAGTATTGTAATCCCGAAAAATTTCGGTTTTCAGATTTTGATGGAAATATCTGTTTTGACCTTTTCTGAATCCATTATGACTAGTTTCGTCGTGACGTCTGTACGTATGTACGTACGTATGTATGTATGTACGTACGGACGTATGTGTGTCGCATAACTCAAATACGGTTAGACTTAGAAAGTTGAAATTTTGTATTTAGGACTGTTATAGCATCTAGTTGTGCACCTCCTATTTTTGGTTTCAATCTATAAACCGGAAGTAGTACTTTTTAAAAATATTTCGATAAATATTTAATTTAACACAATTTTTTAAATTTTAAATGAAAGATTATGTGATTATTACCTAAAATCGGTATTTTATAAATATTTTTGTATCTGGTATCATTTAGGAATAATTAAAGTATATATTTTTAATTTAGTATTTCTTTATCTTGTAGTCCATGATCGATTAACATTTGTTACTACGCAAAATTTAAATGATTATGACATGACAATGACAATAGTAAAATATGCTTTATATCTTCTTCTGCAGTTTAAATAAAATGACTAAAATATATTTGTGAGTATACTAGTATAATAATGGCTGGAATGTAGAATAGGTGTTTAAGAGAAAATGCGTTTTTTATTTTAGGAGATCGTTTATTATGCTTAAATATGACCTAAACAAGCAAAATTAGACCGCGGAAGAAAATGAAATGTGTCAAAATGACTAAAAAATAAAGCCCCACAAACTCGGTTTTGGTATTTACTACACTAACAAAGCTAATAAAACCGTACAAGAGCCCCACAAACTCGGTTTTTGTTTTTACTACACTAACATAGCTAACAAAACCGTACTAGAGCCCCACAAACTCGGTTTTGGTATTTACTACACTTAACAAAGCTAACAAAACCATGGCAAACACTATTGAAATTTATATTAATCTAAAACAAATGTAATATTGTATTTATGTCAAATAATTTCGAAAACTAAGATAAGCAAGTAATAAAAAGCCTTATATCTGTGAAAAATATATTTATTTATTGATATCTCCATTACATAAATGTATAAAAACGTTAAATCACATGTTTAATCTGTAATCTGTAATTTTTCAGCATAACCAGTGTTGACAGTTGTCCCAAATTTTACCCTACAAACTAACAAAATTTTGCTTTATTCTAGGACAGAGAATAGGAATGAACCGATTGACACCAAAAAAAGTGAAATTCCTCTTAAACACCTATTCTACACTTTAGCCCAGATTTTTTATATTGAATTCCTGACTTTTAAAACTCGGCATCCCGACTTTTAAACTCGGAATCCCGACTTTTAATCTCAGGATCCCGACTTTTAAACTCAGGATTGTTAATAATTTTTATTCGAAAAATTATAATTTGAATTAAAATAATTTTGTTCTGAAAAAGTGCAAATGCGAAGATCCATGAATATCAGAAAAAAGTTATTACAATTTAAATAATAATTTGTAAATAAAAATTATTAACAATTAATTTTATAAGTAACTATATAAGTCATAGTTACTCTGAATATGAATCTTATAAAATTGCCAGTCACCAAGAGCTTACATGTTCAGTTATTACAAAATAAAGACATTTAAAAAAAATTATGTCATTAACAAAATTTGATTTTTTTGAATGATGTAGTAAAGTATATTGATATTAGACGTGATTAAAATTAAACAGTTTCTAAATACATGATGTCAAAATCATAGTTTATTTTTACTATAAATTGTTGTTATTTCTACACCAATAGTACATTAAAATTAAAAAATTTGAAACAATGAACCCCAACTGATAATAATCATTATTAACCAGATATAGTAGTTCTAAATAATATACTACTTACCTACTTTTGTTGTAAGTTATTTTCTTTGAAATATCAATTTTCGAAATGAACAATAATTATGTTTACGCCTCACTTGGCCATATTTTCTGTTGACTCGTAAAACATCCACTTTTGTGTCTAGGTATATAATAATTTTATTTATATATTACTTCTAGGCAATATAATCAAAATTTAAATGCAAGCACAAATACTAGGACTTTTCTGGTACTGATATGGAAGATTCGCAATTTATTGAGTAAGTAGTACCTATCTGAATTTTTTTTGTAATAAAAAAATTTGTATTTTTTTATAATCAAATTAATAAAAATTTAAACGCAAGCACAAGCAGTACTACTTCTGATATTTTTGTAACTGTTCATAAAGATTCGCAAAGGAAAGAGTAAGTAATACCTATTTATTTTGTAGTTACCTATATAAAGATTTACACATTGGTAGTCAATGTTGTCGAAATTTGAACGCAAGCACAAGAACTAGTTCTTCTGAAATTTTTGGTACTGATACGGAAGATTCTCAATTTAATTATTGTTTAGGAACAGTAAGTCAGGGATTTAGTTCCTGTTGGATGGATAGGCCTTGGAGTGAAGCAGAGCAATTACGGAGACTGTAAGTTACCAACGTTACGACACCACCTCCTGGAAGAGTCACAGTTTTGTCGGAAGAAATTGGGAGCCTGCAATGAAGGTGCCTGCTGTTGTAATATACGCCGCCACCGTCCACAGCCAAGAAAGACAAACAATTCCACCAGGACTTTATACCAGCATTTTAACCACTCTCCGTCTAGCGTGCTCTTTTGCTCCCTCCAACGGTCTACTAATCCAGCAGGGAAAGAAGATCTAGCTAGCTAACTCCAGTACTCAAAAATCTCTGTACATATCGTTGTAAAAGGCAAGCATTTTCTTATTATAATCTATTTAAATAATTTTGAAGTTAATAATATTTTTATTGTTGATTAAATCAAAAAATTTAACGATTGTATTTCTGCTAAACAATTTTTATCTTTTGCAATGCACATTATTCATTACAGTAGCATTGTTATTCATTGTGAGTTTTTTCTTTGCGGCCCTTATTTCTTTCCTTCCTTCCTCGTTCATATCATGCGAGATTTTTACTTTTCAGTTCAACGATAATGGCTCCCATTTAAATATTTTGTTTTTGCGAATCACGCCCAGCCGCCGATTTAACCCTGAGAAGCCGGGAAGTGCGACTTGCATCACTGAACAGTGGTGTACGTCACACTTTAATAAAAGCCTGTTTTCAACAGCAATTTTTAATATAATACAATAATTAAAAATTGAAAATTTCAACACTAGACGAACCTGGTTTAAACTTTAAACTAACAGCAAATATGTTTTTAAATATAAAAAAATGAAGTGGTCCGCACACAACCTTCCGCCATATCTAGACTTATAAACATAAATGTATACAATCCGGTGTACCTTTAAAATATACTAATAAAAATCTAAAATATTCAAACACAGAAATTTGCATCATCTGAATCAAAAGATTCGTTCACAGGAAAACTCCTCTATGTTGAAGCCATCCTCCGTTCAATTCAATTACTACATTTAATATCTTACTTATGACTTATATGGCGCTAGTATGTCAACTTGTCACCCGTCTCAGCTGTCAATATTTTTGACAATTTTATATAACGTAAGTTGCAAATAACTTTGCCTCTTATTCTTATTACAAATAAATACTATATTTATCCAAATTTATATAAATTTTTGACAGTTATCTTTTTCAATCTTCAAAAAATATCACTTCCGGTGAAGATATTTGTACCAAAATCTAATGAGGTCTTCCTATTCGTATACAATTGTAAAATACCAAATATCAAAATTTTTGGGTAATTCGTATTTGAGTTATGCGACATACGGCTTCGGGCCGGACCACACACATACATACCTACATACAGACATCATCGAGAAACTATCAAAAATGAGTTGTAAGGACCTTAATTCGTGCTCATCCACTTAAAACTCACAACCCGATTTTTTGCATGATTCCAATACCTTCCTTTACAGGTAAGCGGAAGGTAAAAATATGTAAATTACACGAAAATCTGTACTTAGAACGAAACCTCTGTAACACTGTATTTCAAGCAGAAACGCATGTAAACAGATAGGGTTCTTCTTCGCGAGCACAAAGTGTAAATACAGCTCATAATGATAAACAGTAACGATGGTAACGCGCGGGCACTCTATCACTAGCACAGGGTAAACAAAGATTCAAACACAATCCACTCACCTGGGCAAGAAAACGCAAAGACCTTCAGATCACTATACCTCCCCCTGAGTTTAATCGCCAGCAGGCTGGCCACCGAAGCGCCGAGGCTATGCCCCGTGAGCACCAGCTGATACCCCGGGTACTTGGCGAAGGCCTTCTCCAGCACCTGGCGGTCCTGGAGCAGCTTTTCGATGAAGTTGGCGCCGTGCAGCATGCCCTTGTGTGCCTGCGTGCCAGCCGGCATGCCCTCCACCTCGAACGGCTCGGACACGGCCACCAGGTCCGTGAAAACGTCCCGCAGCGAGATGGAGCCGCGAACCGCGATCACTATCGACGAGGTTTTGTGGTCCGCGATCACGCAGAACGGCATCTGAAAAGGGTTGTATTCATTTTAATTTACTCCCAATTACAGAATGGTAGATGTTATTATAGTGGAATCCAATTACGTTCACCGATTCATATCTTGGTGCAGTCAGCAACAAATCCGTGCGACGACTTTTGAAATTCAAAGCGGCAACGGAGAGTTTATTTTTTCACCCAGGATTACAAGTGGTCAGCTTGGCTGTCCGAGGGCGTAGTAATTTGTAAAGATGTTTTAACAATTTTAACTACAATCAGTGACCACAATACATACAGGCTGAGTCATCGAAATGCCCGTCGGCGATATCTCCCTTGTCGTTTAAAAATACAGCATAAATTTATTAACAGAATTTTTCGTCTACTCAAGGAGCATAACTTAAAATTATTTTCACATATACAGGGTGTTGCATAATGACTTGGCAATAAATGTTTGTCAATTTTTAAATGAAACAGCCTATATATTTTTATATATTTTAAATTGTATTTTATTGACCTATACGAACATATATTTTTCATTTTAGTTTTCCGCGGCGTTGCCAGGTTATTCAATTTTTTCTCTAAAAAAAGCCGAATACACGTATTGTTTTATAAAGGCGTACTGAAGTTATTTTAATAGTAACAATCTGACGTGGCCACCACAAGACCTCCCGCCATACCTATACTTTATTCTTTTAACTTATTATACAAATATATTAATATATATATATATATATATATATATATATATATATATATATATATATATATATATATATATATATATATATATATATATATATATATATATATATATATATATATATATATATATGTCGGAGTAAGAGCAGAGCGGACCATAGATGATCAGTTACGTGAACAACAAAACTAATAAAAGTGCAATTAATGGAATAGTTAACTAATCTAAACACCAAATAAATCACACATTCACCACTCATGTCATGAACCAGTTAAACGTGATCTACAAACTATGACGATAAGGAATGGTGGCAATTCCTGGGCACGTGCTACTCGCATCAGAGCATAGTCAAGACTGCCGATCTCCAGCTCATTCCACACCTAACACGTAAACCCAGACTTCGCCCAAGTGTACTAATAATAATAACGTAATCGAACAAACAAACACGATCATAACTTCATTAGCACACCTGACATATCACACGTCCCCTCGTGTGATGCTTCTGAAAAGAGAATCTGATTCAAACAGTATCAATATTAGCTCGGCCTCCCTGACCTATATCTCAAATCTAAGAAAACCATGAAACTCATCTATCCAGCAACTGTTACGGTTAACAAGCTAAAGTAAGACGTAACAGGTAGTGACAATTGCTAACAATTTAAATCATAATAAAAACAACTAAAATGTCTGTATGCCATATCTCTATTTCCAATTACTATCCAATTCATTATTTCAATTTCAAGCAAATCACATAGTCTCACCGAGACCTTCAAACCGTTCGGAGCCACCTCAATGCACTCACGTTGGAAGCCACCTCAGTGCACTTCATTGTTGGGAGCCACCTCAGTGCACTCACGTTGGAAGCCACCTCAGTGCACTTCATTGTTGGGAGCCACCTCAGTGCACTCACGTTGGAAGCCACCTCAGTGCACTTCATTGTTGGGAGCCACCTCAGTGCACTCACGTTGGAAGCCACCTCAGTGCGCTTCATCGTCTCACAGACTCAGGGCATCAACCACAGTGCCAGACGCAAAACCAAAACTCCATCGCAACGACGCTTAACCCCAAGGGGGAAGGCCAATCACGACTTCACAGCGTAGGCTCTCTACTTAATTACTTTTTGTTTCTGATCTATTTTACTCGCTTGACATATAGACATCTTTCTTACAACCACACATTTGTTGTACTAACGGTTTATCTTTAACTTTAACAATGTCAACTACCAAAACTACGTCATCAACATTACTCTGGATCTGGATATTATGGGGATGGTAGAGAGTAGAAACTCCACAAGCACTCAGGTCGCTCAAAACGGGTTCATTGTACAATGTACAACCTCCGGGCAGCACTGCTCCTTGCTACATGTTCTGAAGCCATTCTACGCTCAGGAAGAAGGCTAACAGGTCAGCAGCGGGAGTCATGTCAGGCCAGAATTCCTCTAGCATGGATACTCTTTTTGAAGACAAAGTCATGAAGAATTGAGGTTGTCAACGGAAATAATGGTTCCGGACCGCAAGACAGGGAAGACGAGCCTTGCCTAGCAAGTTCATCGGTCTTAGCGTTACCTTCATTACCACTATGCCCTTTATCCCAAGTGAGTTCTACGGCATTGTTCTCGAATATGCCAGACAGTGCTTGTTGACATAGCTAGACAAGTTTTGGCGTGACTTTGCAGCCATTGAGAGCTTGAAGAGTTGCCTTGCTGTCTGTTTGTTATCCTGATTAACTTGTTTTGAACCTGGAGTTCATTCAGTAGTATTGCACTCTGCATTTTCCCCATAATCTCTGCCTGGAAGACAGTGATGTGAGCACCAAGGGGTATGCTAACGTTAAGGTTCAGTTCTTCGGAGAAAATGGTTTTATATTTCCTTATAATGGATAATAGGTGTAAAAAATTTAATGTTCTCTTTCGTTTTTTTATACATCCTGCGTGTAAAACATATTATTTTTTAATTTTTAAAATAAACAAATTAAATTTACCTATAGAAATAGATCTATAAAAGGATAAAATCATATGACGACAAATAATTACTACTTACGAAGTATTATTACTAAAATATTAAATATTTCAATAACTAGACACGTTGACACGAATGTATTAAAATTGTCAACATTTTTTTGACATAAATCAGTGACCTCTATATACATAATGGACGTGCGTCTTGGGTAATATATGTGTCTCCACAGAAAACGCAACCCGCATAACTGGTGGACTGGGGTTTTCTCTCAAATTTTTGTGTATAGATAGTCCAAGCAATGTTGTCCATTTTTTGTTCACATATTTCATGCAAAAATAAATATTACAAAATTTTTGAAGATAAATACATTAAATACTGGTTTGACACTTACAGAGTAAAATAAAGCAATAAAACATAAAGTTACAAATATTGTCTTAGCCAATCTTGGCTGTGTCTAACTATATTCAGTTGCCGCGATGCGCACTTATCACTTTTAGAAAGAGAGATATCCAGTCCACCATGACAGATAACTGGAGACAGCCCCTTACATTGTATAGATATAGGAGACATCGAATTTTTTTCCCCAGAGAACGTTAATTTTGACAATTCCACTCATAGTTTTTCATCCAATCAAAACACAGTATTTTGCTGAATTGTACCAATCACAGAAGAACTACAGTGACAATTTTCACTAGTGAAAATTATACTGACAATTTTAGATATTATGTCAGTTGACGATTGTTTTAAAAATACATTACTTTTTTTGGAATAAATAGATTAATTCGAGAAATTGTCAAGCCGAATACCATACGTGACTATGATTTTTTGGTAATTATTGCCGTCTGGTCACGACTGCTTGTTGCGTCGAAAATAAACACGAGTGCGTAGCACGAGTGTTTATTTTCTAAAAAACAACAAAAATTGCCGGCAAAATCATAGTCACTAATGGTATTATATATGAATATTTTTTGACACATGGTTTACCCAATCATATTGTGTAATGATTACGTCAAATGACGTAATGCAATCAATAGAATTGAAAATGTAAAATGATGTATCTGACAACATAATTGCTACGCACTCGTGTTTATTTTCTAAAAAACAACAAAAATTGCCGGCAAAATTATAGTCACTAATGGTATTATATATGAATATTTTTTGACAGATGGTTTACCCAATCATATTGTGTAATGATGACGTCAAATGACGTAATGCAATCAATAGAATTGAAAATGTAAAATGATGTATCTGACAACATAATTATGTAGATTAGATTTTATTTTGTTACGTTAGTTACAATAAATTAATTAATTTGTCAAATTTAAAAAGCTTTAAATTGACACCAAACTCGGTATAACTTGAATAGGTAATGTATATAAAACAAATTGACGATCGTTTAATAGTTATTTAACAAACTAGTGTGTTAATGAGGGCGATTAATAATTGAGACTTTTTAACGCGTTCGCTTCTCTCACGCGTTAATTGTAGAGATTATTAATCGCCTATTAACACATGAGTTAGTGACAATATTTTTCCGTTGGTCATACCTTTTTAATTTGAAAAAATTTCAATTTTATTCCATAACAAATTAGGACCGCTTCAAATGTTCACCACAATTGGATCGACAACAATGGACAACTCAACAATAAAAATCAACTGTTTTCAGGGAGAAGCGGGTGCAGTCAGTTCACTTAATATTGATTAGCAGTACTAAATCTTAAGGTTTTTTCGTTTTTAGAATGATGTTATTACTTTTATATTCATTTTAAAGCAATTCTACGTAAATATTATTTAAGTGTGAAAATCATTTCTTTTAATTCTGTTTTGTATTTTGGTAAAACTTAGAACTGGTCAATATAATACAGTATTACGTGTATTGAACGCATCCAATAAATCGTTGATTAATAAAAAATCATGCATTTATAGGGGTCATAAATGCATGATTTTTTTACATTAATGATACTTATTAATAAACGATCAACGGAAAATGTTTTTTTTCTTTTAGAATTATTTTCCCGAGAGCTTTAATATGATACCACACACGATAGGACCCACGAAACAAATTTTCATCGTATATACCGGGCGTTTCCTGAAACAGGCACACCCCCCAAAAAAATTGTATTTTTAAGTCAATTACATTTATATTATAAGTTTATTAAACCACATAAATCATGCATTTTTATCACTTCCTGTTTAGACGGAAGTGACAGAAACTTCCTTATTTTAAATGGAACACCCTGTATATTTTTTAAGATTTTGATTCTACATAAAATTCTGAATACAACCATGTATAATAAGATACTTTTTCGTTGTAGGTTTCTAAGTATAGCTATTAACATACCTAGGAATGTTATGAGTATCATTACAGCCGCAGATGTCAGTTTGAAATCCGAGCTCGTAGAGCGTGGTTTGTTCAATAGTTTATCGGTTTCAGAATAATAACACGTTAACGTCATTAATAAATATTAGTTTTTGAAATTCTTTAATGAATAACGTCATTGTCATCATTTTAGAAGGTGATCAAGTAAGTCTGTTGTCTGTAAGTTTTTTATAATAAATAATACAATTAATATATATTATGATAAGCAGGAGAAGTAATTTTTGTATTATTGTTGTTTTGAGTTCCGTTTGTATTAATAAATAGTGTTATATTATCATTGTTTTATTTTCATTTTCTTGATTGTTTTGACATGTCAGTATGGTAATATTACCTTACAGAATACAGTTATTACTTACTTACCAGCCTACTTTTGTGCATTTAAATATAGATTTAATATCCTGAAACCGGTAAAAATAATAATTAAAATATTACAAAAACAAATCGATTCATACCTAGTTAGCTACGAAATAAATGATAGAAAACATATTTTATGATAGTAAAATGTCAGTTTATTAACAAAAAATCTGACGTGGACACCACATGACTTCCTTGTACGCCTTGTGTGTTCATACTTTTCTTAATAACTAAAATGTAGAATAATATAAAAAATTCTTTTAACTTGTTATACTAGTACTACTACTACTACTACTGCTACTATACTCACAAATATATTTTAGTCATTTTATTTAAACTGCAGAAGAAGATATAAAGCATATTTTACTATTGTCACTGTCATGTCATAATCATTTAAATTTTACGTAGTAACAAATGTTAATCGATCATGGACTACAAGATACCGAAATATAAATTATAAATATATACTTTAATTATTCTTAAATGATAGCAGATACAAAAATATTTATAAAATAACGATTGTAGGTAATAATCACATAATCTTTCATTTAAAATAAAAAAATTTGTCTTATATTAAATATTTATCGAAATTTTTTTAAAAAGTACTACTTCCGGTTTGTAGATTGAAACCAAAAATAGGAGGTGCAACTAGATGCTATAACAGTCCTAAATACAAAATTTCAACTTTCTACGTCTAACCGTATTTGAGTTATGCGACACACATACGTACGTACGTCCGTACGTCCGTCCGTACGTACAGACGTCACGACGAAACTAGTCATAATGGATTCAGAAAAGGTCAAAACGGATATTTCCGTAAAAATCTGAGAACCGAAATTTTTCGCGATTACAATACTTCCTTTACTCCGTGTACAAGGAAGTAAAAATAAATAATTTAATAAGGAATTGCAATTCAATCATGTTATTTATAATAAATTTTCAAAACGGCCTGCATTATAGTAAAACACAGTAAAACTCTTTGTATAATTTCTTTTTTAATATTTAATAAAAAAATATTTTAATTATTATTTTACTTAGAAATCTACAACGAAAAAGTAGCTTATTATACATGGTTGTATTCAGAATTTTATGTAGAATCAAAATCTTAAAAAATATACAGGCTGTACCATTTAAGGAAGTTGCTGTCACTTCCGGCTAAACCTATAATATAAATATAATTGACTTAAAAATACAATTTTTTTGGGGGCCGCGCCTGTTTCAGGAAACGCCCGGTATGTATCAGTAATGTTAACAACACAGACATCACAAAATGATTTATATCTCTACAACATCCCAGAGATATCTCAGTGACTGCTAATGTCCGATCTTGGTCGTAACATCGCAGGGACTTATAATCTGTAACGTCGACGAAAATAAAATAAGTTCATTTATGCGATGTTACTTTAAATGTCCCAAAAACATGGTAGAGCAATTGTAGCGACATCACTTGAAACAGATTAATTAGATCAAATTTTTAAAATTGTAGCGTTACTTGCACTATTATATGCAATCGAGTATATGACGCTCGAATTTCCCAACCCAACAATGCTGAAATCGGGAATTAAATTTGTCACCATGAGCGGGATTCGAACCATGAGACCTCAACGAACCAAGAACCATACAATATATTTTACCAATGTTTTAGACCTAACATTAGGTTCATATAGTGATCAAAATTTCATTTTAGTAGGCATACCACAAGTAGCCCATTAGACAACAATTTAATTATGTAGTTGTGTTATTAATGATCAGACTATCTATTGACAATTTCACTTTTATGACCTCTATGCGACCTGCGAAATATATCTCTCGGCGATATAACTTTTATGATCCTCTGCGACCTCATGAAATTGACCTCTCAGCGATATCACTTAAATAATCCTATGCGACCTCACTAAATTGATCTTTAATCGATATTACTTTTATGATCACTGTGACCTCACGAAATGGATCTCTCACCGACATTACTTTCGTGTTGTCACTTTTGTGATCAATTTAGAACATCAAGGGGATATCACAAATGCAACTTCCTGTATTTAACCTCTCCGTGATATGGTATCAGCAATGTTAAAAATATAACATCTGTGTGATGTTTGTGGTATGTAATAATGCGATGTTAGAAATGCGATCTCTATAAGATAAATTGTAACATCGCATGGAGGTAACATGTTTAGTGGGTATTTTGATAAAAATAAATAAGTTATGTTCATACTGGTTGATTAAAAAAATTTGAATAATTTTTTAAGAAACATTTGAAAATCGCATAAATGACATTTTTAACGTTTTTAATAAACTTATCTCCCCAAGAGCTTTAAATTGACACCATACTCGGTATAATATGAAAAATTTATAAAAAACAACAATTGACGATCGTTTAAATGTTATTTTATTTTTCTACTGGAATTCTTTTCCTGAGAGCTTTAATGTGATGCCACACACGATAGTATTTTGATAAAAATAAAAAAGTTATGTCTATAAAGTTGGTACCACTGGTTGAATAAAGCTCATTAACGAACTTAAATTCAGATTTTTGCTCAATATCTTAAATATAAAATTTCAGTCCAAAATTCCAACGCGTTTTTAAGTTATCCAACACACAGACAGACCGACAGACTAAAAGACCGACTTTTTTTAAAATTATGTTTTTTGGGTTCATACTTCATACTTCCCTCTATTAATTCAGCCAAAAAATAAAAAATTACTGCATTTTCGATTTATTTAACATGACGTTTCGACTGCACAGCAGTCATTCTCAGATGCACAAATCTTTGTAAAATAATAACACAAGTTTAAAAAACTTCTTAGCACAGAGAACAAACCACCCACGCGTGTTAGCCCCATGAACGGAAACAAAGTAAAAAAACATTTTAATACTAAAATTGAAATTTAGATAGGTATATCTAAGTGGCTATGTTCCATAATTTACCTTTAGATCTAAAATATTATGACAAAACATGTTTGAAAATCCTGCATTTTCTACGAGGGATATCGTCGTTATAAATAAATAATTTCACAATATATGAACACAGTGTCGTAGTGCATCTATTCATTTTAATTATTCAGTTTATAAGACATGTCGATTTTTACTCATTTCTCCTAAAATTAAAATAACCAATATCTATACTGACAGTTTTTCCGAAACACTTTTCATTATTTCACAGCACTATTTACTTGTTACTTTTTAATGTACTAATATGCTTGCGTGTTCTTTATACAGGTGTTTCATAACTTTAGGTACATACGTTAATGGTATATGTTATTTGATATGCTGATTACGAATCAAAAATAATTTTTTTTTAAATCGCAAAATTATTTTCCATGTTTCCCAGTCCAAAATTTTTCGTTGCCACTGCCACTGGGTGGATGATTATGTTAAAGTTAAATAACTGCTAATAATTGAATTTTGTAATTATTCTTTCGCAGTACATTAAGGTGAATATCGATCGAATTTGAACGCAACCGAAAATTGAACGCAACCTAATTTGAAAATGAAAATTTTTATTGTAGTTTTTCGGTTTAAAAATAAACAAACTGAATGATGAATTATGCAAATATAAATAGCAATAGAGTTCTATTATCTAAATAATTTAAAATGTTGAACATTTATTTATTATTCAAACACGAAAATTGTTAGTGAAAATTTTAATTAATATTTACTCGGAAACGGGATCAAACCCGGTAATGAAAAAATTAGGTGGTTGTAAATTATATGGTCATCTATACCCTCTTCCACGCTTATCAAAATTAAACTTGTAATATTTCAGAAAAAAAAATGTGTAACAAAATCGGTTTTCGTTGCTTTTCTTAAAAACTTATAACTGTTTCATGGTAAAAATGTATATTTACATAGTTTATGATATTTATAAATATAAAACATACAATTTTGTTTTCAAAACGAACAAATAATTATATATATTAACTTTATAGAATAATTTCTATCTCATAAATTCTGGAAATATAATGTAATAAAATAAAAAATAGTATTACATAGAACATTCATTAGACGAAAGTATAGAAAATTTTCAAAGCAAAATATCAAATAGTTTTTCAAATATAAATTATTAAGTACAATTTTTCCACATTTTCTTTTTACTTCCTTGTACGGAGTAAGGAAGTATTGTAATCGCGAAAAATTTCGGTTCTCAGATTTTGACGGAAATATCCGTTTTGACCTTTTCTGAATCCATTATGACTAGTTTCGTCGTGACGCCTGTACGTACGTACGGACGTATGTGTGTCGCATAAATCAAATACGGTTAGACGTAAAAAGTTGAAATTTTGTATTTAGGACTGTTATAGCATCTAGTTGTGCACCTCCTATTTTTTGTTTCAATCTATATACCGGAAGTAGTACTTTTCTCAAATATTTCGATAAATATTTAATTTAAGACAAATTTTTTAATTTTAAATGAAAGATTATGTGATTATTACCTACAATCGGTATTTTATAAATATTTTTGTATCTGGTATCATTTAGGAATAATTAAAGTATATATTTATAATTTAGTATTTCGGTATCTTGTAGTCCATGATCGATTAACATTTGTTACTACGTAAAATTTAAATGATTATGACATGACAGTGACAATAGTAAAATATGCTTTATATCTTCTTCTGCAGTTTAAATAAAATGACTAAAATATATTTGTGAGTATAGTAGCAGTAGTAGTAGTAGTACTAGTATAATAAGTTAAAAGAAATTTTTAATTTATTCTTCATTTTAGTTATTAAGAAAAGTATGAACACACAAGGCGTACAAGGAAGTCATGTGGTGTCCACGTCAGATTTTTTCTTTTCAATATTACAAGTTCAATTTTGATAAACGTTCGACATATTATAAGTAATTCTATTGCCAAATATACAATATAGTATTTATTAGCGTACCTACCCTCGATATGGAGAAAAAAAATATTAAAATTTAGGGTAATAGGTTAAAATATAAAATTAGATATTTTGCGTGTTTCAAATCATTTAAAAATTATATATACAATAACTGTAATAATTATAGATTGTATATAGAGCGTGTCAAGATAATTGCAAAATTTTACCTGTGGACCGTCAACGCCTACGGTTTCTTAAGCGGATTACAAGGGTTGAAAGCTTGGGCCGTACTTAAAATATTTAATTTTTACAGTTAAATACTGATATAAACGATACTTGCAATAATTATAGAAAGATACATACATACAGGTATATTTGGTAATAGCAGAATATATTTATTTGAAATTTAAAATACGTAACAAAAATGTATGTAGGTACTTCATGGTAGGTATGTTCAATACTTGACGGCATTTTAATCCAATACACAGATAACTTGCAACCGCCTGCAACTGTAACATTGTACAAAAACATTTGTTTTCTTAGAATTGAATTAGAAATAATTTGCTACTAATAATTTTAGTTTTACTTAAAATTTTGGTAATCCCACCCTGAGGTACAAGTAGCAAAGCGTCCCGCTGTTTGTGGTCTGTCCGACCATTAGGAGCCCAGGTACACGTTTGCAATTATCTTGACATGCTCTATACCACAACTTATCTTTCACAAAAACTATATTATTTTTAGATAAATTAATCTGCTTGGCGGGAATAACTGAAATTGTCATCCTATGTAGACATAAATTTAGATATACTGTAGGCTTAGTTAATTCTGATTTATATAATCTGTATATATAAAAATGAATGTCTGTTTTTCTGGTAACGCTTTAACTTGAGAACGAGTTGACCGATTTGAATATTTCTTTTTTTGTTGTGTTCGCTCTAATACAGGGGTGGTTTTAAAAAGAAAAAAATTTGAGAAAACCCAAAAGAAAAGCTGAAAAATCGAAAAATTCAAAATTTGTCATTTAATTGAACAAAATAACAAACAGATTAGATAACCAGACATTTAATTAAACTGCTATGTATTAGCTGTTGAATAGGAATTTCGAATTCAGTTGGTCTAGGTGTTTTGAAACAGACAGTTGTGGATTGTAAGCATTACAATAAACAATATGTTTTTGAAATAGTTTTTACCTTCCGCCATACCTGTAAAGGAAGGTATTGGAATCATGCTAAAAATCGGGTAGTGAGTTTTTATGAATGAGCACGAATTAGGGTCCTTACAATAAATTCATAGTTTCACGATGATGTCTGTATGTATGTGTGTATGAGTGTAGTTATGTGGTCAGAGCAGGATTTCTGTCAGTCGGATAACTCAAATACGAATTACCCAAAAATTTAGATATTTGGTATTTATGATTTGTCTATAAGGTATAAATTGGAAGAGCTCAATCTTATGATTCAGGTGATGCAAATTTCTGTGTTTGAATATTTTAGATTTTTATTTGCATATTTTAAATGGGCACCGGATTGTAAGTATGCATTTTATGTTTACAAGTCTAGATATGGCGGGAGGTTGTGTGCTGGCCACGTCAGATTTTTTAAATTTATTTGATGTTTATAACGATGTCAAATTGCATTGTTGTTTATAACAATGACAATTTAACATTGTTGCCGGCGACTATCTAATTCAAAATTTACTGAACCGATTGAGCTCAATGGTAATATCTTAAGATCAAACTTATAACATGAGTAGACTAAAATGTCAGAAGTGAATGCATTTACAGAAATTTCAGAAATTGAATGGCAGTGCTGCCAATGTATTTTTCCAGCCACATGGCGGTACAAATATCGGGTGGGCCAAATAAGACCTACCAATGTTAAACTTAAATAACTTTTGTATTTTTTGATTTAATTATTTTTTATTTTTGTAGGTTATAACTGACTTCTTGGAAATTTATTAGCCACACAAATTGATTTTCTAAATAATGTTTTGATGTCGGATGAAGCGCATTTTCATTTAAATGGACATGTCAACAAATCCATCCAAATGTATTGTTTGGTGCGGTGTGATGGCCAAAAAAGTGAAATTTTTGGCGAACGTCTGATTTAAAAAAAAAATCAGATTTCCCTTGGCCACCTCGCTCGCCAGATTTAATAGCGCCCGACTTTTTTTATGGGGATATTTAAAAGACAAAGTGTATGTTAATAAACCAGAGACTATTTGACCGCTGAAGCAGAATATTCGAGACGAAATACTAAGCCTTCAACCAGAAACATCACGTGGTGTAATGGAAAACGCGTTAAAAAAAGCCGATCTGTGGTATCGAGAATAATGGTTTACATTTGTCTGATGTCATATTTCGTACATAATTTCCATAAAATATATTCATATATAATACCACTAGTGTTCCAAGTTATGTCGACAATTTTTGTTGCTGCATCACGAATGGTTATTACGCTCGATTGAAAATTGCACGAGTGCGTAGCACGAGTGCTATTTTCTCAAGCGTAATAATCATGAGTGATGCAACCACAAAAATTGTCTACATAACTTGGAACACGAATGGTATTCGGAGGACAATTCACCGAATAAAAATGTATTCTTTCTTTATGGAAATGACTTATAAGTAGCTTCACTTCCATTACAACAGTTATAACAATAGGATTTTGATTAATAAAGATATATTCAATTGTTTAAAATTGTCGATTGGATCACTAGTGAAAATTGTCGAAAAATTATGTCGCTGTGAGCACTAGTGATAAATTGTCGAAAAAATTCGTTTCAATTGGTGGAAAATTCATAAATCCTCAAAATTGATTGGTCCATTTTTGACAGATGACACATGAGTTGAATTGTCATTGTATAACAAAATTAATAAAAATAAGCGATTATTACAAGAGTTATTAGTGTTTAACATTAGTAGGTCTCATTTGGCCCACCCGTACTTCGCTACAAAATTACCTACATTACATCTACTTATTACCATTGCAGATCCAGGGTCAAATATATCATCGAACAAATATGTTTTTGAAATAGTTTTTTATTTATTTATTTGATGTTTATAACAATGTCAAATTGCATTGTTGTTTATAACAGTTTAATTCAAAGTTTACAGCACCGATTGAGTTCAAATTTGGTATGGTAATAGCTTAAGATCTAACTTATAACATGACCGGACTAAAATGTCAGTCCGCCATCTTGAAACAAAATGGTGGCTAGCAAAATGTACTGCACCGATTGGGTTCAAATTTGTAATGTTTATAACTTATGATCTAAATTATGACATGAGCATACTAAAATATCAGTCCGAAATCGTTAAACAAAATAGCGGTAACCGATTGGGTTTAAATTTGGTATAGTACTACACCGATTGGATTCAAATTTGAATTGGCTATAACTTATGTTCTAACTTATGACATGAGCATACTAAAATATCAGTCCGAAATCGTTAAACAAAATAGCGGTAATCGATTGGGTTTAAATTTGGTATAGTACTACACCGATTGGATTCAAATTTGAATTGGCTATAACTTATGTTCTAACTTATGACATGAGCATACTAAAATATCAGTCCGCCATCTTTAAACAAAATGTCGATAACCGATTGGGTTCAAATTTGGTATGATACTGCACCGATTGGGTTCCAATTTGTAATGGTTATAACTTATGATCTAACTTATGACATGACATGACCATACTAAAATATTAGTCCACCATCTTTAAACAAAATGGCTGTAACCGATTGAGTTCAAATTTGGTATGGTATCATGGCCGTAGTTAGAATTGTCACCATGTATGGTATGGTAATAACTTAGAATTCTTATAACGAGATTACTTTAAATTCGAGTTGGAGGCGTAGCAACGCGCGCCGGGTCCGCTAGTAATTTAATAAATAATTATAGCTAAATAATAAACATATATTATAGGAAATTAAATGTATTTCTACATCACGCGTTTTTAATAACCCAAAAACCAAAAAGTCTGTATCACATGCTGGAAAAATTTTACTGTGGGTTGCGTTCTGTTCAGTTCTGTTTTGGTTGCGTTCAAATTCGATCGATATTCACCTTAATAGGAAAGCGAATCCAGTGCAGTACTACAAAAATGTTTTAGGTAAACAACCCTTAATTTTTAAAATTTAAAAAAAAATTCTTTTAGATTCGTAATCAGCATATCAAACAACATATATACCATTAACGTATGTTATGAAGTTATGAAACACCCTGTATTAAAATGAGTGTACATGGCTTAACCACAGCTTCCTGGACCCAAAATAAGACGATTTAACCAAACTTACCTATATCCAAAAGTGTACCGTTAAGCCGGAATTCTGCTTCAAAGTTCTTGCAAAAATAACGAATTTTGCTTATAACTAAAAATTGCTTAGGCCGATTTAGATGAAATTTAGTATGACATGAAAAATGGCTATAAGTCATCTTTTGAAATGATATTTGTTATTTTTAGTGCACTGCTAGTGCGTAAAACTTTAGTGCTAGTCCCTTAATTAGGCTGTAACTTTTTAATGGTCAGGCTGAGAACTTTCAAAAAAAATTGTTTAGAAAGAGACTTTCATAAGTAAACTTTAATTTCTTCGTTCAATTTTTAATATCTCTTACGGTTTAGACAGAAAAAAATCAAATCCGTGTGCTTGCATCGTGTATTTCTAAAAAATACAATGTTATCTAGTAGTCTAACAAACAATAATAAATATGAAAAAAATAAGTTTATTGTTAAAATTACAATAAATGCTCAATGTGACCACAATGTGAATGCAAAGGTCAATTCTTCGCAAAAAATTGTATTGTGCCCTTTGCAACATTGTACATTATTATTTATTGATAGAGAAACATTTTTAATTCTTGCTAAAAGTTCATTTTCAGTGTTGGGCTGACTGTAAACTTTACTTTTCAACGTTCCTCAGAAAAAAAAAACGCTAGATAAAATTGTATTTTTGAGAAATACACGGTGCAAGCACACGGATTTGATTTTTTTCTGTCTAAACCGTAAGAGATATTAAAAATTGAACGAAGAAATTAAAGTTTACTTATGAAAGTCTCTTTCTAAACAAATTTTTTTGAAAGTTCTCAGCCTGACCATTAAAAAGTTACAGCCTAATTAAGGGACTAGCACTAAAGTTTTACGCACTAGCAGTGCACTAAAAATAACAAATATCATTTCAAAAGATGACTTATAGCCATGTTTCATGTCATACAAAATTTCATCTAAATCGGCCTAAGCAATTTTTAGTTATAAGCAAAATTCGTTATTTTTGCAAGAACTTTGAAGCAGAATTCCAGCTTAACGGTACACTTTTGGATATAGGTAAGTTTGGTTAAATCGTCTTATTTTGGGCCCAGGAAGCTGTCGTTAAGCCATGTACACTCATTTTAGAGACACTCTGTATATTTCTATACCATTATAAAAGCACAAATTAATTATTGAATTTAAAAAATACTTTTCAGTGACAGCAAGTGAGAGAATGAATATTGTCATCGGCAGTGACCAGCAGAGACACCTAGAAACTCTGGAAACACCTATGAACTAATTATAACTTCTGACCGGGGTAGTCAATGAAAAACGTTGCCAGTCGGTATACCTAATTATTCTTTATCCGTGTTGACGACAATTCAACTCATATTATCATCTGTCAAAAATTGACCAATCAATTTTAAGGATTTATAAATTTTCCACCAATTGAAACGAATTTTGTCTACATATTTCACTAGTGCTCGCATCGAAATAATTTTTCGACAATTTTCACTTGTGATCCAATCGACAATAATTGTAAACAACTGAATATCTTTATTAATCATAAATTACATTTAGACAGTAAAATTAAAAGTAGGTAGTACCTAGTACAATAATTTAAATTTAGTAACGTTTTCACAGTTAGCTCCCAGCAGGTGACTTCTGTTGTAAGATTGGGACGATATTTGTTCAAATTATGTAAAACACTGAATTTAAAGCTATAAAGCACTTTGTAAATGATAACTTCAAAATGACAGTTTCATTATATAAAATTCGTTTTTTCAATCACATTCCAATTTTTCTCATGTCCATCATAAATTTACCTATAAATAATCATTTTCTATAGTAAATTCAGGGCCTCGAACCGTAACAGAAAACCGTACCGATATTTAACATTTCATGGAACCGTAACCGAAACCAATATTTATATTCTTTAAATATGGAAACCGAAACGAAAAATTAGTTCATTTGTAAACCGAAAACATAACGGAACCAATATTATTTCGGTTTTTGTTAACCGGTATAATTTCAGTTCTTTGTAACCAGTACGGTATCAGCTTAAAATTACCGGTACAATTTCGGTTTTATATAACCGGTTTAATTTCGGTTTTAAATAACCGGTTCAATGAAAAAACCGTAACCGTTAAACGAAGAAACCGTAACGAAACCGAAATTTTTAATATTAATTTACCGAAACCAAAACCAATATGAAATTTTTCAAATAACGTAACCGATAAAAACGTAACCGAATTTTTTTCACCATTAAGACCATTAACCGAAACCGAACCCCAATTTTTTTCGGTTCGAAACCTGAGTAAATTATATAATTTTCCTCACTGTGAGGAAAAATAGCGTACTTCACAAGTGGGAGAAGTAAAATGCTCCTGTAACTCGTGTCCTGATTGGCCACTCGCTTTGCTCGTGGCCAATCAGACACTTGTGACAGAAGTATTTTACTTCTCCCACTAGTAAAGTAATATACTATTTCCTCACAGTGAGGAAAAATATCGTACTTCACATGTGGGAGAAGTAAAATGCTGCTCTAACTCGTGTTCTGATTGGCCACTCGCTTCGCTCGTGACCAATCAGACACTCGACACTCGTGTCAGAGGCATTTTACTTCTCCCACTAGTAATGTAATATACTATTTTTAAAATTAAATAATATCATTTTACTTATATTTTTTTGTAAACGTAAATTTAATAGTGACATTTTCTTATAGATAGTGGGTGTAATATTTTCGATTTCTTTATTAATTTTACGATTTAAAGTAACCGAATATTGTTTCTCAAACGCAGTCAATTCAGAACATGTCAAACTGTGAAAAACTGAAATTTGTTTAAAACAAAATTTTAAATAAAATATCATTTTTGAGTAACTGCAAAAAAAGTTTATATTGACGTATGCAATTCTGGTTGCGAAGTAAAACATTTGTGTACCTACAATAGATTTCGCAGGCGTTGTTATTAGCGAAGCATGCCGTTCCATCGAAACTCATTCTAACGAATACTCATTTTATCGAAAGTTCATTCTGGCGAAAATCCGTTCTGACTAATTTTATCCCCACTCAAATGTGAAGCTTGCCGTTCCATCGAAACCATTTGACGAATATCCATTCTATCGAAAGTTCATTCTACCGAAAAACCGTTCTGACGAAATTCTCTCCCACCACAACATAAATTTCATTCGGTATAACTTTCCACTGCAATTTGCTAATCATAGTATACTAAATAATCGTATACTATAGTCGACCAGGTAAATATTACACAAGGTAATTACTGATGTAGGTATTTCATATTAAGTTGGAGGCGCTCGAGTTATTTTTTAAGTGCGCCGCAGGCTAACCTAAAACCATAGATCTCTGACGTCACTGTCCCAGTTGGACCTTGTCCCCGACTAACGTCTCACTGTAGTCCCAAAGGCGCGCGCAGCGCGAGTTGGAGGCGCTCGAGTTATTTTTTAAAGTGCGCCGCAGGCTAACCTAAAACCATTGATCTCTGACGTCATTATCCCAGTTGGACCTTGTCCCCGACTAACGGCTCACTGTAGTCCCAAAGGCGCGCGCAGCGCAAGTTGGAGCGCGGAATTTATTGAATTCTATATAGGTATGTCAGTGTCAGTGTCAAATAATATATACAGTTGTTATAAAAAATAAAATGTGAATTTTTTATTACATGTATTGCAGTTACACATGGAACATTGTATTTTTTATTACGAATTTCAAAAGTACATTAAATTTGCTTTACGGTGGTATAAAAAAGTCATATGTTGTATTATTAAAATATTAAATTACGGGCACTTAAATTATGCATATGAACACTGAAATAAGTAAGCCTTGCCGCAAAACAAAAACAATAGCTGAAAGCAAAGGAAGATAACTAAATTAACATTGATTGTTGACAGGTAACTGCTTTCAACTACTGTTTTTGTTTCAGAACAAGGCATACTTATTTCAGCGTTCATAGGTGCATAATTTAAGTGCCCGTAATTTATTATTTTAATAATACAACATATGACTTTTTTATACCATCGTAAAGCAAATTTAATGTACTTTTCAAATTCCTTAAAAAATTTACATTTGAAATTTGAAAGTTGCTATCACTTCCTCAAAAACCGGAAGTGATACCAAAGATTCACATCCGCTATAATTTACTACACATGATACTGTATAAATCATGTATTTGACAAAAAATGCTAAATCAACAAATAAACGAGATAGTCCAGGGTATTTAGCCTTTTTTTACTAAAAAACAAACTATATTGCTGAAAATTTGGAAATATATAGATTTTTGTATGCTGATTTCGAATTTTTAAGCTGGATTCAAAGATTGCGTAGTAAACACAGCATAGGAATACACAACACAGGAAAACACAGAAACAAAGAACCAATTCAGAGATAGCATAGCGTTACCAGGGGCGCACTCAAGGGGGGGGCTCGTGGGGCTTGAGCCCCCCCCAGACGACTGGACTTTTTTCAAATTTTTTCATTAAACATTTTAAACATTATGTAAGATTATTAAAGTTCACTGAAGACTAAAAATAATCGCCTTTTATCTGTTTTTATGATTATCTTAAATTCAAATAGTTCAAATTATACAATAATATACACTCTGTATAACGCATGTGTACGATTATTGGGATATTTTAATAAGAATGCGAACCTTGTGGTGAAATTTTGAACTTAAATAACGGTGCACTTGGGAGTGAAACTAAAAAGATGAAAGAAAGAACTGATACATTAAATGAACTAAAATTAAAATATATGTATTTTTCTATATAACTGACATGAGTCTGCTCAGAGTCGTTCTTATGAAATTATATCAAGAGAGCTGCCGAAAAAACAATGTGTGTGCACAAGAAAGAGAGTAAAACGTGCAACTGTTTATCTGTAAAAAAAATGAAACTTTCAATTTAAAGGTGTTTGACCTTGAACTCTAAAAAAAATTCGCCTGCGGCGCATTTCTTGGCTAAAAATTGGCTAAAAATCTTGAACCGTTAAAGATATTCACTTCCGGTGTCAAGCGTTCGATTCTCCGTGTTTTTTAAAATATAAGATCCATTATTTTTAAAACTTGAAAACGCCTAAGTAGAGTCAAAATTAAAAGACATTTTATCAAGGAATACAAAATGTATTTGTAATAATTAAAATTTATGGTGTTTACCTAACTGCAATTTCTGAACTAATAAAAATATTGACTTCCGGTTTCCAGCGTTCGATTACTTGGCCGTTTTTTGATAAGAAACATAATTAAAATA
Source organism: Agonum fuliginosum (assembly GCA_947534325.1). Lineage (NCBI taxonomy): Eukaryota > Metazoa > Arthropoda > Insecta > Coleoptera > Carabidae > Agonum > Agonum fuliginosum. The sequence continues at coordinate 44,749,373 of OX384030.1, read as the reverse complement.
ACACATTGTCAATTCTAAACCAATCATGGTATCGATTTCTGGTTTCAACTGTCTTATAAAAAAGTGTTTAGAGAGTCTAATGCTTTTAAGCCACAAGTCGATATTTTCACCCGTTAAAAAATGGCAACCATTTTCATAACATGGAAACAAAAATAATGACTTGATTTAAAAAATTGTAATTTTAAATTTATTTTTTGCATTTTTTTGAGTACTGTAACTCTTTTAAAAAAATGTTAATAGCCATATATATATATAGATATTTTAATGCTCTACAATGTTATCAAAGAATTTCCATCAATTTAAAAACCATTTACGAGATAAACGGAAAAAACAACAAATGGCTGCCATTTTTTCAAAATGGCGCCTCTCCACCATTCCGCAACATATGCAACACTGTGCAACACCAAAAATTCGAAATCAGCATACAAAAATATATATATTTCCAAATTTTCAGCAATATAGTTTGTTTTTTAATTTTTCCACATGATTTGGTCTAAATACCCTGGACTAAGATAAATGCTGGTTCATTTATAAACAGACAGCCTGTATATGCAATAAATTATTGTCGCGAAGAAAACATTTGTGTACAATAGATTTCTCGGCCGTTTCTATTAGTAACGGCTGAAGTAGGTATATAAATAATGGGTGTTTTTTTAATTAAATGCATTTACAAAAAATATTATTTATTACCTACTCGTCTGTGAAATGAGTTTATCGGAGTTTAGTGTGCTCGAGATTTTGTCGGACGCTAAATATTCATTTCGCACCTTAGGGATGATAAAATAACTATTTTCTCAAAAAAAAAAAAAACTGGCCAAAACGTGTCGTCCAAACCTTTACATGTAAACTAGCTTTAGTCTTAGAATTTCAATCTCCATTAATTGCAATATTAATCTCAAAACAGATTTTGAACGTGAACTGTTCCTTTAAAGTGCAGTTTGCTTTCTGCTCTCCCCATCTCACCTCAAATATATGATTGCGAAAGCTTGCGAACAGTATATCCTCATGCTTGACGCGGCTCCAATACTTGACGCCCGCGAGGTGACACAGGCAGCAGTTGTCGTCAGCCACGTCCGAAGCCTTGGCGCGGCGGAAGCACGCACAGCACGTGAGCCGCGGGGCGAGTCGGAACATGCCTGTCACCGGGTAGCGGTAGAGGACAAACGGCCAGCCGTACGCCGCCATCGAGAGACGCAGGAAGTGGCGTGCGTCGTGCAAGTTCATCCAGCGCGGGCAGCAGTTGAACACGCGACTCATGTCTGCAAGTGGGAGATAATGGGTTCATTAACAATTTTTTTATTAAAATTTTATGAAATTTCATAACAAATTATATCGATCAGTGAAAATCCGGTTTGAAAATTCTCAGTATTAAGGCAGATATTAGATTTAAAAAATCTGCTGTGGCCACCACACGACCTCTCGCCTAACTCTGCTTATTCTACTAATCTAATAAATAGTTTTACTTACATTTTAATAGTTTCATATTTATGTAATATGTAAACGATAATGTAAACCAACATCCAAGCAAAAGATGTCAACTGTACTGTCACTGTCATAAACATTCAAATTTTATGTAGAAACAAATTTCATATCATGGACAACAAGATACTGGAATTTCAAAAAAATAGAATATTAATTGTACTTTATTTTATTGTTAAATACTACCAGATTCAGCAAATTGTATTTATAATTATCTGTACCCATAGATAATTATATTTTCTTTTATTTTTAATTGCAAAAATTGTCATAAATAAATAATGTACCAATATATTTAAGGAAAACTTTATCAAGTTTCAAAAAGTACTACTTCCGGTTTGCGGATTTCTACCAAAATGTTATCCGTTCTTAAGATACTTATTAAAACCTTAAATATGAAATTTGGTTATTAAAGGTTTGATACTTTTTCAGTTATCGTGGACGAAAAATCGTCACATACGTCCATACGTCCATACGCACACACACACACACAGACATCATCGTGAAAATATTAAATTCGTATTCTAGAGATCCTAAAACGTGCTTATCCACCAAAAACTCATACTCGAAAATTTTGACCCATTACAATACCTCTCTTATAGAATATGAGGCGAGAGGTAAAAAGAAAAGAAAATATCGTAGGAAAAAAATGTTTGAAAAAATAAGTTACATATTTTTTTTTTAATGTAATTGTAGATGTTGAAAAGAAGTAACGCCGACTTCGTTGAATGATAAAATTGGTTAAAGGATTAAGCGGCAAGATGAAAGGGCATGAGATTGATAATTGTAGATATTTAGCGTCTGCTGACAGTATGATATCTATTTCATATGCATGCACACATTTCATATTGGCGCTCTCACTGATACCAACATTTTCAAAACTAATACCAATTTTCCTAATAAATTCCGCATGATCTTGTAATAATATCCGGACAAATGAAAACGGGAGTTTTGCGGAATTCGTGGCGGCCATTTTATTCCGCAAGAAATCTGCGGATTCCGAACACATAAAAACGAGGCATAAGAACAATGTTCCTATTGCATCACCGTAGCGTATAGATGTTGTAGACGAGCGGCGCACCCTCAAAAAAGCGCCTATAAAAACGACTTAACCCATTAACGCCCAACAATTTTTTTTAAATTTAATTGTATGAAATTTTGTTTATAAGTTTAATTTGATGTTAGAATCATGGGAAAAATAATACAAAAATTTTTTGATGCGTCAGTTCTTACAAAATAGGTGTCATATTCATAGGACACTGGGCAAATATGATATTGTTAGAAACGTATGAGATAATAAGTTGTTTTGCTTAATTTATTACTTGAAGTTGTATGTAATCATGTTAATTATTGAAGCATTTCTGAAATCCCGAATTTTATGTAAGTTGTTTTTCGTTATATTTAATTGATGTTAAGTTGTTACAAATACGAACCGTTGGCAGTCGGGATGGGGTGACCGAGTGTCAGTATCCATCGCGCTTGCGAACGAAACAGCCGTTCATTGTCTTAGTTTTCTTTAAATAAAGCGTGTGTTACGATTATTCAGGTTTCATTATTTCTGGTTCCTTTTTCCTCGTTGTAAATACCAGAAGTGAAGTTTTGTGTGTTTTTTTTGTGGTTTTCTAAATTAGTTTCTAACAATATCTAATTTTAGTTTTCGGGCAAATGTTGTATTTTATTTATACGTTATCAAACAATACGAAAACTTAATAAATATAAACAATATCATATAAAATTAAGTAAAATAATGAAAAATAAAAATAATAATGAGTTGACAACAGCTCAGCTCAGCTGGTAACCACACACGCGGTAAATAATATCTGTACCAAAAACTCACAATATCTGAGTCTACCATACCCAAGTTGGGTAAAAGGTGTGAAAGATAATGTATGTCTATGTATGATAATGTATTATTTTGTAATAGCATGACTGGAAAGTTAAAACATGGAAAGTTATATTAAAAAATACTTTGTTCGGGTTGAACATAAATTTACACATAATATGTTAATATTTTGTGACAATTTTCTGACCATAAGTTTAAAAACTGCAAAAAAGTTAATGTTTTAATTTTACTGATCAATAAATTAACAAAATAACTAACACGGTTCAAATATACATGCAGACTGCACATCAAACGCGCCAAAAATTACGCAGATAAAAGTACACATATCTGCCCAGTGTCCTATGTATATGACACCTACTTTGTTTACACATTATTCAGGTTTCATTATTTCTGGTTCCTTTTTTCTCGTTGTAAATACCAGAAGTGAAGTTTTGTGTGTTTTTTTTTGTGGTTTTCTAAATTAGTTTCTAACATCAGAAGTGGGATTACAATCCATAACCACAGAAGCGGTTTTACTGACGACCCCATGATGGATGCTCTGGATACAGAGTTAAACAACTTCATCAAATCACTGAAGACGACATCCGAGTATGTAGTTCTGCCTGTTTTCCGATCAGATGTCATTGCAGTGAGGTAATGGTTTGCTTTAGTAAGTAATGATGCTGAATTTGAGTGAACAGACCGTCAGATCTGGTAAGACAAGGTTGATTTTAATTCGTGTTTCAAATATGATTTTATACGTAATCAGTAACGTCCGAAATTAGGAGACCTTTTAACGTAAATTTGTAGATGTTTGTCACAAAAGAAATTTTGAGCGGTTATTCTCAAAGCCCAGAGGACGCTGTTAAAAAAAAAACGCGAATTAGGTACAGACTACCGCTAGCGATCTTCACAAAAAAAAGTATGCCCGGTTTAATTTGTTTTTTTGTTCGATTACGGAATGTCAACACGATGGAAGCAATCATGCAAACATTCTCAAACTTAATGAATCCGTAAGAACAATAGTCGCGATAGTTCTGAAATTTATTATGAAAACAATAAATGTTAGGAGTGTCAAACTAGGTCGTATTAAAACTAGAAGTCTCTGCCGAATACAATTTACGCGAAACAATCGTAATTCGAAAAAGTTCCGCAAGAATGTTAACAATTATTGTCAAACAGGAAAATCTTTAAAAATTGAATAATGTAGTAATTATTGATGATGATTCAAATTATCTTTAATCATTAATACAGGACCTGTCGTCGCTAATGTGTAATTGCTATTTCTTTAGGCTTCAACATAAAATTAAATCGTTCTTTTCAATATCAACGGAAATCTTTGCAGGAAGTTATTCAGTACACCAGAGTTAAAGCAGTCGATTATTTTTGATGAAGTTACCAACCTCATTTTTGTTATTGTCCAAAATGCTTTTCTTGATTGCGATGTAATAATTTGATGCAATCTATGTGCCGACACCGAGCTTAGATAAATCACTGACCACTCAGGTACCCATGTTGTACGTAATAATATTGCAAAATTTCTTGCTTTTGCTGAATAATTAATTGATGTATTTAACCAACATCTATCTGTATTTATAGCTTTTATTCCGTCTTTCCGATACAAAAGCAGTAGTGGTTTACTCACAGTAAATAACAATTCTACCTCCCCTTCATATCTGTAACACTAACGATTTGATTGTTACCTCCGTACCATCTATCAGACCATGAACGCGAGGTAGTCCGCAGTATTATAAAATACTTCTTTATGGTACTATTCGTGGAAGCGAATCCTTTTGTCAGCCTTATTCTCCGTGTGCGTAAAAGGAAAGGGCACGTACCGAATGTACTTTGACTACCGCAAGTCCAACACATTAGTAAAGATTGTTATCCGCTTTCACGTACAGAAAACCAACTATATCTTTTAAGCCAAACCGCCTTTTCACTTACGCGATATGTTTTTGAGTTTTAACCAGATATGTCTCATCAAGAATCAATTTACAAAAACGTTTTACCTTTTTACTTGTTTTAAAAACATGATGGGACTAAGGAATTAATTATTTTAGTAAAAGAAAAAGTACTGAAGAAAATTCCATTAAAATAAATTCTTGCAGTTGTGAACTATTTCAAAAAGATTTTTACGAATATTTACTTTAATGTTACAATCCACAGTTACTAAGAAAGATATCCTGCGCAGTATAGCACGTTAGTGGACATTATGGAAGATTTCGATATCACCATCGTTTATATCACAGGCAGCCCACTGCCAAATTTTGATTTTCTTATTTGCAACCTAGTTGTTGTACGACATGTTACTGCTATTAAGATACAAAAAAGGGTCGACTACACTTGTCGCGTTATATTGTCCAAAACGGTATTTTACATTACGTTAAAATAACCCCCGAGAGCAGTTCCCTAAACCACTTTGTGTCTTGTCAAAGTCGACTAGAATTATTACAGATATTCCATAATGAACAATGTTATAACGAGTTCGCGAAGATAGTTGATTTAACTCAGAAAATTTTTGTTCCCCGTTTTTCCATTTTTTTTGAAAAGTTATATTAAATACTGTCTCATTTGTGCTATTAAGGCGATGTCGACGGTCTGCTGCCACGGAGTTAGGGTGTTTTCAATTATTGTCAACATAAGATTAATCATTCCAGATTGATTCATTAGATTCTTTAGTCATAGGAGAATGTATTGCAATAAACAAAAATTATTTTTATAACCAATTGTGGACGTAGCGAGGGAACTCGCATTTTCGCCACCTCGCAAACGCGTTCCCTAACAGTGCCCACAATACTTTGCAAATTTTAACCTGCCCAGGTTCAAAAGATGTTTTGAAAGTGAGAAAATGTAATGAATGAGTTGCAGCAGTTGATTTAGTTTTCCAACCGAAATATTTGCAAAACTGCAAATGTCGATAATCACGCCGCCTACTCCACTTTAAGGAGATACGTACTGGCCAGCTACAAGTTTAACTTACGTACGTGCTGCCGCGGATTATTTAAATCCACTAACCCCGGCTCCTAAACGGGATAAACACATTCTTATTTTTAATCGATGCATATACGAAATATTGTTAATCACTTGGTGTATCATATCACCATAAAACACCTGATATGTATCGTTCGAATGGAATTCTAGCGATGTGCACAATCATAAACCTAATTAGAACCGATATAAAAATTCAGTCAGAATGGTCGAGCGGGTTGTGGAAAATTCTGTTATTGTTGGAACCTCGCTTACTCAATCTTTGCTAAAGAATTTAAGCTCAGACTTTAAGCTTTTACGTTGCTAAGAACTTGATCATAAAATAGTAAACAAACTACTCGCGGTGCAATAAACACTCACATTTGAATCATAAATAACGCGATAAGATGCAATTTTTAACTAATGACTTTATTTTGTAGAACAGATATATAAAACGATGCAAAATACGAACTTCAACATGAACTGCAAGGTCTATTTGAAGTGATGGCAATTTTACCAAAACAATGTTATGAACCCAGACGAATTGGCGGAGAAATCTAAACACCAAGGTTATCAAAGGACAATTGCCAGTTTGGTCAACTCAGCTAGTCGCTTTCACTGTACGTGATTGAACTACCAGACCAATAATACGAGTAAAAAAAGGTGCAGCTCTCACCCTTTAGTGGAAGAGTTTGCGGACGCTTTGCGTTCAACATTGAAAGCTGTGTGTGACGCTTTGTGTTGACGTTGAAAGATGTAAAAATGGTGCAGCTCTCACCCTTTAGTGGAGGAGTTTGCGGACGCTTTGCGTTCAACATTGAAAGCTGTGTGTGACGCTTTGTGTTGACGTTGAAAGATGTAAAAATGGTGCAGCTCTCACCCTTTAGTGGAGGAGTTTGCGGACGCTTTGCGTTCAACATTGAAAGCTGTGTGTGACGCTTTGTGTTGACGTTGAAAGATGTAAAAATGGTGCAGCTCTCACCCTTTAGTGGAAGAGTTTGCGGACGCTTTGCGTTCAACATTGAAAGCTGTGTGTGACGCTTTGTGTTGACGTTGAAAGATGTAAAAATGGTGCAGCTCTCACCCTTTAGTGGAGGAGTTTGCGGACGCTTTGCGTTCAACATTGAAAGCTGTGTGTGACGCTTTGTGTTGACGTTGAAAGATGTAAAAATGGTGCAGCTCTCACCCTTTAGTGGAAGAGTTTGCGGACGCTTTGCGTTCAACATTGAAAGCTGTGTGTGACGCTTTGTGTTGACGTTGAAAGATGTAAAAATGGTGCAGCTCTCACCCTTTAGTGGAAGAGTTTGCGGACGCTTTGCGTTCAACATTGAAAGCTGTGTGTGACGCTTTGTGTTGACGTTGAAAGATGTAAAAATGGTGCAGCTCTCACCCTTTAGTGGAGGAGTTTGCGGACGCTTTGCGTTCAACATTGAAAGCTGTGTGTGATGCTTTGTGTTGACGTTGAAAGCTGTACAAGTTGGTGCAACTGTCGCCCTTCAGTGGTACAGTTGTGGACTGTTGAAAGCTATGCGCTTTGCAGTGTTTAACTTATTTGCTTCTTTTTTATGTTATTAGGAGCGACTCGGGGAGGTGTGAGAATACATGCAATGGTACGCTCATCTAAAGGTATGCAGTGGTGTATCCGCTAGCGAAATAAATAATGGAAGTTGACACAGATGGTACAAAGCAGAGTCCAAGGAACGACGAAAATGTTTGACACTTGGTGTTCTGCGATGTGGAGGACCGTAGTTTCGCCTTGCATTGAAGCAGTGTTGAGGAAATGTTATGATGACGACGAATCTACTCGGTCCTTAGCAATCACTTGTTCCCTTTCCGAATTGGAAGAATCGCTTCGAGAGCGAAGCGAATGTCAGAATTGGCCGTGTTAGAAACGTATGAGATAATAAGTTGTTTTGCTTAATTTATTACTTGAAGTTGTATGTAATCATGTTAATAATTATTGAAGCATTTCTGAAATCCCGAATTTTATGTAAGTTGTTTTTCGTTATATTTAATTGATGTTAAGTTGTTACAAATACGAACCGCTGGCAGTCGGGATGGGGTGACCGACCGAGTGTCAGTATCCATCGCGCTTGCGAACGAAACAGCCGTTCATTGTCTTAGTTTTCTTTAAATAAAGCGTGTGTTACGATTATTCAGGTTTTATTATTTCTGGTTCCTTTTTCCTCGTTGTAAATACCAGAAGTGAAGTTTTGTGTGTTTTTTTTTGTGGTTTTCTAAATTAGTTTCTAACAATATCTAATTTTAGTTTTCGGACAAATGTTGTATTTTATTTATACGTTATCAAACAATACGAAAACTTAATAAATATAAACAATATCATATAAAATTAAGTAAAATAATGAAAAATAAAAATAATAATGAGTTGACAACAGCTCAGCTCAGCTGGTAACCACACACGCGGTAAATAATATCTATACCAAAAACTCACAATATCTAAGTCTACCATACCCAAGTTGGGTAAAAGATAATGTATGTCTATGTATGATAATGTAATATTTTGTAATAGCATGACTGGAAAGTTAAAACATGGAAAGTTATATTAAAAAATACTTTGTTCGGGTTGAACATAAATTTACACATAATATGTTAATATTTTGTGACAATTTTCTGACCTTAAGTTTAAAAACTGCAAAAAAGTTAATGTTTTAATTTTACTGATCAATAAATTAACAAAATAACTAACACGGTTCAAATATACATGCAGACTGCACATCAAACGCGCCAAAAATTACGCAGATAAAAGTACAAATATCTGCCCAGTGTCCTATGTATATGACACCTACTTTGTTTACACATTATTTTTGCTGACGTCTAATTTTTTATAATTTTGATAACGAGGGATGAAAAATATATTTATTCTGAATACAAATCTGCATCAAAAAGTATCGTAAAGTTTATTTTACTCTATGAAAAAAATAATAATCCGAACAAAACAACGAGCTTCAATTTTGTAAATTGTAAATATTATCAAATTACAGCCCTTATTTTTATGTACGCTACAAAATAATTTTTTTTAGATAACCTAAGGTCTAAATAAACGTTTAATTATTAAATTTATAAAATCAAAGTATTCAGTTATTTTAAATGTAATATTTTTTATGCTGTCCTATATAATGACACTGGGCGTTAATGGGTTAACCTCTCATGAAAAAACTGAAGGTTGCAACCAGGTGGAATCGACCCGTTTTTTTATTGCAAACAAAAAACCTAAATACATTTTTTTCATCCGAGTGGCAGGTAATTTGTTATTAACAAAAAAGTTGCAACATTAAAACAAGATAGAAAATGACTCAAAATAAACACTTTTTGTTTCTTGGCATTTTTTGGAAAAACGCACCCTTTTCGAGATATAGGTGATTTTAAGTCGAAAAATTGTCCAACTTCAAAAATTCATATCTCAGCTTCTAATGCACCTTTTTTAATTTAGCAAGTTGCAAAATGATCGTCAAGACTTGTACTTTAAATATATATTTTTGCCATATGGCCACTTTTTTGTTTTACCCCACTAATTTGCAGCTAAATTTTGATAAAATTCTTAGGTTTCGTTAAAGGGGTGGAAACGCACAAATATTGAACAATCAGTCTAAAAACGATTTTTTTCAGACTGATTGTTCAATATTTGTGCGTTTCCACCCCTTTAACGATACCTAAGAATTTTATCAAAATTTAGCTGCAACCCACTTGACATGAATCGTCCATGGGATGTTTAAAAATATCCTATTCTTGTACTTTAAGTGATGTTACGTAAGTCTATCCTAGCCACATCCTGAGTACGATAAAAAATTACAGTCAATACAAACATCTCAGAGAATTACATGGGATGCATAATTGTGATATTATTACCAAATTACAACATTGGGATGTAACATAGATAATGTTACTAAGGGCGGACATTAGCAATCGCAAAGATATTATTAGGATGTTAATGGGCAAATATAGCAAGTAACAAGCCGGGATGTACACATTCGTGATATGTTCTGGGGGATTTTATTTTGTCAAGTAGGAAATTTGGGAGGTAAAACAAACAGGTGGTCATATGGCAAAAATATACTTTTAAAGTACAAGTCTTGACGATCATTTTGCAACTTGTTTAATTAAAAAAGGTGCATTAGAAGCTGAGATATGAATTTTTGAAGTTGGACAATTTTAGCAGTTTTTCGACTTAAAATCGCCTATATCTCGAAAAGGGTGCATTTTTCGAAAAAATGCCAAAAGACAAACAGTGTTTTCTATCTTGTTTTAATGTTGCAACTTTTTACTTCCTTGTACAGAGTAAAAAGGAAGTATTGTAATCGCGAAAAATTTCGGTTTTCAGATTTTGATGGAAATATCCGTTTTGACCTTTTCTGAACGTACGGACGCACGTATGGATTCCCGGAAATTTCATCGCGGGAAAATACATCGCGGAAAGTTCATCGCGGAAAGTTAATCGCAGGAAAATTCATCGCGAGGTAAATTCATCGCAGGAAAGTTCATCGCGGGAAAGTTCATCGCGGGGTAAATTCATCGCGAGGTAAATTCATCGCGGGCAAGTTCATCGCGGGAAAGTTCATCGCGGGGAAAATTCATCGCGAGGTAAATTAATCGCGGGAAAGTTAATCGCGGACAAGTTCATCGCGGAGAAAATTCATCGCGAGGTAAATTAATCGCGGGAAAGATCATCGCGAAATAAATTCATCGCGAGGTAACTTAATTACGTAAAAGTTCATCGCGATGATAATTAATCGCCAAAAAATTAATTTCAGACATATTCATGATCTGTAAATTCTTCTTTGCAGACAAATAAATCACAATGTTGCATGTTATTAACACAACAGTTGCATAAGCGCAGAAGTGCACATTTGAAAAGCACGATGGTTTTAGGGATTGTAGGTACGACAGTTTTTCTACAATATTTTTTGAATTTTTTAAAACTAGAAAATATTTCTGCCTAACATTTTTCTGAACTTAACCCCATCATACTCTAAGAGTATTTTTAACAATATTTTTTGCATTTTTTAAAACTAGAAAATATTCTTGCCTAACATTTTTCTGAACTTAACCCCATCATACTCGAAGAGTATTTTTAACAAGATTTTTTGAATTTTTTAAAACTAGAAAATATTCTTGTCTAACATCATACTCGAGGAGTATTTTTATCAAGGTTTTTTGAATTTTTCAAAACTAGAAAATATTCGTGCCTAACATTTTTCTGAACATAACCCCAACATACTCGAAGAGTAGGTATTTTTAACAATATTTTTTGAATTTTTTAAAACTAGAAAATATTTTTGCCTAACATTTTTCTGAACTTAACTTACTCGAAGAGTAAATGCCACACCACCGAAAACCACAGCGTATAAAAACCATACCATAACCACACGTCCGAAAAACCACAGCGTATAAATGTTCCCGCACCACAATGTCCAGCTACCCATATACCAATTTTCACACTTCGATTTGCACATTTGTACCCAAACTAATCAATACTAACAAAACCCTAATTGAGTCCAACAGATCTCCGTTTTTTAAAAATAAACTAATCAATACTAACAAAACCCTAATTGAGTCCAACAGAACTCCGTTTTAAAAAAAATAAACTAATCAATACTAACAAAACCCTAATTGAGTCCAACAGAACTCCGTTTTTTTGACATAAACTAATCAATACTAACAAAACCCTAATTGAGTCCAACAGAACTCCGTTTTTTTGACATAAACTAATCAATACTAACAAAACCCTAATTGAGTCCAACAGAACTCCGTTTTTTTGACATAAACTAATCAATACTAACAAAACCCTAATTGAGTCCAACAGAACTCCGTTTTTTTGACATAAACTAATCAATACTAACAAAACCCTAATTGAGCCCAACAGAACTCCGTTTTCTTGACATAAACTAATCAATACTAACAAAACCCTAATTGAGTCGAACAGAACTCCGTTTTTTTGACATAAACTAATCAATACTAACAAAACCCTAATTGAGTCCAACAGAACTCCGTTTTTTTGACATAAACTAATCAATACTAACAAAACCCTAATTGAGTCCAACAGAACTCCGTTTTTTTGACATAAACTAATCAATACTAACAAAACCCTAATTGAGTCCAACAGAACTCCGTTTTCTTGACATAAACTAATCAATACTAACAAAACCCTAATTGAGTCCAACAGAACTCCGTTTTTTTGACATAAACTAATCAATACTAACAAAACCCTAATTGAGTCCAACAGAACTCCGTTTTTTGACATAAACTAATCAATACTAACAAAACCCTAATTGAGTCCAACAGAACTTTGTTACACCAGTTGGGTATACCTGAGGCCTGAGGTATTAAATATATTCAGGTGTTATTGAGTTTCTATATCTTTCTTCGAAATTTGCAGTATTACACTTTTGTTTCTTAGCTATTGATGTTGTGAACGAATGGTAAATGACTTTTTAATCCTATTATAGAAATTGTAAGCCAAAGAACACCTGCAAACGTTAGAATTTTATGAACTTTCTTCAAGTGCAGTTTGTAAGGGAAAATATTAAATTTCATATTATAAAATAATTCGTGATCAATAAGGATTAACATAACACAACATACCATTCCACATTACTACAATAAATATATTCGCGATGAATT